>RPFO01000231.1:830387-977887 GCA_009746045.1 Mesostigma viride
CCCTGGATCAGCTACATTCTCAGATAAGCCCCCTTATTATGCATTCTCACCAGCATATGTGCAGGTGGGCGCGCATCCGCTTGCACTCTACGACAGTAGGCGTAGCAATGTGGGTGCGTATCTTGTTGCACTCTACGACAATGGATGTAACAACAAGTCGTTGTACCAGTACCCATGTAACAAATGTAACAAATGTAACAAACGTAACAAATGTAACAAATGCAACAAATGCAAGGAATATACCAGCAAGGGGTTGAAGACACAGCCACCGCAGTATGGGCCACAGCGGACACCGAAATATGCGTATGCGTGTGTGCCTTGCATAATACTGCACAAACCGAGTACGGGGAACTTTACTTTGCATGGAATGACCACACACCAATGGCAGGGAGATGGTGGGGTGATTGATGAATGATCACTTGCAAGAACTCGCTCCATAAAAAAAGGGCGGGGGGGGGGGGGCGTTGAGAACTCTCACTACGCCCAGCGCACCTCCTGCCTTGCAGATCTCCACCAGGTCATTTGTGAGCACGACGACCAGGCCCCTGGGGGTGCTGCCCATGCCCAGGGCGTTCAGGTGCTCCTGCACCTTCACCTCCTGGTAGTCGCTGCACTCCTGCGTGCCTTCCACGAAAGAGAAGGCGGTGTTCTTGCACGGCTTGCCTCCCAGTTCCGCTTTGGTACTTGTCTGCCAACCGGTGAGTAAACAGTAGAGTGACCAGCCCAACCGGTGAGTAAACAGTAGAGTGACCAGCCCAACCGGTGAGTCAACAGTAGAGTGACCAGCCCAACCGGTGAGTCAACAGTAGAGTGACCAGCCCAACCGGTGAGTCAACAGTAGAGTGACCAGCCCAACCGGTGAGTAAACAGTAGAGTGACCAGCAGGGGTGGGGCGGAGGAATGGAAGTACGCTATCGTTATTGTCTCCGCTAAACATGTGAGCGCAAGTAAACAATAAACGTGAGTGCAAGTAAACAAAATACTGATATGCAAAACCAATGTGGGTTTGCAAGTAAACAGAAGCTGATACGCAGAACCATGGGTTGCAAGTGAACACAAACACTAATACGCAGAACCATGGGTCTGCATGTAAACAAAATACTGATGTGCAGAGCCATGGGTTTGCAAGTAAACAAAATTCTGACACGCAGAACCATGGGTTCGCAAGGCACGCCGTCCCGATCGATTCGAAGCGTACGGCCATAGAAGTGCATTTGGATGCTGCATGACCGGCTCATGGCTGACTGCTTGCATCACACACCCGAATTTCTCGTTGTCAAGCCCAACATTTCCATTTCTAAATGTATGTCAGCATACTACAGTAATTGTACCCAGTGTACGCAACTCCTGATTGAAATGACTTGATTCACTTCCCCATCCTCCCCATGGCCCTCCATTCCCTTTTTTTCCTTCCGGTGACATAGCAAGCTTGATGGTTGGCGATAGATGTGTTAACAGCATGCACACGGTGGAGCATCGGCAGACAAGTGAGCAAAGCACTCGCGCATGAGCCGGCAAGCAGATTGCCACCGAATCGCACCGATGGGGGGGAACAGGAGACCAGGGACGATGAAAGCAAAAAAAGTTGGTTTAAAGGAGAGGAAGAAAAGAGGGTTCTTGTGAAAGTGAGGAAGAAAGACACAAAGGGACTATTCCAGCAATATGCACCACATCTTTACACCAAACTCTCCAACACCACCATCCGCCATTCGCCATCCATCATCCCCCATCCCCCATTCCCCATCCCCCATTCCCCATCCCCCATCCCCCATCCCCCATCCCCCATCCCCCATCCCCCATCCCCCATCCCCCATCCCCCATCCCCCATCCCCCATCCCCCATCCCCCATCCCCCATCCCCCATCCCCCATCCCCCATCCCCCATCCCCCATCCCCCATCCCCATCCCCCATCCCCCATCCCCATCCCCATCCCCCATCCCCATCCCCCATCCCCTATCCCCCATCCCCCATCCCCCACATGCCCGCCCACTTACCCCCGATGGGCACTCACGCGGCAGCTGCATCAGATTGTCCTGCTCGGGCTCCCCCTGGAGACGAAACCTGTTCCGAGACAGGGTGGATCCAGGTCACCACATGCCATTCCATCCCCGCCCACCCCACCGCCAACACTTACCCCCACCCCACCCTCCCCCCGACCCCATCCCATCCCATCCCATCCCATCCCATCCCATCCCATCCCATCCCATCCCATCCCATCCCATCCCATCCCATCCCATCCCATCCCATCCCATCCCATCCCATCCCATCCCATCCCATCCCATCCCATCCCATCCCATCCCATCCCATCCCATCCCATCCCATCCCATCCCATCCCCCATCCCATCCCATCCCATCCCATCCCATCCCATCCCATCCCATCCCATCCCATCCCATCCCATCCCATCCCATCCCATCCCATCCCATCCCATCCCATCCCATCCCATCCCATCCCATCCCATCCCATCCCATCCCATCCCATCCCATCCCATCCCATCCCATCCCATCCCATCCCATCCCATCCCATCCCATCCCATCCCATCCCATCCCATCCCATCCCATCCCATCCCATCCCATCCCATCCCATCCCATCCCATCCCATCCCATCCCATCCCATCCCATCCCATCCCATCCCATCCCATCCCATCCCATCCCATCCCATCCCATCCCATCCCATCCCATCCCATCCCATCCCATCCCATCCCATCCCATCCCATCGCATCGCATCGCACCCAAGGTGTATGCACGTGTGCATGCATGCAGACAGCACGACAGACATCGGGAAGACGATCAACTACTTTTTACCCGCCAACCGTTTCCAACCAGAAATGCCAAGAAAGAAGGGGAAAAAATCACTTGCATCCAAGGGAAAAACTTCCGAAGAACATATCCTAAAAACTTCCGAAGAACATATCCTAAAAACTTCCGAAGAACATATCCTTGCTCAACACACGTAAGCAAGGCACAGATACACTCTTAAGCAAGGCACACATACAAGCACTGGCGTTTGCTCGCAAAATTTGGGCAGGTGCCAATCCGAGCTAGCCTATTTCGGCACTGTCATTTGCCACTTGAAGCGGCATTCCGCATGCAGCACCGCCCAGGGTATTTATTAGCAGTTGAAAACCTTTTAGGTCTACGCGCAATTCCTTTACGCGCTGGCTGGCTGAACATGGAATGCATAGCTACTGGCACTCACACAGACATACCATATTTTCTATCACTAATCGTGCAACTTCTTCGTGCCGCTACACTTCCAGCGACATCAGATACCAATGCATCATGCCGTTGAGTGTCCACAGTCGAAGTAGCATAGAATTCTTCGCTTATTGGGCTAGACCTATCAGCATGTTATATGGGCACATCACCAGGAAGCAGAACTAGTGCAATGTGGCAACCGACGATTAGATTTTTTTCTTCAAGGTATGGCAAAAAAAAGCCACATTCTCCAAGATGTGGCGAAAAATGGTAAACACTCCTCAAGCAAAGCCGTGCGGCCGTGGCTATACATTCAAACTTGCAATGCCTCTCAAGCCAGCCAGCCAGCCAGCGAGCCAGCCAGCCAGCCAGCCAGCAAGCCAGCCAGCCAGCCAGCCAGCCAGCCAGCCAGCCAGCCAGCCAGCCAGCCAGCCAGCCAGCCAGCCAGCCAGCCAGCCAGCCAGCCAGCCAGCCAGCCAGCCAGCCAGCCAGCCAGCCAGCCAGCCAGCCAGCCAGCCAGCCAGCCAGCCAGCCAGCTACCCCCCCGCCCGCCCACCCAACCCCTCACCAACTCCCCCCTTAGGCCGCCCCACCTGTGCTTGCAGCGGGTGCACTCATACGTGCGCGCAGCCTCGAGCGTCTTTACAGTCCCGGTACGGATGACAGTACCCGACACCACCAGCAGGCTGCCCACATGGCACGAGCGCAGCTGGCCGATGGAGGGGTTGAGCTCTGCTAGCCAACAAGGGCATGCATGTACAGAGCCAGAAAAGCGGGTTGCGTATGCGGCATAATGGCTTGATTCTCAAAAGGGGTTGCATGTGCACCAATGGTTTGATTTTAGCAGCATGCCAAAGCCTGTTGAGCTCTGGTAACCAAGCGCACGCACCTATGGCCATAGGCATGGATCTCTTACCTAGAGCGTGCATACAAAACCAAGGGCACACGTATGCAGCAAAAGGCACCCAGCTACAGCCATAGGCATGGACCGCTTGCCAAGAGCGTGCATAAAAATCCCAGGGGCGTGCGTATGCAGCAAACGGCACCTAGCTTCAGCCAAGGGCGCGCACCTACAACCATAGGCATGGATTTCTTACCAAAAGCGCAAGGCCAGTATTAATAAATCTGATTACCTAGACAACATAACCGACTGATATGCACGGGCAGGAATCGCCTATTGCACAGCGGCGGTGAGCCGGTGACTGCACTGGGGAGCTTCCATGCCGACACTGGTCCTGACCAACTAGAGGGGGTTATCCAACCTCTCTGACGGGACAGTGGCACTGAGGCTGACTTGAAGAGCCGATGGGGTTATTGACACCGACTACCCGGGTAGCATACTGGCTGATGAGTGATGACGTGGACAGCATACTGACCTGGATAGCACGGGGGCAGACGGTCGGCAAATGCACAGCGATGACTGCACGGGGTACGCTCACTACCTGGACAACGAAACGAACCTGGACATGGATCAGGGTTGAGGGTCTAGAAACTGACCTGGATATGGGGGCAGCTGCACGCGCACGTGAGTTAACGGCTTCTCCTTCATCAGCGGCAGCTCATCGGGGCGCCTGCTGTCCAGCAACGCACTCTGACCCATGAGGCAGGGCCATCCCGCCCGCCCACGTAGACCCCCCCCACACACACACAGGCAAACAAGAAAGCACGCACGCACGCGCGCGCGCACGCACAGGCACACACACATTCACACACGCATTATTGGATATGAAATCGTTCGATGAAGGAGGTGATGCCTGTGGGAATGACATGAGACGAGGCAAGACAAGGCGGGGAACCGGACCTGAACTGTGGCATTGTGGATGAAGATCCTCGCCGTAACTCTTGGAAAAGCCCCACTTCCTAGGACTTCCCCACTTGGAAAAGTGTCCTAGGAAAAGCCCCTCCATGACAAGAATGACAACGAACCCGCTCAACTCCCTGCCTGCCTGCCTGCCTGCCTGCCTGCCTGCCTGCCTGCCTGCCTGCCTGCCTGCCTGCCTGCCTGCCTGCCTGCCTGCCTGCCTGCCTGCCTGCCTGCCTGCCTGCCTGCCTGCCTGCCTGCCTGCCTGCCTGCCTGCCTGCCTGCCTGCCGCCCATCCCAGCGTTCGTACATCCGTTTGTTCATACGTCTACCTCGCTGTCAACGCGGCAACCAGGCTTTTCTCTCTATGTCTGTGCATGGCTGAGGAATCGTCACGTAGAATAGCCGAAACATCCCGCTGAAGGTAGTAGGAAGTCGTCCCACTGAAGGTATTAGGAAGTCATCCCCAGGAAGGTGGGGGGATGGGTTCCAGCAGCCCTTTTGGAAAACTGTCCCAACCCTTGGGCAGCTGAGCCTCCTTGTCCAAGCCAGCCTTACAAGACTCCTTGTCCGCCAAACCGGCAGTCAGGATGAGCCACGTCAGGATGAGCCACGGGGCTGAGTCCCGTGGTAACAGCAGGCAACCATCGTGCATTACTGTTATTGGTAAGCAACCATTGTGCATTGCTAATATGATAGGGTGCACGCTGCGAACCACTGCGCTCTCAGCGCTGCATCAAACAGGGGAACCGCCGTTTACTAGAGTGTTAGGGGTACACAGCGCTGCATCAAACAGGGGAACCGCCGTTTACTAGAGTGTTAGGGGTACACAGCGCTGCATCAAACAGGGGAACCGCCGTTTACTAGAGTGTTAGGGGTACACAGCGCTGCATCAAACAGGGGAACCGCCGTTTACTAGAGTGTTAGGGGTACACAGCGCTGCATCAAACAGGGGAACCGCCGTTTACTAGGGTGTTAGGGGTACAACTACACCTGCTCTGTGCACCCAGAGAAGGTGTACTTTACACCCTACCCTTGCAGGAAGTAGCCCAGAATGTTTCAAAAGCCACATGCCCCTTCTCACGGCTATGTGCTACATGTACTCCCAACGGAAATATGTTCCCATTGAATTTCATTCAATTTACGGGTACATCGGGTGTCATGAACACAGCGGTGCACCACGCAGCAGACCTCACCCCGTGTGGGGTTGCTTACCAGCGCATTCTCCAGTGCCGCATCAAACAGGGGCAGCTTCTTTCAATGCAGTGCTTTGTTATAGTGTCTCCTATCGGGCCTAGAACCCTGTGAGGTTGCTTACCAGCGTATTCTCCAGTGCCGCATCAAACAGGGGCAGCACCACCTGCGGCCGCCGCAGCAGCTCTTCCGCCACCTGGCAGTGGTGGTTATGGAGCTCCAAGAAACTAGGCAGAGACAAGAGGGAGCGGTGGAGGGAACAATTAAATTGCGTGGGGGGGGGGAGGGGGGCAGGAGAACCATGGTCATCATCAGCAACGGTAGGAGCTCCAAAAAGCTGGGCACAGCCGAGTGGGTTTGAGGGCGGGGGGGGAAGCAATTGATGGGGATGAGACAACAACGGTTATGTCAGCGGTTGTCTCATCAACACCCGCTAGCCGATGGTGACATGTGGCAGCTGGGCATGTGGCAGCTGGGCATGTGGCAGGGGGGACACCGCGCGAGTTTATCGATCATAACCGTTGCTACAGTGTACGGTCACTGTAAACGCCAGTCCAAGGGAGCTAGGCATGTGACAATAGACATAAAGCACGAGAGATAATGCCAGGCATGAGTATGATAATTTGCAAAGAGACCTGCAACAGTGTAAGCACGGTGGAGTTAAATGCGTTCTACTAAGGTGTGTGTTTTTTCCAAAACCATGGTACCTTGAACCATGGCACCCACCCACCCACCCACCCACCCACCCACCCACCCACCCACCCACCCACCCACCCACCCACCCACCCACCCACCCACCCACCCACCCACCCACCCACCCACCCACCCACCCACCCACCCACCCACCCACCCACCCACCCACCCACCCACCCACCCACCCACCCACCCACCCACCCACCCACCCACCCACCCTCCCACCCAAGGAAACAGCCCCCCCGCGCCCCCCCCCCCCCTCCCCCTCCCCCTCCCCCCCCCTTCGACATTACCACCAGCAAACACGTTGTCAACACATACAGAGGTGCACGAACCCCAGGGTAGTATCCATGTCAGGGCTCATGCGTTCTATCTCCGGCGAAAACAGGTAGCTTCCTTAGTCCAGGGCAGCGCTTACCTGGCATTTACTGACTAGTGGATGGTCTCATCATATTCAGTCGTATCAAATAAGATAGCATTCCCAAGCCCAGGGCAGCGCTTACCTTGCATTAATGGAGTAGTGGATCGTGTGGTCATCGCTCAACAAAATCTTCCACATGTCCTCGAGATGATGCCTCTCCAGGAACTTGGCCAGGACGTCCAGCGTCTGGCTGGTTTCTAACGGTAACGAGGCGAACCCATCCATGGGGCTCCCCAGGTGTGCCATTCTGGCAGGAAGAGATCACTTCGTCAAACCGACAGCGCATCTGGCGGCATGAGTTCGATAAAGCTTCTGCAACTCTGCAAGTACGCTGCTAGGCTTTCCTCGAGGAGGGGACGAATAGTTCCAAGTGCCACACAAGGTTTTACAAATGCCCGCGAATTATGCCTTGAGTCTAGCATGCCATGACGCACCGTGAAGTCGATCCAGCGAAAAAGCCATCAATCGCGCGGATCAAGCTGGTGTGCTTGGCAGGCTGGGTGGCTGTTGCATATTAGGCATCAGAAGTCTTCGACGGTCTCCGCCCAATGACAGTGCTCGGATCACGCCGGGGTTATGGTGACCGAGTCGGTTGGCCATACTAACAATAACTACTGCTGCAACAGCATAGACGGTTGCTAAGCTTCTGGGGTAGCTTGCATGTCCAGCCCGGTACCCAGCGACGCCGAGGCGCAGACCATGTTATAACTCCGGTAGGCTCGTAAATCTTCAACGGCACAGAATTAAGCGGCACCTACTCGAAACTTCAACCATGCGAAAATTTAGTATCCCTTGATTTTTTTCATGCAACCCGTGAATGCAGATGTTTCATGCAACCCATCGGGTAAAGCCGGCCATTACACCCATTGCTCGAGACATTCACAGCAGACGACACCGCCAATACCAGCAAAATCAAACCTGGCACCGACAACTTGCTCGAAACGTTTGGCGTTGTTACACGTGTCATTGAAGACTTCGTCCTTTTATACACGTCTTTGACTCTTTGTAAACAGCGCATAATAAACAGCATACCTCTAACTAACTAAAACTATCTAACTAACTCACTCACTCACTCTTAATTACAGTACAGTAATACGGTATGGTATTGCCGTATTGGTGTGCGCGCATTTCCAGTTTTGTCTGAGGTTCCGCATTTGAGGTGTGCGCGCATTTCCAGTTTTCCACCGAGCACAGATGAAGATCGGAACAGGACCGGTGACATACAGCCATGCTATTTGGGGGCCCAATACCGCCACCGCCAGGTCGAAATGTCCGGCCCCCATATTGAACTCAGGGTCCAATGCCAACCGCCGGAATGAAACTTGCTGGCCCCCAGTATGCTAGCGCCCCCCTGGGGCGCCGCCACCGGTGCGCCGACAGCCGGCCCCCATATGCCCCCCCCCAACGCGCTGAATTCGTGTTCAGTGACCAGATCACACTTTGATCCGGGAGCAAAATGATTGGCTGTACGTTACGAACAAAAAACGAAATTTTAGTATCTAAGTTCCGCAGCGCTTGCTGAATTTGCTCCCTTTCCAAGGCCCGCTGACAATACTTGAGAAATTCACCAATGAATGTTCGGTTTGAAACTGACCATGGATTGTTACTGGTCGATACACCTGGTGTTGCTCACGTCGGAAGCCCGGGGGCACTTTCCCCGCTGAAAGGTGTGCACGTATTCCTATGCCCCCTAAACGCCGCTTATTCCTAGTGCAGCTGGAAACACCCGCCGAAGTCCAAACACTGCAGACGAGCACTTGCCACGTGGCAAATCCCCTTTGGCAGTAGGCTCGCCATATGGGGGCCATGACCACCCGCCGGCAGGCTATTTCAGCCGCAGCCCCTATATTTATATAGGGGCCAGACCAATGCAGCCACCGGCAGCCTTGGGGCCAGACCCTAGTACCCGTGAAATTTTGGCTGGGCATGTCACCGGTCCTATCGGAACATCGGAACATCTCATCGGCACACTGTACTGCTGGCCGCTGGGCTCACTGTACTGTATTCCTTTGCACTTGGCAGTTGGCAGCCACGAAATAGGAATCGTTGGACGATAAGAATAGTGGGGAGAAGATGCGAAGCACTGAACCGTATCTTAACCCAGGACACAACGTCAAAAAGGCGATATGTTGGCTTGCGCGCACTCGTTTGGCGTGGCCACAACTGCACGACGAACTGCGTGCGACGATTTTCACCGGTGCATGAATTTGCCACATCAACGACAACGATTTGTGTTGCTTTTTGCATGCTTGCGCCGCCCTTTGGCTGCTGGTGAGGTGGGTCGCATGAATAGGGCCATGTTATTTTTTAGAAAGTTAAATGGATAGATGGCAGCTTCGACGCAGGCGACGACACAAGAAAAATCGGGTTCAAAAGGGCGGCGAAGCCTGTTCCCTTGGCTGAAGCGGTGTCTGCCATGCACAACTAAGCCTCGAAAGGTTGAATATGGAAGCAAGGATAGCGACTTTGATGGCCTGATACCAGGCGAGCCTGCGGCCAATGGGGGATTAGCCTCGGTGTCACTACCAGCACTGCTTCGCCCCCATGGCACTGATGTGGCGCGATACGAAGTCGGTGACCCTACTCTGCAAAAGTTTCGATCACAGGTGGGGTCGCTTGGATTCGATAGCCCGTCGTCGCATGACCTCACCAAATCGTCGAGCTTCCCTACCTTAAATTCAAACGGATCGCTGCAGAGGCCGCCTCGCCTGTCGGATTTTTTCGGCAAGTACGTCGGGACTCCCTCCCGCCTCGAGTCCGTAGACTCGTTCGTTATTGACGACGAGGAATTCGAGGAGGATAGCGCGTGGCACTCGGCCCACGACACCTTCTCCCCCGAGGAGGGCGACACGTCATCATCGGACGGCGCCTCTGAGATCAACGAGGACGAGATGGTGGCGCGCAAGGGGCGCGGCTTCCGCAGCAACGCGTGCGCGAGCTTCTGGGACGACGCCGAGATCGAGGGCAAAGTGCGCGTGCGGGGGCCCGACTACCTGCGCGATAAGCTAAAGCTGCCGTCCGGCCCACCCCCCCTCGAGGTGGTCGGCATGGACATGTTTACCTCTGTCGATGCCGTGCTTGACATCGGCGCGCTGCCCCAGTCTATGCTCGGCCAATGGCGCGAACTCGTCTCCGAGGATGGCCAGCCCGACAAGGCCAAGTTCTGGCTCGTCCTGAACGTGATCCTTCCCGGCCTGAACGCGTCCGAGCCCGTGCTCCACATCGTGACCTACTACCGGCCGCGCCCCGACCAGGGCTGGTGCCACCCGAATGAGCTCCTCGACCAAGGGTCCGCCCCCCCTCACGTGCGCTTGCTGTGCAAGCTGCTGGACCCCGCAACAAGCAACGAGAAGCGCGATGCCGTCGTTAAGTTCATCGCGAACGTGATAGAGGCGCCCCGGTTGGTCCGGTGGGCGTTTGGCCGCCAGGTCGTCGTCAAGGCCGCCCGGCTGGGAGGACTCCAGTACGTGTCTGGCCACCACTATTTCCAGGTCAACGTGGACGCACGACAAGGGTCCCTGGCCGACCTCCTGGGCCGTATCGGCATGCCCGCGGCCAAGCACATCGTGGTGGACATGATGATGGTGCTCGAGGGGCAAGAGGAGAGCGAGCTGCCTGAGGGGGTGCTGCTCGGCGTGCGCCACCGCAAGATGGACCTGGCGCGCGCAGTCTCCTTGTCGCGGGGGGGGGACCGCGCTCCAGGAGGGGGGATGAGCGAGCCGCCGTGTGGGGAGTGCTGAGGCGGGATGAGGAGGGATCAGGAATGCTCGAGTCCTGACGTGCTGAGGTGCAAAAGAAGTGCATAGGAGGGATGAGGAGGGATGAGGAGGGATGAGGAGTGTAGAGGGGCTTTGAGAGCGGTATTTGACCACTCGAAGTTGGCATGCAAGTAAGAATGGGGGGGTAGATCGTCGGGGGGGGAAGTCCGACTCCGTCGGCTAGGGAAGATGGCAAGGGAAGACTTACAAGAAAGATGAAGAGGGTGGGTATCAAGGGTCAAGATAAGATGAAATTTCGAGGGTGGGCGTCCGTATCGAATTTTCATCATGCGGTGGTGCAATTAAAGTGGTGGCTTTATATAAGGTGAAGCCATATGGGCGCGGGGATGGGGGTAATCGGCATTGATGGGCTGCTGAGGGAGGGATGAGGAGGACGGGGTTGTTCTTGCAACTGTCAACTTCTCGCCTAAGTGGAAGGGCGAGTCTCGTTCCCCCCTGCCCTGGCTGGCTCGCTCACATTGAAAGCTTCGCCTGGCACTGGACTGACTTGCATTTGGTAGTGTACCGTCTAGTACATGGTAGAATTATCGTTGTATATATTCATTGAGAATGATAAACTACGGAGGTGAGAGTGGCATGCAATGTTCATTAAGTACTTAATTAACAAGTTTTGCGGGCTTCGCCCGCAACATTAGAGCTCGTGCTTTTTGTGGCCGGTCCCCGGTCAGGGAGCCCCGGCTAGGGATTGCGTGACACCACGTACCGCCGCCGAGGGCCAGGTGGCGCTAGCCTCGCCAAGGAGCGCGCGCTAGCTTTAAGGTTTCTACCACAAGATTCATGGAGGTTGGCAAAAGGGTGAAGAAAAAAAAAACGGAAAGAAATGCAAGGCCTAGGAAGGCTCGAACCCGGTACCTCACGATCAGACGTACTATGAAGTGTGCCTTGGCGCCTGAAGTCTACGCAACCAATGTTTGTTGAAGTTGCACACTATGTACATTGCTACAAAGGGACAAATTGCGCAGCCGCGCAGTGGACGGATCGAGCTCGCGAACTACTTGCGGAGTTCAAGCTCCAGATTGACTGCTACCGCTGCACGGGAGCGCGATGCGCGCGGGCCGCGGGGATGAGTGACCTCGCCAACCCCGCAGACAGCAGGGAAAAATCACTTACAGGCGGTGGAGCAGAGGAAAATACACGTGTTAGCTTCCTGCGCGTTTGTAACGGGATTTCCTTAACAGAAAGTTTGGTCCAACAGCCCAAAAGTTTGCGACGGTTATATCTGGAGCTCGCAAACACAGGATCGCCATCGCAGAGTTTGGCTCCTGCCGCAATCCGGGCATACGGACCTCTGCCAAGTGGCTCACCTGGATGTCACGTGTCAGAAACCTCAAAAATGGGGACGCCGTGGTCTGACCTTTTCGTGATTGGTCGCAATGAAATTACGCGCAGCTCATTCGTCAAGCGGACTGTAAGTCACGCCGCTGAGTGGCTGGAGCCGAAAGCCGTTCGAAAGAGTGTTAGCTAAATTAATGCCAAGGCTGCGTTTTAAGTACTGTAGTATATATCAAGGAGACAACCAGCGCAGGCCAGAAATCGGGAGAATCCGGACCATTAATTAATTAATTAGGAACATAACTCCGTTGGGAGTATATGTAGCACATAGCCCAGAGAAGGGGCATATGAGCCTATAATACATTCTAAGCTACTTCCTGCAAGGGTGGGAATGTAAACAACACTTGCTCTAGGTGCACCAAGGCACCTGCACCCTCATGATGTATCGCGCTATGCCCGGTTAAGGGGGAGCGTGGCATGTGGGGGAAGATCATCACGGCTATACAAGAGCTATGGCATGGCTTCTCAGCAGAGAGTGGCTCCCTGCATGGGCACAGCATAACTAAATAAAGCTAGGCATCACCTGGAGTGTGGCACATCATAGGCACACATGTACATGGCTAAAGGAGACTCGTGAGTCAGCTGGTATAGAGCCTGTAGGAGGCTTACATGTACATGGCCACGGTCTATCTATTCTGCACTACTACTGCTGTATTCCCCTAAGCTGGGGCGTCTGGAGTCGTTGGGGACGCGGGGGTCGCGTGCCAGGGCTTGTGGCCGACGTAGATGGCCGCCCCCTTCCAGTACACTGGCTGGCCCGCCTTGGTCTGCCGGAGCTGGACGGTAGGTCGGCCATAGCTCCCGTCGCCGTTGTTGCTGCGCCAGGGTCAAGTCGTCGTCAAGGGTGAAGAGAGTCTTCTCGAGCCGCTTGCGGCGTCGGAGAAAAGAAATCTTGTCCGCCGGGTTCTTAAAGGTGAGAAGGAGCGGGGGCGCCCCTGCATGCCGTACCCCGCGCGCGGGGAAGGCGGTGGGCGACCAGCTCGATCTCACCAGTAAGGCCCATGCGACTAAGAATTTCTCTCTCAAACGCACGTGCAAGCTTCTCGGAATTCTCACCTTCCTCCATGTGGAGGTTCTTGACAATGACGTTAAGGCTACGCTTGGCCAGCTCGGCCTCCTCGCGGAGGTCAAGCGTCTGCCGCTGGAGCTGGGCTGCGACGGCGGAGGTGGTGGAGGTGGTATGCTGCTTAAGCCTGTCCGCCCAGGTCGTGATGGGAGGAGTGCTCATCGCCGGCCAGGCCAGCAGGGGCTGGCTTGGCGGCAATGTCCTTCACCGCCTGGGCGGTGAGGCCTGCGGTGTTCTGCAGAACCTCGATAGCGATGGCGTTGTCCTTAAGACGCTGGTCGATGTCGCGGAGCTGGGCGGTGATGGAATCGGTGGAGGCGGAGGGGGGGGGGGGGGAGGCGAGGAGGGTGGCGGTGGCGGTGGGGATGGTGGGGAGCTCAGCAGCCACTGAGCGTGCGACCCACAGCTGCCACATCTGCAGCAATGGGCGTCACGTGCTGTGAGAGGGCGGCGTGGAGGTGGTGGACGAAGGTGGATTCGGTAATGGGGGCGGGGTGCAGAAGGTCCTCGGCCGAGCGCTTAGTGATGGTAAAGAGAGCTGCGAGCTGAAGGCGGGGGCGAGACCAGCCGGCCAGGTTGGTCGACGAGTCTGAGACGCGATGGGAATACCGGCCGTCAGCTCCGTTGCGGAAAGACTGGGTGTTGAGATGGAGTTGCTGGCACAGGGCCAGCAGTGAGGCATGTGACCCGTAAAACACGAGCTCCAGTATCTTGATGGGTGGCATGTCAAAAAAGGCAGGCCTGTTGACGTCGAAGGTGGTAAAGAGCCTATCAACGTCAAAATCACGCTCAGACCAGCCAGGTTCGCCCGGGCGACTGCGCTTTGGGTCAGGCGATGCAGAGGGCGAGGAAAGCCTGGGAGGGTTCTGGGCGACCACCAGTGCGCGACTAGTGTCACCACTGCCTTCCGGCCCTGATGGCGAAGCTGCAGCCGGAGCTGCAGACGTATTTTCATTGCCAAGCGCAGCCGTCAGGCTGCGTTGCGTCGATGGGCGTTTGCTCATCGTATATTGCGTAATAGCGTCGGATAATTTTTTCAGCATGTGCGTCTTAGAAAGACGAAGCGATTGTGATATTCACGACTAAATTCGGTGCTCAATTAACGTGAAAGTTATGAGCTCGATCCGCCGTCAGCCATGGCTACCTCGTAGCTCGTGGCTCATGGATCCGGACCATGGTAGTATATATGTTGATTAATAGACATGTGACTGCGTCACGTGAGCATAAGTCCTCAGTGGGAGGGGAACATGAAATGGAATGGATCTAAAAAATTAAATTAAATTATAACATGCCTCCGTTGGGAGATCATGTAGCACATGTTCAGATTACTTGCCCACACTATACTTGTTATGCCACGCTTACATGGGTCTTATTGCACCCACAGTTTGCCGGATCGTTAGCCTGTCCTTTTAGCTAGCGCGCCCGAATGCAGCTGTGGCATGCCTTTGGCATGAAGGAGACTCAGTGGGGGTCTCTGCCCTTTCTCCTGTAGTGCACACACAGGGATTACAAGCACTTCGGTGCTCCGTGACTCCCCAACGGGAGCAAGTGTTTAATTAATTAATTAATTCATGTAGCACATATTCCTTGATGGATGGGTGGAGTGGAAGGAGCCGCGTACTCTTACTAACCTAACTCTAAGCTATCTAGTCTAATCCTAACTACCCTACTCGATCATCAAAACGCCGCCGCCTCTTGGGGGTGAGGTGGCTTGCCCACAGGGCCGGCTGGCGTGTGAGCCTTGACAATCTTCTGCCACCAATGGAATGGATGGTGTAAGCTATCTAGGTCCTATGCATGCAACATAAGGAAATTAAAATCCAAAAAGAAGAACTCTAAAGAAAATATCAATATGGCTGGCCTGCGCTGGTTGTCTCCTTGATCTTTATATGGGAGACATTTTGATACAATAGCCCACTACGCAGGCCTGATGTCTAGTATTTATGGTTGTTGATCTATCATGATGAGGGGATGGCGACAAGTTTCGTATCGAGCAGCGTGCACATGGGTGAAGGAGTTATGCTTACTGCTTTACGTGACGCGCAGTCTCCGTATTAAAAATTTATTATTTGATGGATACTGCTAGGTTATCGCCAGTTCTCAAGTTGTCAAATTGTCAAAATTGTCACTTTAGCCACGCCGGTGGACTACCAACAGACTACCTGTGGAGTGTACAATTTGCCGCCGCGCCATTTTCTATTTCTTTTCGCACATGGCTTGCGTTGGGTTCATCCACGAGCATCGACGCTCATCGACGGTGCATTATATCCGACAGCGGAGAATAAGCTCGCCTCAGCATAGCGCGACGCAAGGACTCTTTTCCATGTACAATTACGTGAGATGCCAAGTCCGCATCGCTGACCGGAAATAGTTCCGTCCAACACCGTCGTAAAGTACTACCAGTCAACTGCTTCTCTGCCTTTTAACCGTAGAATGCACAATCAGCGTGACCTCTTCAAGATCGTCATTCTGACGATCCTGACCTAATAATGGCGACGAGATCGCCTGGACACTGACGCAGCTAGGAGCTGGAGCAACGACTCGCCGGCAACGTCACCAAGATGCTGCGCAAGCCCTTCGGTTTGAACATTAGTAATGAGGATTTGTACGCTGATTTGCCCTTTGTTTCCCACATTCTTAGGCACAGGCGCCTGGGCCTAGCCGGGCACCTGGCCTGCACAGATCAAGTAGACACATCAGATAGACTAGCTAGCACCAAGCCCGCCCAGTCTGGGCGTTATGTCCTCACCTGGCGTGCCCCAGGCCGCGCGCGGCAGGGCCGCCATGTACCCGTGGACTTTTCGTGATAGACTCGGCATGGACATGTGCTACCCTAGACGTGACGGGCTCACGCCCGGGCAGCCTCCTGATTTGTCTGTAATATGGAGGCAGATGGCACGCAAGGATAGATGGCAAGTGGTGATGAACGGAGACCACCCCCAAGTCTGTGGGGGCTCCGCGTGTGACCGCGTATGGCACTCATAGCGATTCAGGCCGTGGTGCCCACGACCCTGTAATTAATTAGGAACATCACTCCGTTGGGAGTGTCTGTAGCACATATCCCAGAGAAAGGGTATATTATGGCTTTTAATACATTCTAAGCTACTTCCTGCAAGGGTGGGAATGTAAACAACACGTGCTCTAGGTGCACCAAGGGCACCTGCACCACCACGATCTATCAAGCTCAAACCATGCAGCTAAGGGGAGCCTGTCATGGAGGGGAAGATCATTATGGCTATACAAGAGCTAGGGCATGGCTTCTCATCAGAGAGTGACTCTCTGCAAAGGCAAAGCTGGGCTAAATCATCCATGGGGGGTCCAGGCAGGGTGTAACTAAATGCTGAAAGCATCATCCATGGGGGCCATTATGGGCGCACATGCGCGAAGGCCACGACTGACCCTGGAACTATAGGACTTAAAAAGCTTACATCATCCATTCCATCCCCTGTTGAATCCCCTCCAGCCCACTGAGGACGGCTTATGAAGTGAGACAACTATATAATTAATTTATTAGACTGACGTGCTCCTGTTGGGGAGTCACGGAGCATTAACCCCGATGGATGGATGGATGGATGGACGGACGGACGGACGGACGGACGGACGGACGGACGGACGGACGGACGGACGGACGGACGGACGGACGGACGGACGGACGGACGGACGGACGGACGGACGGACGGACGGACGGACGGACGGACGGACGGACGGACGGACGGACGGACGGACGGACGGACGGACGGATGCGGACGGACGGACGGACGGACGGACGGACGGACGGACGGACGGACGGACGGACGGACGGACGGACGGACGGACGGACGGACGGACGGACGGACGGACGGACGGACGGACGGACGGACGGACGGACGGACGGACGGACGGACGGACGGACGGACGGACGGACGGACGGACGGACGGACGGACGGACGGACGGACGGACGGACGGACGGACGGACGGACGGACGGACGGACGGACGGACGGACGGACGGACGGACGGACGGACGGACGGACGGACGGACGGACGGACGGACGGACGGACGGACGGACGGACGGACGGACGGACGGACGGACGGACGGACGGACGGACGGACGGACGGACGGACGGACGGACGGACGGACGGACGGACGGACGGACGGACGGATGGATGGATGGATGGATGGATGGATGGATGGATGGATGGATGGATGGATGGATGGATGGATGGATGGATGGATGGATGGATGGATGGATGGATGGATGGATGGATGGATGGATGGATGGATGGATGGATGGATGGATGGATGGATGGATGGATGGATGGATGGATGGATGGATGGATGGATGGATGGATGGATGGATGGATGGATGGATGGATGGATGGATGGATGAGCCGAGCTGGGAAGAGTTCGACTTTCACGCCAGCCAGCCCGGCTTTTTTGACAAGCTCAACCACGACATGAGATCCTGAGCTACGTGTTCTGGGGATCCGGCATGCCCCGCTTCTTGAACTGTACGTGCAAGCAGCTCTTCCACCAGCTAGTATAGCTTCGCCTCGTCGATGAGCACTTTCCAGAGGCGCACCCACAACCTCGACCCCATCCTCATCCTCCGCCGACCCCACCTTCAGCAACGCGCCCTCTTCTCCCTGAGTCCTTGGCCGCTCCATCGCGGAGCTCTGGGCCCCCCATGCAGCCCCTCACCACCACCTTGACCGAATCCTCCATACGCTCCCTCCTCGAGGAGGCCCTCGCGCAGCACGTGGCGGGCCCCCCTCGCTGCAGATGTGGCGGCCATAGGCACCACGCTGACAGCATTACGGGGCATTATTACGGCAATAATATGCACATTGACCAGGTCGGTCACATGGATGTAGTCACGGACGCACGTGCCATCCAGCGTACGTGGGCCAGTCGGTGCCCATGATGTCCCGGCGTACCGTCGCGCTTGCCGGTGGCCGCCGCAAAGCAGGCACCGGTGATGCGGGCATACTTTTGTGATGCCTCCGACGCGGGCGCCGGCCTCGCCGTGAGTCGCCAATGCGGCCCGCGGGGTCGCTGCCCACCACATTGAAGTACGTGGCAGGTGGCCCGTGGCAGGGGACCGGCACGAGCCGGACCAGCAAACACGGAGTAGGCACGCTATCCTTCTTGAATATGGCACACTTGTTCACGCAGACACTTTATATTCAAGTAGACACTTTTCAAGTAGACACAGTTTTGACACCTGCCCAGCCCATATGTAATCAACACGTGACTGCATGCGTGGTGGGGTAGGATCGACCACATGCCCATGTCACCGCAAGCCACAGCCAACCGTTCCCAACTGCACAGGGCCATGCGAGGGCACCTGCAGGTTGCCGGGCCCCCGTACCCAGCAAGGGACAGCCGGGGAATCTAGACAATCTGTGCCAGGTGGCGTGAAGGAATGCCAACCAACACCGCGTGTCGGCAACCATGTGTGAGGACGCCAAGCCCTTTATACGTAAGTCGCGTGTATCCATGGCTATTAATTGTCTCATCCATGCACGATTGGCGCAGCAGGGAGTTCTGCGTGATAGCTTGGGCGCGACCCCAGCGAGTACGCTCGTCCATCACCGCGACCCCAGCAGTTAATATTTCGGGGAAATGGGTAACTGTATATTTATTATCCAATTATAGACCAGAGAGGTGAAATAGGAAATGAGTACCAGCGAATCCTAAATGAAGGTGGTCGGCACACTGGTGTGATGATGAGGGTGACAGGCCCTGTTCAGTAAAGCCAGTATGGAGCTAATAGGGCGCGTTATGTGACCAGGGAAGCCAGCGGACCTGAGTCATATCGCCATGGGGCATAGTGGTGAATACTGTACCTGGTTACAGCCCGGTAGATCATGAAAAAGCTGCAGAGGGCTGGGTTTCGTTATTGGGCCCTGGGTCCCACACCCTGTGTTGTTCCTGAGCCAACAGCCAGAATCGTCGCATAGCCGCATTCCATAGGTAGATAAAGCGCCAGACTACGCCACCGCGGGTATATTCCTCGCGGACCTCAAAGACTGTCTCATTGCGGATAGTCCAGATCGCGTATAGCATTATTATACTTAGAATGCAACCATATCCATGCTACTTGGGTATCTGAAAGCTCAGCCCCCAGTGGTGTGCCAGCAGTACTGAAAATGATGGTACGCACACTAATTGTGAGCATTTGGGGTATAGCGATGCCGTCCATGCGGCCCAGATGTTAATGAGCCACGTCCAAAACCCTGAGAGATTACAGAAAAGGAACCGGTGCTCATTCATTAATTAATGGATTCGCTAGGGTGAGCGCTGTCAGCTAGGCATGATGCATCATGACCAAAACGCTTGTGGAGCATAGCGCAGCCCCCTATCGCCCTATGCATCAAAAAATGTTGTACATCAGTGGCCCTGCACGCGGTCCACGAGAGGGTGGTTTACCGCCACACTAGGAACTCGCTACTGAGAAAACTGAGATTTCCTGAGATTTCCTGAGATTTCCTGAGAAAAAAACTGAGATTTCCTGAGATTTCCTGAGATGTCCTGAGATTTCCTGAGATTTCCTGAGATTTTCCTGAGATTTCCTGAGATTTCCTGAGAAAGTGACCTGAGATTTCCTGAGATTGGCCTGAGAAAATTGGCTTTTTCTCAGGAAATCTCAGGAAATCTCAGGGCTAAGTGGAAACTGAGATTTTACGTGGACACTGAGATTTTTTTTTCTCAGGCTGAAAATCTCAGGGCATTTTCTCAGGCGCTGAAAATCTCAGGGCATTTTCTCAGGCATGCCATTGCCAGAATTAAATGTGTATTCTAACAAGCATAACACCATCATGCAATAAATCCAACAATTCATTAATGAATTAAATACGTTATTAGCACATCTTGTGGTATTAGGCGTGGCATTCATGGCATCACGCTGTTTGATAGTAATGAACTTATGTTTCATTGTGGCATTCTGTGACTCATCATTTCAATACCATCAAAATATAAAACATCGACTCAAAACTGCTCTCATCCTATTTCTGGATTGCTAGCTGATGGCTCATGGCCATATAACAGCTGGCATGCCAGAGCCCAGCAACGGTGGTTTCACTCAATATTGATGTGTACGTCTTCTCGTCGAGCTTGTATGCTCCACGATCTGCATCAAGTCATCCCCCAAAGAAAGAAAGCATACAGAAAGCAAGGAGTTAAATTTACAAACATGATAATAATGCCATATGCAACATGATATTCCAAGAATGATATAGAAGGCGGGCATGCTGCCATGCATTGCGTGACTGCGTGCAGGCGTGCAGCTAGGTGTGCGTGCGTGGGCGAGTGCGTGCAGTTGTGCATGAGTGCGTTTGTGCAGGCGTGCCTTGGCGGGTGGGTTGATGGCTGTGTGCAGGCGTGCGTGCGTGAGTGGGTGCGTGAGAGTGTGCAGCTATGTGTGCGTGTGCGTGCACTTGTGCATGTGCGCGTTTGTGCAGGCGTGCCTTGGTGGGTGGGTTGATGGCTGCGTGCATGCGTGCGTGCGAGGGTAGGTGCGTGGGAGTGTGCAGCTAGGTGTGCGTGCGTGCAGTCGGTGGGCGTGGTGAAGTCTCCGGGGTGTCGCTGTGGACATGGGTGGGGCACTGGACTCGTGGGTGATACCGTTGTGGGAGGTGAATTGGGTGGGTACTCGTGGTCCTGGGTATTGTAGAGTGTGTGTGTGTGTGTGTGTGTGTTGGACTATTGGGGGGACCCCCCCCTTTGGCGGGGGTCATGGGGGACATTGTTATGGGTTGATTATGTAGTAGTTGTGAGTCGCAGTTGTAGGTAGCTCGTGCGTAGGTCACAGGTTCGTGTGAGGGTTGGGGATGCTTGGGTTGCGTGGGTGGCTTGGGTATGGTACGTAGGCGGGCTTGCCGGTGGTCGGTGCAGCAGTGTCAGTTATGGTTGAGTGGACAGCTGATTGGTTGCCCCGGAGGCCGGGGTGGATGGTTATGCTTCACGTGGATGGTGGGGTGGAGTCATCGTATGTTGGGGCAGCGGGGGGCGGGGTGGGCGGGGTGCAGTGGTGTAGGGGAACCTCGTTGTGGGGCGGTAGGTTTGTTTAGTAGGTGGTTTGTTATGTTGGTGTGGAAGGTGGTGTATGTAATACGGAAGGGTGGTAGTCAGATAGGTTGGTTTGGGGGGACTCAAGGTGGATGGTCGGGTGGGTCATCGGATGGTTTGGGGGAGGAGGGCGGTGTTACGGTGTTGTGGGGGACCTCAGCGTGGGGGCGAGAGTAGTCCGTAGTCAGGTGGGGATGGATAACGGCATGTGGATGTCTGTGACGTATATTTGTGGGTGGGGCGGGTATGGAACAGGCAGGGGAGTGGGGCGAGTGGGAGTTAGCGGGGTGGAGGGTGCTGGCATTGTGGCGGGATGGTTGGAGGCACACGGACACACGTAATGGCAAGAGTAACTGCATGCATAGCAACATTGGACCAGCTGTTCCTAGAACATCTGCAACCCTCAGCATGCAACAACCAACAGCAACTGACAACTGCCGACAGTGACAACGTTAGCAAGATGTGACGCCAAGTCCACTGGAGACCCCGATGTAATTTCAGGTGGTTCCCAGTCCTGCCGTGTACTTCACTTAATTCGGGGCCGCACACTTCGTTTGGTGCAGCAAGGGCTCGTGGCCGGTATGGTGGTAGCCGGTAGGCTTGATTGCCATGGATATCCGGCGTGGCGGAGGGGCCGCAGGGAGCGAGGCACCATGGAGGAGGCGATGGAGCGATTGAAGAAATGTAGGCAGTAGCCCGGTGCCCAGCAGCAGCGGAAGTGGAAATATTGCTTGACGCGGTGCGTGCGGTGGGATGGGTAGGCACTGCCTGCCATCACCCGGACATTTCCTGTTACGGCACAGCCCGCAGTCGGCCATATTGGAGCAGACGGGCCTTGCTGCGAATCGAGGGCGTGATATTGCACGGGAAAAATCATGCCGAGAGTCTCAGGGCGTCTCGCATGGCGACAGCTGCAGCGTGAGGGCCGACAAGCTCGAGATGCAGGTCTCGTCGGTACATGTGGGCCACTGGTGAGGTCGCCAATGTGATGGAGCCCTCTCCATCGTGCCAGTCGGACATCACTCAACAGCCAACAACGATCTTTTGTGCGACCAGCAGCCTCCGAATTCCTTAAGTCCGGACTCCGGACGCAGCGCCCCTCTCCAACGGACTGCACGCGGAAATTTGAAATTCAGCCCGAAGGGCACGCGCCGCGCCAGAGCTGGCACAGGAAGTGGACGTTGCACGTGAATTGGAGAACGCCACCGTGACAAAGACCAAGGCGATAACGGCAGGTACGCAGCCTTGGCAGCGCCATAATTTTACTTGGACACCATGCGCGGTGCTGTAGGCAGCCATATATATATCATTGACATGGCTCTGTATATAGGTTTATAGCTGGGCGTTTGCTTTGGTTTGAGTGATTTCACTCTGCTGTAAGTAATTATATTTTTAATATATATATCATTCACAGTGACTCGATGTAAAGTCGGGTGGTGTAATAGCGACATCACCGGGCCCGCTACGTTTTTTGTAGCGGGCCCGGCACCAACCAAGTGACGTGACTCTGCCAGATGATGATTTGATAACGCAGATGATTTGATAACGCAGTTCAGCATTATCAAACGTGAACGTCAAGCACTCAATCGGCGAGTTTTTCGTGAGCCAGGAAGCGCTCTTCTCTAGGTATTCCTGTGGTTTCGCAGTTCCCTACATCTTGTGAGGTACATAGGGACAGTTTAGGTGAGAATACCAGGCCCTCTCTCTCTCTCTCTCTCTCTCTCTCTCTCTCTCTCTCTGTCTCTGTCTCTCTCTCTCTCTCTCTCTCTCTCTCTCTCTCTCTCTCTCTCTCTCTCTCTCTCTCTCTCTCTCTCTCTCTCTCTCTCTCTCTCTCTCTCTCTCCACTATCTCACTTTCTCGGTCCAAAAATCAAGCCATCACTCACAAACAGCCACGCGACTGCTGTGCTCTCACGCCGTCTCATTACACACAACTGATTTAGGTAATGCAACGTTGTTGGCGCGTCAAGGCGTCGGGTATTCATCTCACTTAAGATCGTTGTGTGTTCCCTTTGCTGCTTTGCTGGATAACGCATGTTTCCCTTGCATGCAGGCAATCTACCTAACACAAACATGGCGCACACATCGGCCAGCCCAGCATGGCGGGGAGGGCACCTGCGGACACAGATTTTGTAGGCTCTGAGCCCTCATCACATCGCTGTAGCACTGGACAGTCTCCTGCGGTAAATTTCTAGAAAGTCGTCCATTAATTTCAGCAATGATCGCTGGGACAGCCCTACGCGGATGTTATACTGCATTTGTAAGATGCTTGTGGCTGTGCATCTTGCCCGCCACCCTCGGACTGTGATTGAGTGCACTTCTCCTTCATGTGTTTTGTCAGTACAGTTTGTCATGCTAATGTAATGCAGAAAACCGCAATTCAGGCAGCAAGGTAGCAGCCATGTTGATTTTGATGATGATGATGATGATGATGATGATGACTTGGTTTAGGTGGTCTTTTGAACTTGTTGATTTTAATGAAATAAGTTTACCTGTGCGTGGTGTTGATTTGTCAGTTTGCTACGCCTTTGGTTGTCATGTTGACGTTTGTCATGTTAACATTTGTGGACATTTTGTCATGTTAACAATTTTTTTGGCCTTCGTTTGTTAACGTCTTGACATTTCTTGACACATCACCTTGGTTTGTCAGTGTATTGACATTTTTTTCCGTGTTGATATGTTGATATTTCAAAGATTGTCAAGGTTTTGTCAACCTTTCAACATTCTGTCAAGGTTTGTCAAGCCTTTGATGTTATCATGTCAAGCTTTTGTCAAGTTCTGTCAAGGTTTGTCAAGGTCATGTCAGTTGATATGTCAAGAATCTATATTACTAATTTGGCAATGTAAGGTAATCCGACGCTATTCAGGGCATCACCGAGTACGCGGCCAATCCAGAAGGGGCGGACTGACTGACCACCAATCCGCGCCAAGCGCACGGAAGAACTGCCAACCAATCCGCGCAAAGCTCCCAGCGAGCCAAGCGAGCGGCCGCTTTAGCGGCCTCCTCTCTGGAGGGCAGCGAAGGAGACCGTCAGTCCGTCACGATTCCTCTCCGGAGTGCAGCGAAGGAGTACGCTTCTACGAACTACAGTATGCGTCTACAGCGGGCAGCGGGCAGTCCCTCCATGGTCTCTCTACCGCCAAAAATTGATCAAAAAATTTTTTTTTTTGGCTGTGTGAAGCCAGCGGGTCACACTAGAACTATTTGACAATTCTTGACAAACAATTGTCAAAGTTTGTCAACACTCCGTTCCTAGTGTGGCAGGGAGGATGGCATGCCTGCACCAAGGAAGAGGAGGGGTAAGCAGCCTGCAGCAGAAACTGATTCCTCCATCTGCAGCGGCAGTGATAATGGTAGCCAAGAGGATGTGGCTCCACCTAGCAGCGACAGTGATGACCCATGCAGCTACAATGCGTCTGAACCTGCACGGGGAAGCGTGGACGGAGGGGGAGAGGAAGGAGGCAGCCTGCAGCAGAAAATGCTGCTGATTCTGCCCGTGGTGGCGATGGCCGCGAGTATGCGGCTGAACCTACGCGGGGGAATCGTGGGCAGAGGGGGAGAGGGGGTAGGCAGCACAAGAATGTGGCTGAACCTAGCGGGGGCGACCTTGCACCAACGAGGAGAAGTGCAAGGGCGTATGGAAAAGTGAGCTACGCTGAAGCAGATTGTAGCAACTCGTCTAGTGACTGAAATTGATGTTCTTATTAAACTTGAAGAGCTGTACTCCAACTGCACAAGAAATTATTATAATTTGTAATCAAAGTGATTTCTGGTTGCGTGGTATGAATGCGATTTCTCTGTGTGCATGAGGTTTCTCAGTTTTTCTCAGGCCTTAAGTTTCCCAGATATTCTCAGTCTCAGATTTTCTCAGGCAGCAACCTGAGAAAAAACCGGGCGCCTGAGAAATTTCGTTCCTGAGAAAAAAAAATCTCAGGCCAGGCGACTTTCTCAGGCTGATCTCAGTTTTTTCTCAGTTTTCTCAGTTTTCTCAGGTGATTTTCTCAGTTTTCCTGAGAAAACTGAGATTTTTCTCAGTTGATCTCAGGAAATCTCAGGAAATCTCAGGACATCTCAGGAAATCTCAGGAAATCTCAGGCAGCCTTCCTGAGAAAACTGAGAAAACTGAGAAAAACTGAGAAAAATCTCAGATCTGAGTTCCTAGTGCAGGGTAAGCAGCTTGACCCAGTTGTAGCCAGGCCATTGTATTCCCCTGCTCGCGGTTGCAGAACGAGCATGGTAGGGCTAGACTGCAGCGGTCTGCATCGCCGTGCCATTTATAATTAAAATAGTAGACACGTCAGTGACTGCGTACGTCACGTGAGCATAAGTCCTCAGTGCATGGGAGGGGAACATCGCCGTGCATAGAGGCGATCAATAAGCTTTCCCAGCCGTTGGGTCAAGTCTTGGAGATCTAGTGTGGTGTACAAATTAAGGGGTAAAATCATAATCAATTAATATAAGCACGTGACCGCGTCACGTGGGTGCCAATACAGAGTAAAGGAACCTTCAACCCTATATACACAGCGAGAAGGAGGGAGGGCGCCCTAGCTAGCTTCTCTCACTGCCGCAGGTGGGCAGGCTGGCCACAGAGCGCTCTCTCCACGGCATGGTGCATCGATGATGCCGGGGCGCAACACTGTGGGTGCAATATATACAACCAGTGCAATACCATAGGTAGGCTGAAAATCATAATAAGCTGTATCAAACTGTCCCGGATATTTTTTCTGTAGCGAAGTCTTGGTATGGCTAAAAAATTGTAGACGTTCCAGAACCTGGAAAAGTATACTTGGATGTATAGAGTAGGATTGCTTTTAGTGACCTAGATAGAATAGACCGGTAGGATTGCGTGTACCCATCCATCCATCCATCGGGGTTATTAATGCTCCGTGACTCCCCAACGGGAGCTAGCACGAGTTTACTGAATTTTTTTTTTAATTATTAGATCAGTAGTAGTATACCGGTAGCCAGAACCCACACCACGAATACCCATCATCCGATGGGCTGAGCGGTACGTGACTCTTGGATCATCAATAGTCCAATACTTAAGGACGGACGACGCAACGGAGTCAAAGCCGCGATTAATTAAATAATCGATAGACACGCGACTGCGTTGACACGTGAGCATAGTCCTCAGTGAGAGGGGAACATGGGATGGAATGGATGATGTACTTCTATTAGCTATCTAGGTCCTACATAGTTACAGGGTTGTGGGCACCACGGCCCGAATCGCTATAAATGCCATATTAATTAATTAAGTAATTAAACTCGTGCTCCCGTTGGGGAGTCACGGAGCACCGAAGTGCTTTTAATCCCTGTGTGTGCACTACAGGAGAAAGGGCAGAGACCCCCAGTCTCCTTCATGCCAAAGGCATGCCACAGCTGCAATCGGGCGCGGCTAGCTAAAAGGACAGGCTAACGATCCGGCAAACTGTGGGTGCAATAAGACCCATGTGAGCATATCATAGCAAGGAGCGTGGGCAAGTAATCTGAACATAGCCAGGGCGTAGCATGGCTGTACTAGGACTAGGCTAAGGCTATGGCTGGTTGTGTACCGTGCGTTGGCGGCACGTGACTAGGTGTGTTGGCACAGCTAGGCAACATTCTAGGCATGGCTGCCTTAGCGGCAGTGACGCCAATGGTTACAAGCTAGGGCTATTGCTATTCTAGCCCGCTGGGGGCGTCCACATATGCCACAAATGCCATATACGCCGGCGGTCACACGCGTGACGCGGAGCGCCCCCACAGACTTCTTGGGGGTGGTCTCCTTCATCACAACTTGCCATCTATCCTTGTGTGTACCATCTGCCTCCATTTTACAGACAAACCAGGAGGCTGCCCGGGTGTGAGCCCGCCGTCACGTGTAGGGTAGCACATGTCCATGCCGAGTCTAGTATCACGAAAAGTCCACGGGTACGTGGCGGCCCTGCCGCGCGCGGCCTGGGGCACGCCATGCAGGTGAGGACATATCGCCCAGACTGGGCGGGCTTGGTGCCAGCTAGTAGTCTTAGTATCTGATGTGTCTACCTGATCTGTGCAGGCCAGGTGCCCGGCTAGCTAGGCCCAGGCGCCTGTGCCTAAGAATGTGGGAAACAAAGGGCAAATCAGCGCACAAATCCTCATCACTGAATGTGCAAACCAAAGGGGATATGTTAAGGGCCTTGCGCAGCATCTTGGTGACGTTGCCGGCGAGTCGTTGCATGCTCCACTGAGCTCCTGCGTCAGTGTCCAGGTCTCGGCGCCGTAGGTAAGGATCGTCAGAATGACGGTCTTGATTGAGGAGGTCACGCTTGGCGATCCGGGGTAGGGCTGGGTTGCTCCACCAGCGGCGGCGGTCATGCATGGAGTTGCGCTCACGCCATGCCGATCGGCCCGGGTCGTCAGGTGGTCCTCGCAGTCGGGAAGCCAACTGCCGAGCAGCTTGAAGCGGCCGGCCTGAAGTAGGGTAGTTGACCTCGGTGTCGATCGTCTAATAAGAGGCGGAGTGTGGGTGGCGGCCGCCCGGCCGGCCATGCCGAGAGCAAGCTAGGGCCTCCGTTTTGGGGCTGATTTCTAGACCAACAGCCCAGGCCTGGAGCGCCAGGCAGTCCAGCCAAAGTTGGGCAGACTCCGGCTTCTCGATGAGCGTCCATGTGTGATGTCGTCGGCATAAAGGAGGTCAGCTAGTAAATTCGATCTGCTTGTTAGTCGGCCCCCCTTCCCCAAGCTCGTTCCTGATCACTAGGCCGGCAGGGGCACGGCCTGCAAAGCTATAGCCAAAGCGGGCACGTACGTGCCTGGCGCATAACATAATCCACTACAATAATAATTAAACAGCCTGTACGGCGACAGGATGCAATCCTGCCAGACCGCCGGTCTGCAGTGGACATGACGGGGTAAAGCCGTGTTGAGTGGCGCACCGAAGTGGTCGACCCCTCGATCATACAGCGTGCGGATGACGGTAATCAGGGGAATGGGGACGCGAGCGCGAGCAAGGACAGCCCATACTATAGCTGTAGAGCGGCCCAGAGGACAGAGTCAATAGCCTTGATGAAGTCGACGAAGATCAGGATGGCGGGATTAAACTCACCAGGTTGCAGGAGCGCGATTTCCTCGAAGAGGCGGCGCGCGACGAAGATGGGCATCAGACGGTGTTGCGCCCAGGACGAAAGCCCCTTTGACTCTCCCCAAGGTCAGACGGGGAAGGCTTGAGCTAGGGGTAGCCATGGCTGACGGCGGCGCTCATAACTTTCACGTTTGAGCACCGAATTCAGCTGTGAATATCACAATCGGCTTCGTCTTTCTAATAAGACGCACATGCTGATATAATTTTCCGAAGCTATTACGCAATATATGACGAGGAAACGCTCCTCGACGCAACGCAGCCTGGCGGCTGCGCTCGGCAATGAAAATATACGTCTGCAGCTCCGGCTGCAGCTTCGCCCACCGGCCCAGAAGGCAGCGGCGCCACTAGCCAAGCTCTAGTGGTCGCCCAGCCCCCTGTCGCCTCCCCAGCAGCGTCGCCTTCAGGAACCCAAGCGCAGTCGCCCTGCCGAGCCGACTTTTGACGACTTTGACGCCAGCCAACCGGCCTTTTTGACAAGCTCACTGAAGACCGCATCCTGAGCTACGTGTTCTGGGGATCAACCGCCTCGCTTATTGAACGTACTGTACAAGCAGCTCTTCCACCAGGGTCGTCTCGTCGATGCTCACCAGAGGCAGCGCCCATACGAGTACATCTTCACCGCCCCGGCCGCCCCCGGCTGCAAATATACGCCGGGCTCTTCTCCCTCCTTGGACGCTCCATCGGGGAGCTCTGGCCCCCCAAGCCCATCACCACCACCTTGACCGAATCCTCAGTCCATCCGCTCCATCCTCCAGGAGGCCCTCGCGCAGCACGTGGCCCCCCTCGCTGCAGATGTGCATGGCGGCCATGGGCGGCACGCTGGCTGCCAAGCTTCCCCTCCTCTCCACCATCTCCACCGCCACCTCAGTCCACCCTCCTCGCCTCCTAGTCCACCGCCACCACCCCCACCTCCGACGCCATCACCGCCCATGAGCTCCACGACATCGACCAGCGTCTTAAGGACAATGCCATCGCTATCGAGGTCCTGCAGAACACCGCAGGCCTCACCGCCCAGGCGCGGTGAAGGACATTGCCGCCAAGCCAGCCCCTGCTGGCCTGGCCGGCGATGCTCCTCCCATCACGACCTGGGCGGACATGCATGCTTAAGCAGCACACGGCCACCTCCACCACCTCCGCCGTCGCAGCCAGCTCCAGCGGCAGACGCTTGACCTCCGCGAGGAGGCCGAGCTGGCCAAGCGCAGCCTCAACGCCATCGTCAAGAACTTCGACATGGAGGAAGGTGAGAATTGCGAGAAGCTTGCACTTGCGTTTGAGAGCAAAATCCTTGCACGCATGGGCCTTCTTGGTGCATGAGATTAAGCTGGCCGCCCATCGCCTTTCCCGCGCGCGAGGTAAGGCAGGGGCGCCTCCGCTTCTTCTCATCTTTAAGAGCCCATCGGACAAGATTTCGTTTCTCAGACGCTGCAAACGGCTCGAGAACACTCCCTTCACCGTGGACGACGACTTGACCTTGGCGCAGCAACAACGGCGACGGGAGCTATGGCCGACCTACCGTCCAGCTCCGGCAGACCAAGGCGGGCCAGCCGGTGTACTGGAAGGGGGCGGCCATCTACGTCGGCCACAAGCCCTGGCACGCGACCCCCGCGACCACCGCGGCCCCAGCGACCCCAGCCGCCCCAGCTTAGGTGAATACAGCAGCAGTAGTGTAGAATAGTTAGACCGTGGCCTTGTACATGCCCGCCTCCTACAGGCACTATACCAGCTGATGCCTAGCATTTTTAGTCATGTACATGTGTGCCTATGATGTGCCACACTCCAGATGATGCCTAGCTTTATTTCATTATGCAGTGCCCATGCAGGGAGTAATTAATTAATTAATTAATTAAACTCGTGCTCCCGTTGGGGAGTCACGGAGCACCGAAGTGCTTTTAATCCCTGTGTGTGCACTACAGGAGAAAGGGCAGAGACCCCCAGTCTCCTTCATGCCAAAGGCATGCCACAGCTGCAATCGGGCGCGGCTAGCTAAAAGGACAGGCTAACGATCCGGCAAACTGTGGGTGCAATAAGACCCATGTGAGCATATCATAGCAAGGAGCGTGGGCAAGTAATCTGAACATAGCCAGGGCGTAGCATGGCTGTACTAGGACTAGGCTAAGGCTATGGCTGGTTGTGTACCGTGCGTTGGCGGCACGTGACTAGGTGTGTTGGCACAGCTAGGCAACATTCTAGGCATGGCTGCCTTAGCGGCAGTGACGCCAATGGTTACAAGCTAGGGCTATTGCTATTCTAGCCCGCTGGGGGCGTCCACATCTTGTGGTTGATCATCAGGTCCCCGCCCCTCCAATACACCTTGGGCTTCTGGGGGTCCTGCTTATGGCGGAGGTATTCCGGCCACAGGTCGCGTCGCTGCTGTTGCTGAGCGGGGGTGAGGTCGTCATCCAGCGTCCAGGTGAGGTCGTGCAACCGCTTGCGACGAGAGAGGAACCGCTGCTTATCCTCAGGGGAGGAGAAGGTGAGTAGGACTGGTGGGGGAGCCGCCTTGTCCCGTGAGTGGGGAAGGCGGTGGCACCCACGCAGTTCTACCTCACCTACCAGGCCCATGAGGGTAAGAAGCTGGTTCTTGAGCTCGTCAGCAAGAGAGGTTGACGTCTCACCTGGCTTCTGGGGGAAGCGACGTAGCACCACTCGGCACTCGCGGCGAGCGCGGTCGGTGACCTCCCGTTGCTGGGCCTGGCGGTGGTCCTCCAGCTCCTGGAGCTTTGTGGCGATGGCGTCGGTGGTGGAGGCGGTCGCTGACCGCAGCAGGTCCGCGTAGGAGAGCGGCGGGAGGTCGCCAGCATCCTGCCGGGGTGGCTGGGATGCAATGGTGGCCGTCTGCTCCGCTATCTTGGGGACCTGTGTGGCCAGGGCCTCGGTGTGGGCGGTGATGGCCTCAAGCTTCTTCAGGAGCACGCCACACTTGCCCTCCACCTGGTTAAGGCGAGAGACAAGTGCCGCATGCGTTTCCGAAGCTTGCGCCGCGGTGTGCAGCGTCGTGAACTGGGGCTGGAGCTTGTGGACGACTTTGGTTTCCACGTTGGAGACCCGGGCCTCGACCGTGTTGAGCGTGGTGTTCAGCGATGTCAGCTGCTCGGCCAGCGGCCAGGTCACGTGCTCCTCCAGCACTGCGCGGATGTCATCCTTGCAGAGGGAGGAAGCCGATGGGGCTGCCGGCTGTGCGGGGGCTGGGGTGCGGAGCGTGCGGGTGATGTCGATGAGGCGGAGCTGGAAATGGCTGGTCAAGATAGCCAGGCGTTGTTGTGCTTCGTTCATAGCATAGAGCCAGGACATGTCTCCATTGTAGTCAATAGCCGCCCCCTTCACGAAGAGCTTCCGCTCCTGTTCGAGGAACTGGAGAACCTCAATGCATTCCTGCGGCGACCATTCTTGCCACCCGGTGAGGGAGAATCCTCGGTCGCCGGGGAGGAACTGGCGCCATTTGCGAGCGTGGCAGGGAGTAACTCTCTGCTGAGACGCCATGCCCTAGCTTTTGTATAGCTATGCTGATCTTCCCCCCCATGACAGGCTCCCCCTTAGCTGGGCATAGCTTGATAGATCATGGGGCTGCAGGTGCCCTGGTGCACCTAGAGCAAGGGTCGTTTACATTCCCACCTTGCAGGAAGTACTCTTAGAATGTATTATAGGCCATAAGCCCGTTCTCTGGGATATGTGCTACATATACTCCCAACGGAGTTATGTTCCTAATTAATTAATTAATTACGGTGACGGTCGAGAGCAGAACGAAGGCGGTTGAGGATCATGCGCATGTGAACAACTTGAGTGCGGCGCGCTCTGGATGCAGACTCCTCGGTAGTTGGCGGGACCCGTCGTCAGGGGAACCTAATTGTTTTTGTACAGCATAACGGTAGCTGTACTGCCACTCAGGAATCGGCGGCGCGTCGGCAAGCAGGATCCGGTTGCAGACGTCAAGCAGGAACCCCGTGAGCGTCACTGGTCAGCTAAATCACAGGGGCGGGGAGCTGGTCTGAGGTCCAACAGCGGCGTAGAAGCGGAGTTGCTTGGCGGCGGTGCTCAGCTCGAGCTCGGTGAACGGCGGTAGCTCGTTGGGGTCGGCCAGGGGTTCCGTCAGGGCCGGGTACGTGTAGTCCTGCTCAGTGGCGGGCGGGCGTGGGCGGCGCAGGGACGCCCGCAGGCGCCATGCAGGCGCACAGCCGCCAGAGGGCCAAGCGGAGGAGGCGGCGGGGGGCCGCCGAGCACCCGGGACTGGGAGGAATACCACTGGTCAAGCTGCTGTTGCGGTGAGCCGGAGAGCGTCCGCGGCGCCGGCTGCGCGCCGCCGGCTGGCCGTTGGGTGTGACGCAGGCGGGTCCAGGCATACTTGCCGTGCTGGTCCTTGAGGTGGGCGAAGTACTAGCGGACATGGATGTCTTCCTGCTCCTGGGTCGCCGGCCGGATGGCCGAGTGGTATTCCTAGCCGCGATGTTTATCGCCAACTTCGCATCCCGCCAGCTGGCCTAGCTCCCCCCAACTCGAGACCCGCCTATATACCGCGGGTCCGCAGCGCCCCTTCCTGGGCGGCAACGCCGATGCCTGCACTATCTGCGCATCGCTACCTACAATTTGTCCACACCCTGCTTATGGTGCGCCCAGCGATGCCCGGGCCTCGCGTGCCAACAAGCTTGTCCACTATTGCTCCCTATTGGGGTTGTGGGTTAACCCTGGGAATGCCCCTAAAAACCCTCAGGCCGGCTCCGGGAGAGGCCTTATATTCTCCCAAGCCGGCGCCTAAAAATGTGTGTTCCAAGCCTATCTGTGGGCTCTGGACCATGGGGCAGCCTTACTGCATCCGCTATGAGTCAGCCATTAATTAATTAATTAATTAGACTCGTGCTCCCGTTGGGGAGTCACGGAGCATTAACCCCGATGAATGGATGGATGGGCGCACACATTACCGGTCTAATCTATCTACATTGGCTACATACTACACCTATCTAACAACATTCTAACTGAGTCAGCCATGCTTTGTCCATGCAGAGAGCCACTCTCTGCTGATCGAGACGCCATCATCAAGGAGACAACCAGCGCAGGCCGGAAATGATCGAGACGCCATCATGCCCAAGCCATTGCCTAGCCATGATCATCTTCCACCCCATGTCCGCAACTTTGCACAGCTGCTGGAATACATGGTGGTGCAGGTGCACCTCAGTTATGCACCCCGAGTAGGTGGCAGTTTACACCAACCACCTGCAGGTTGTCGCCTGGAATGTATTGAAAACCATATGCCCCATCTCAGGGATTGAATTGAATTGAATTGAATTGTAACATAACTCCGTTGGGAGTATATGTAGCACATAGCCCAGAGAAGGGGCATATGGCCTATCATACATTCTAAGCTACTTCCTGCAAGGGTGGGAATGTAAACAACACTTGCTCTAGGTGCACTAGGGCACCTGCATCACCCAGAGTTTCAGGCAACACCCAGCTAAGGGGAGCCTGTCATAGGTGGGGAAGATCAGCGCAGCTATACACAGGCTAGGGCATGGCTTCTCAGCAGGGAGTGACCCCCTGCATGGGCACGGCATAATTAAATAAAGCTAGGTATCATCTGGAGGGTGGCTCATCATAGGCACACATGTACATGGCTAAAAAGGCTAGGCCTCAGCTGGTATAGTGCCTGTAGGAGGCGGGCATGTACAAGGCCACTGTCTAACTATTCTACACTACTGCTGTATTCCCCTAGGCTGGGGCTGGAGTTGCTGGGGCCGCGGTGGTCGAGGGGGTCGCTTGCCAGGGCTTGTGGCCGACGTAGATGGCCGCCCCCTTCCAGTACACCGGCTGGCCCGCCTTGGTCTGCCGGAGCTGGAGGTAGGTCGGCCATAGCTCCCGTTGCCGTTGTTGCTGTGCCAGGGTCAAGTCGTCGTCCACGGTGAAGTGAGTATTCTCGAGCCGCTTGCGGCGTCTGAGGAACGAAATCTTGTCCGCTGGGCTATCAAAGATGAGAAGAAGCGGAGGCGCCCCTGCCTTACCCCGCGCGCGGGGGAGGCGGTGGGCGGTCAGCTTGATCTCACCAAGAAGGCCCATGCGTGCAAGGATTTTGCTCTCAAACGCACGTGCAAGCTTCTCGGAATTTTCACCTTCTTCCATGTCGAAGTTCTTGAGTATGGCGTTGAGGCTGCGCTTGGCGAGCTCGGCCTCCTCGCGGAGGTCAAGCGTCTGCCGCTGGAGCTGGGCTGCGACGGCGGAGGTGGTGGAGGTGGTATGTTGCTTAAGCATGTCCGCCCAGGTCGTGATGGGAGGAGCATCGCCGGCCAGGCCAGCCGGGGCTGGCTTGGTGGCAATGTCCTTCACTGCCAGGGATATCCTTCACATATCTCAGGGATATGTGTTACATATCCTCCCCACGGAGGCATGCTCTTAAAATTAATTAATAAATGGCGTCGACGTGTTTGGGGTCCATGCAAGCGCACCGGCGCTCCTTTGTCAGGGCCCTGCATGTACAACGTGTGTAACCTACAATCGTCGCCAGAAAAAAAAAAATCCCGACTGGGCCTTGGGCAGACTACTAGGCCAGTCCAAGTGCTGGCTTCTGGGCTTGGGAATACTAGCAAGTCTCAGCTCCCAGCATCACGCAACCACGGCACATCTACATTAAGTGAGACAACTTATTCAACAAGCATTCATCCGTTGGCATGCATGGGATGCCGGGGTACAGGCCACTAGAGCCGCTTCTGGAGATGGGTGACCTTGCTGCAGCTGCCAGACTTCGAGTTCTACAGTCCAGCCTTCAAGAAATGAAAAAATGAACGAGGTACGAGTATCCAAATGGACTGGCAACACCAATGTCATGGTCGCATGCAGCATATTCATCATCTGCTTCTGATTCCTGTCCCCTACAGGAAGGCACATACCGCCCTATTCTGCCCGTGTGTGGCAACTTCATGACCCTCTGCTGCTAGCGTCCGCACAGCCCTCACATCCTGCGCCCCAGATGGCTGCGCCCGCTACGCCTTCGCAAGGCACCCCCCTTGAATGACAGCCACCATGGACTGCACACCTGCCCATCATCTGCCCCTCCCCAACAGGCATCCGTAATCCTGGCACCAGCACCAGGCCCTCCCGCCTATACTGGCCCATGTCAAGGCATCGGGCAGAAATAATTTGGTCTCGCCGAGCATGATGCATCCGCCCAGCCTCGCAGGGAATCCAAAGCACCTCATCCCAGCCATGCACACAGCACCGGCATCAAGTCCTCCAATCTCCTCTGGGGCCCAGCTCTTTCCAAACACATAATTACCAGGGTATAGGCGTTCGGCAGTGCAGTCCCAGTCCCCTACGCCATAGCTGGTCCCAAAGGACTGCGCGCCTGCTGCCCTTTCCGTCCCGCAGTGCTGCCATTTCCCTCCCATACTGCATTCGAGGGCAGCTTGATTGCTGCAATTCGTAACCGCAGCCCAGACTTCCACTGCAGTACAAACACAGCCCGTAGCCCGTAGCTGCAGTCGACGCGGCCCGGTTTTCCTTCACGGCCGGGGCAGAGCGGATCCTGCACGATGCGCATCGAGGGATGATCAGAATCGAGCCCCGAAGGGCTCGGATTCGTATCAAAACGTTCTCGTACGAACGAACGGATTCTAGTAATCGAGGCCCGAGGAGAACGGATCAGTAGAGCCCGGCCTACCTCCGCTCCAGGCCAAGGACAAGCTGCAGGACAAGGTCGAATCAGTACAGCCCGGCCTGCCTCAGCTGCGCGACCACCCGCTCGTCCGTGGCGTCCAGGTTCCCCACGCACACCTGCGCGGACGCGTGCGCGTTCGCGCCGCATGAGAACAGGGTGCCCCAGAGGGAGTCCAATATGTCGATGCTGCGCGCGTCCACCCTCCGCTGCGCCCACATCGTGACCAGGTGCGCCGCGAGGCCCAGATACTTGCACTTGGGCCAGATATGGAGCCGCTGCGCCGAGACGGCGAACGCGCCGGACCTCGTGACGTGCGTGAGCATGGGGACCTTGGCGGCCCCGCAGTACACGGATGTGAGCACCGGCTCGCCAAACTCGCGCGGCCCCATGAGGTCCCTCACGGGGGAGACCTCGCGCACGTTCCGTGACAGCGAGTAGAAGCCGACGTCGCCGTGCATGAGCAGGCGGGTCACGTAAGAGTGCAAGTTCAAGGCCAGTGCCGAGGGCAGCGGGTCCTTGATCACCACCAACAGCTTGTTGTCCGTGTCGTAATGCTCCCAGAGATGCTTCAGGATCGGCATCACGAGCGGCTGCGCCTGCTGCTGGACCGTGGGGGTGGCCCCCGGCACGGGCGCCGCGGTCCCCGAGACCTCAAGCGACGTGCAGGGGGCGAGGTGGGCAGGGATCACAGGCCGCATGCCGCACCCGCTGTACAAATAGAGGTCCATGAACGAGCACGCCAGGTTGGCGATGTAGCCAACGTCTTCCGTGCAGAACGAGATCAGCACGGACGCGCGGTTGCGATACTGGCGCACGGGCACCGAGCGGAGGTCGACCGCGGGACAAAACGCCAGGCAGCTCTTCGAGGCAGCCGAGTGAGGGTCGCCTTGCGCCTGCCCTTGCCCTTGCCCACGCCACGCAACACTGCCCCATGACGTAGAGGCAGGCTCAAACGGGTTCCCCCCCACTGTTCCGCCGCCACCCCCACCACCAATGCCATGCGCCCCACCAGGGGCCACAATCGCTGCGCCGCTCCCTACGCCGCCCCCACCAGGGCCCCCGCCCCCCGCCGGACTTGCCCCGCCCACCACCCCTCCCATGCCGCCTGCACCCACTACACCGACACCCCCACCGCCGTGCACGGCCCCCGCCCCTGCAGGGTTGGCCGGATGGGCTGCGCCACCCCAGGCCCCTCCAGGGTGTGCCCCCTCTCTGAAGTGCCCCTGCTGCCCCGCGGCAACCGCCCCGTATGGCTGCTGCCCCACCCCTGGGAGTGCCCCTGGGTGGCCCGGCTGTTGCTGCGGGTGCTGCTGCACATGCGCATGCGGCTGCTGCTGCAGATGTGCATGCGGCTGCTGCTGTTGAGGGTGCCCCATCGGCAGCTGCCCCGCCGGGTGCTGCTGCTGGTGTGGCTGCGGCTGCTGTTGTCCCGGCTGCGGCTGCGGCTGCTGTTGTCCCGGCTGCGGCTGCGGCTGCTGTTGTCCCGGCTGCGGCATCTGCTGCTGCCGTTGCTGCAACGCCAGCTGTTGCTGCTGCTGCTGCTGCTGCTGCTGTTGCTGCTGCTGCTGCTGTTGTTGCTGTTGTTGTTGTTGTTGTTGTTGTTGTTGTTGTTGTTGTTGTTGTTGTTGTTGTTGTTGTTGTTGTTGTTGTTGTTGCTGCTGCTGCTGCTGCTGCTGCTGCTGCTGCTGCTGCATTATTGCCATCTGTTGTTGCTGCTGCTGCTGTTGCTGCATGGCCAGTTGCTGTTGCTGCGGCTGCTGCTGGCCCGTTAGATGTGCATTCCCTTGAACCAGGTGCACGCCACCCTGCGCCTGCGGATGCTGGTATCCCCCGGGCTGAGTCAGCCCCACCTGGCCCTGCCCGGGCTGCGGCTGCTGCTGCTGCTGCTGCTGTGGATGGCCCATCCCGTACGCATTCGACATCCCCGCACCCTGCGCCGTTGTCCCTGGTTGCTGTCCCACGCCACCAAAGCCACCACTGGGCACACCGCTGAGACCCGGGACATGCTGCCCCCCCGCCAACCCTGCCGCAGCGCCTAACCCTCCGGGCACCGCCAACCCGCCCGCCCCACCCAAACCACCCACCATGCCCGGGTGCTGGCCCGCCGCCGCCATACCCGCCGCGCCAGGGTTCAGGCCAGGGCCCTGCATGCCCCCTGGGTGCGCCCCGGGCTGCTGCGCGCCCCCGCCGAGGATGTGGCCCAGGCCGCCCGCCGACACCTGTTGGCCCAGGTGCTGTTGCTGTTGCTGTTGCTGTTGCTGTTGCTGTTGCTGTAGCTGTTGCTGTTGCTGCTGCTGTTGCTGCTGCTGCTGTTGTTGCTGCTGCTGCATCGCCAATTGTTGTTGTTGCTGCTGCTGCTGACGTTGCTGCATGGCCAGTTGCTGTTGCTGTTGTTGTTGTTGTTGCTGCTGCTGCTGCATTGCCAGCTGCTGCTGTTGTTGCTGCTGCATGGCCATTTGCTGCTGCTGCTGCTGCTGCTGCTGTGCAGCTGCCCCTGGGAATGGCAGCCCGACACCCGGCCCTGCCCCACCCGCCGCCTGCCGCGCTGCTCCCAACTGGAGCTGCTGCATGAGCTGACTCGCGAGCGCTGCTTGGCCCACCCCGGTGCCACCGCCCATGCCCACAGGCATCAACCCTGGAGCGACCATCCCGGGACGAGGCTGCAGGGACCCTGGCACAGGGACGGCCGTCCGCGCGACGGGGCGGATGTCGCCGTCGTCGTCCGACGATTCGTCATCGTCATCGTCGTCGTCGTCATCGTCGTCATCGTCGTCGTCATCATCATCGTCGTCGTCATCGTCGTCATCATCGTCATCATCCACGGGCCTCCGTTGGACGGCCAGGGACCCTGGCCCCCCACCGGCGCCGAGCCCAACCGTGGGACCACCCATGCCAGGCCGAATGCCGCCGGGGGCGACACCCCCGGCGGCGCCCACCGCACTCATCGGCTGCAACTGTCCCTGGGATGGCAGGCCCTGGCCAGGGAAGGCACCATGTGTTTGGGACGAGGCGATCCCGAGCGTGAGGCCCCCGGCTGATGACGGAGACGCCGCGTGCTGGGGCATGGATAGGTTGAGATGGTAGGCTGCAAGCACGTCAGGGGTGGGCAGTGGCATGGTAAATCAGGCAGGTAGGTGCGTTAAAAGGGCGGGCTGGTTGACATGGTAGGCCGCACGAAGTAAAAGGGCAGTGCATCGAGCACGTAGGTGTGTTAAAAGGGCGGACGGATTTGAGGTGGTGTTACGGCTTTCAACTTTTCAAGCCACTCTACCACCCATATTACTATAACCTCCAATACAAGGGTTTACCGACACCAGCTTGGGATTACGGCTGGGCAAGGCAACTCTCAAAAGGGGCTGGCCTCTGACCACGCTGTGGTAGGCTGTAAGCATGCAAGGGTTGGGCGGTAGGGTATCAAATGGGCAGGTAGGTGCGTGCCGGGGGTACCTGAACGCGGCCGGAGCCTGCGCACACTTCCAAGTCCCGATGCCACGCAACATACCCCGATATGTCAGTACCACAAAGCAGCATCTAGATGCTGGAGTCATAGCCATAGCCTAGATACTGGAGTCATAGCCATAGCCTAGATACTGATTTTGGAGTCAAACCTTGTCTAGATACTGGAGTCATAACGATAGTCTAGATACTGGAGTCATAGCCATAGTCTAGATACTGGCGTCATAATGATAGTCTAGATACTGGGGTCATAGCCATAGCCTAGGTACTGGCGTCATGACTACATTGGAAATAGTAACTACCACATCGGAGACATGACACATCAAGACCCGTCGCTCTTGATGCCCGCCCCCCCCCCCACGTGCTACCCACAACCATTCCGAGCGTATCCGGACATGGAAACGCCTAGTACAAAAATCAAAAGGATCCTTCTCCTACTACCCGTCTCGATCCGAGACATGTCAAAGCCGCGCCTAGCATCGCAGGTTTCCAGCTCCCATTGCAAAAGGCACGCCCACGCATCCTCAACCACGTTCATCATCCGCCAAAACCATCCCCAGCAGGTGTCACTTGCAAGGTAATCCTGGCCACGCCACGCCCGGCAAACAGAACGCTAGTCCCCATCCTACCACGCGCCACCACATGTTCCCACACTCGGGGGCGGCTGCCTGCCCCTACCAAACCACGTCTCCTGTTCCCACATCTCCACACTACTCCTACATCCAACAACATCACACCACACACCATCCATCACACATTCCCACACTCGGGGGCGGCTGCCTGCCCCTACCACAACAGTTCCCTGTTCCCACATGCCACACGCCGCATGTACCGTCCACCTCATTCCTCAAACCCGGGCGGCTTCTTCTCACAAGCCTTTCCAACAGCCTCCTACTCTTATACCCCACAACCACACGACATCACAAAACGACGCACCGTCCACCACGTTCTCAAACTCGGGAGGCTTCTTGTTGCCAAACGAGATCAGCTCGGTCGCGAGGCACGCGCACACCACGGCCACGATCGCAAACAGCGCGATGACCAATATGATCGTGACACCTCGCCGCTTCTTCGCGGGGGCCGGCGCGGCCCCCCCCACCCCCACCCCGTAGAACGGCATGTTGACCGCCATGCCCCCGCTGGCATCTGGCACCCCGGACCCTGGGTAACCCTGCATGCCTGCCTGGGCCATCGCCTGCTGCTGCTGCTGCTGCTGAATCAGCAACTGCTGCATCTGGAAATTGTGGCGCTCGGCTGCCGCCTGCGCCATGGGCAGCTGCGGGGGCATCGTGCCCCGGGCACCACCGGGATAGCCCGCTGCCGCAGACATGGCGTCCGAGGGGGCAAACGGCATGGGGTACCCGAACTCTCCGCTGTATTGCTCCAGCGGCGCCTGCTGAGCTGGCAGGGGCTGCCGTGAGAACTGCTGCTGCTGCTGCTGATGCAACGCAGCCTGCATGTCCATCGGTGTGCCCATCAACGAGCCCCCCATATTCACGCCCGCATGTGGACCCATCGGTTGGCCCATTTGGCCCATCGCTTGGCCCATCTGCTGGCCCATCTGCTGGCCCATCTGCTGGCCCATCTGGCCCATTTGTTGGCCCATCTGGCCCATCTGCTGGTTCAGCTGCACCTGCTGGGCCCGAGCCATCGTCTCCACCAATAGCTGCTGCGCGTCGAACTGGAGGGGCGGCATTTTCGAGCTCCCGCCTTTCCAGGCGTCCTGGCCACGATCATCCCAGCCCCCTGACGAACCACTGCCTTCACCTCTATTGGACGAATCCTCGGCGTATTCGCGCCTTCGCTTATCTTGAGAGAAAGGCATCGGCGATCCCTTGGACCGAGAAGTCTGCTGACGCGCAGGGTCTTGAAAATGATCGCCGGGCACTGAGTACTGCGGTCGGGAACTTCCTTGATTGTAATCTTGCGATGTCGCATGTTGCGGCCGGCCGCCATCATGCGACGTACGCCCGCTTGCGTTCGTGGAAATGGTGGTGGTGGCTATCTTCTGGAAAATAGGAGGCAGGTAGCCTTTATCCTGAGAATCAGATTGCAGTTGCCGGTTTTCCTTCTTCGACCGGTCATGTTGCGCTGAATGTGCAACGATTCGACTGTAGTCATCCCCCATCATCAGTCGATCTCACCTTACGTCACGGTCGCGACAAAATTCCATGGAAAAGTGGCCGCGCTTATATTCCTTTATGCTTCCCACCCCACCTTGCATTCAGCCATGAATAGGGGTTGACAAGACCTCATGGGAAGCAAATGCTGCGGCTGTTTTGCGCTGCTCACCGGGAAAAGGTCCTGCCGCATCTTTTGATGTTCTAACCATTTCCATTAACTCCCTCTCTGTCTCTACCCCTCAGCGATTCCATCGCTGTCAAGGAGCAAGGCTTCACGGCATTTCCATGCACACAATTCGAGCGCACGATTTTCAAAGGCGCGCATAAGCGACGCATGGCATGAAGCGCGACGTGACGCACTTGGTCTACACTACGCATGTGGGGCCCAGCTGGGCCCCATACTGAAGACGTTACAGTACTGTACTGTACTGTAAAGCACTGTAGCAAACTGTAAGCTCCCTTGGGATTTTCCCGAGCTGGGCGCGGTACCGCGCGCCGCGCCGGTTGGCAGCGACGTGGGCCGGCCTGCGTCCCTAAACGACATGCGCCATGCATGCTTTCATTGCTTTGTTGCAGTACAGTAGAACTAATCGGGGCTGAAGGCCGTACATCCGTGCTCGCGGAAAGCGGGACGACATGCAGCTCGCACTCCCTTATAGGAACCCACCTCGGCTGGATAGCAATGAAAACTTACTCGCCCACCTTCCCGGCAAGAAGCATTGCGCAAATAAAGTGGGAGTTTTTACTGGTCGTTCCGTCGGATCCGGAAGTCCCCAGTTCAAACCCGCGCAGGGGCTAGCGGTCCTAAGTTTTCTGCATGTTCCCATCAGCTGCTATCTACAGTGCCGTAAGCGGAACCGCCCACACTCCCTTATAGGAACCCACCTCGGCTGGATAGCAATGAAAACTTACTCGCCCACCTTCCCGGCAAGAAGCATTGCGCAAATAAAGTGGGAGTTTTTACTGGTCGTTCCGTCGGATCCGGAAGTCCCCAGTTCAAACCCGCGCAGGGGCTAGCGGTCCTAAGTTTTCTGCATGTTCCCATCAGCTGCTATCTACAGTGCCGTAAGCGGAACCGCCCACACTCCCTTATAGGAACCCACCTCGGCTGGATAGCAATGAAAACTTACTCGCCCACCTTCCCGGCAAGAAGCATTGCGCAAATAAAGTGGGAGTTTTTACTGGTCGTTCCGTCGGATCCGGAAGTCCCCAGTTCAAACCCGCGCAGGGGCTAGCGGTCCTAAGTTTTCTGCATGTTCCCATCAGCTGCTATCTACAGTGCCGTAAGCGGAACCGCCCACACATGCAGCTCGCAACTCGCGACGGGCGGTAGCCACGGCGGCACTCGGCACTCGGCAGTCATCACTCATCACGAACGACGTGGCCGGACTATGTTTCTGCTCAGTGTCAGCTATTGCTTGAAAAAGTATTTCCTGGGTGATCTATACTTGGAGTTTGAAGTAGAACGTACAACCATCTTACAACTAACAGATGTGACAACCACCTCTGCGCAAGTAGATGCCGGCAGGCCGTATAATTTCGGAGTTATGAACTGATGGCTCATGTGCGTCAAGTTTATCCACCCGTGCATTTGCCTTGCAAAAAGGTTGAATTTTTGCCTGCACGGAGCCACGAGTTCACGATCTACCGGGTAGTCGCCATGGCCGCAGCGTTTCCAGCAATGGCGGCCCTGTCTGCAGTAGCCCCGATAGAGCATGGGGCATTCACAGCTCGTAGCCGCTTGTCAGCTCCTTCTGTCGGGCGCGGCCATGGGCAGCTCCATGCTCAGCGTGCAAAGGGCGTTGCCCGGAGGACCCTCACTGTCAGAAATGTGGCAGCGCCCGCAGGTATGTAATTATTCTACATTGGTGTGTGTTGATGTCAGCTTCTTCTCAATATCAGTTTATGAATGTCTAATATTCATGTTCCTTTTTTGCATCGCTTGTTTTCTGCACCAGCTCCTTCTCAAACTGCCACCGCGAACTCCGGGAAAAAGCTTAAGGTGGCAATTGTGGGAGCTGGGCTAGCGGGTGAGTCTTCCTCGATGTTATCATGTACAATTTCATTTGGTGTTCGTGGCTTCGCTCGCATGATAAACCTTAACAGCTGGATACTCGTCCCCCCAGGGCATTTTCAACGGCTTCCAAGCCTATGCCTCCAATATATAAAAATAACTTAAGCTGACTTCTACATTGTGTCAATCTGTAACGCGAGGCCGAGGCCGCGTGAACTCTCACGGAAATGCCCATCCTTCAACACGTTGTAAGCTTTGTTCTGGAGCCCGAAATTCGCAACGTGCTTTACGCTGTAAGCTCGGAATCTCGTGGGGGCCCAGGTTTTTGAACGACGGCTTTGCGTGAAATCATGGCTGTTTCACCCTGGTCACGAAGTGCGTTTTCCTGGCCATGGATTCAGTATGCATCAAGTCTTGTATATTACCAACAGCAAACTGCAATATTCCTTTCACTGGCTACAATTGTCACAAAGCTCAACTTTCTCGCAATGGTGCATGTTCCTGGCAATAGCTTGAAAACTACTCTGCTTGACACGCCTGCAGACAGCAAAACATTTACTGATTGATCGCTTGAGTAAACATTTAGGTTGTCAGACTCTTTGGTGGTTGTTGGTCCCAGATAGATAATATGGAAACCTCTGGGGAGGAGGGATAGTATGAGCCCTAAGGAAGGATCATCTAAGGCTTTTATATTGAGACAGTATGCATAAGAAAAAGGTAGGAATAAGCAGAGGGAAACCGTTCTATGCGGCAGAAGTCCTGGACTTTTTCTTGAACACAGACAGCTACCAGGTTTTCATTCTAGGTTGGACCATAGCCCATGAGCGGCAGTCCCCATGGAGTCACTGCTCTGGCTGCCCACGTAGCTGCATAGAAGCTCAACTTGGAAGCAAATCCTTGTCGTGCCAGGTGCATGCTGCCCGTGTCTCGTTGTTCTATCTCTACGTTCTACCCTGCGGCTGACTTGCTTGCTGTACTAGTTTTTGTTTGAAACGTTGAAACATAGCATCAAGCCTCCCAAACTTAATTAAAAAAATAAAATAAAATTTACAGTATAAATTTAACAGTTCTTTGGGCGCGTCGCACTGATGAGCAGAGCGGTGATTGGAAGTCTTGACCTGTGGCCCACCAGGGGCATTCTCACTCTGGAAATTCACCCAGAAGTGCATGCTGCAGTACCTGCGGTGTAGGATTGAACCAGGTTTCAAGTATGCCGGTTTTGTCTGCCTGTGATGCCACCGTAATTGCCCAGTGTGAAGTCTGTGTATCTAGAAAAGCAAGCGATGCTGCTAGGCATGCCCGCCGTAGTCATGTCCACCGTGTTCAAAGACTGCTGGAGACATTAAGATAGATCACCACACTCGCATTTGTGTAGGGACTTTGAAATCCTGTACTTGCATGCTGACCCCGATGGCATTTCACGGCGGCACATGACTTTTGACGGCACTGAGAATTATCCCGACAGGCATGTCCACCCTCGCTGGCATCTTATCCTCGGCCACATCTATTTTGCTAAAAACTACGCCACGAGGCATTGTTAAACACATCGGCACCGTATACTTGGTTCTTACACCGTGACATTGCCAGAAATATCCCGCAAAGATTGTATTGTTTTCGACTAAACCTCATGTCGTTGCTGACAGTAACTTGCACGTGGATGCCACCATGTTGTCCCGCACGCCGATGCTAAAAATACCCCGCCAGGCATGTCCACGGCGGTGGAGCTGCTGGACGCTGGCCACGAGGTGGAGCTGTACGAGAGTCGGCCGTTCATCGGTGGCAAGGTCGCGTCGTACGTGGACAAGAACGGGAACCACATCGAGATGGGCCTGCACGTCTTCTTCGGGTGCTACTACAACCTCTTCCGCCTCATGGGCAAAGTAGGGTTGCGCCGCATGGGATCGTTGTAATCACTGGATTCACAAGGGGTGTCGTTGTCTCAGGAACGAATTCTGATATTTGTGGGGAGAACCTTGGGGAGACGGTCGGCTGGGCCCGCAGGTCCTCTTTTGCAGTTACTACTAGAATGCCTGTACAACTAGCGATCTCGTCTGGTTGGCTGGGCCTGCATGTCTTTGTTGACGGATACTACCAGAATGCCTGTATAAATATCGACCTCGTCTGCTTCATGGGCAAGGTAGGGTGGGTCAATGGATGGAGGACGTGCATTGGTTGGACACAATTGGGCGCCTCTATTGGGCGGTGGCCGCGCACTTGCCACAGCAGAAACTAGCATCGTGACTAGATATGAAGGCGCTATGTTACTATAGGGACGCGGCGCGAGGGGAAGAGAGTCAGCATTCCGGCGCGTGCACAAGGGATCATCACACCCTGGTTGCACTCCCTTGTTCAAGAATGACACGTAGGTAGCGCTGTTGGTCATGAGCCTTTTAACCCTCGGATATCCATCCTGGCAATATCGGCATGCATCCCCACTCCTTGCTCCCGTACCACGCCACATATGCACGAGTGTCTGTTGTATCTGTAATATACTGCAACTACCTCGACCCCCGCTTCTTCTGCCCCTACAACGCTCCCAACCAACGATATCGGGCCATGCTCCCAAGCCCTCCCCATCACCACCCGGAAGCCCCGAACCACACCAACCAGTGCTCCCGCCCCCATCCCTTGTGCCTCCTGGTGCTACGCCCCACGCTCTGCCGGCCCACGCTATGCCCCACGCTTGTGCTCCCCCTCATGATCCCCTCCCCGTCGCAGTGCGGCGTGATCGACAACCTGCTCAAGAAGGACCACACGCACATGTTCGTCAACAACGGCGGCGACGTGCGCGACCTGGACTTCCGCTTCCCTGTGGGCGCGCCCCTGCACGGCATCAACGCGTTCCTCACCACGCCGCAGCTCAACGTGGGTGCCCCCCTGCCGTACCCTTTTCATGTGCCGGTATCCATGAGACAGCCAGCGCAGGCTGTACACTACCATACTATAGTGACCATGACATGCATGAGACAACCAGCGCAGGCTGGACACCACTATACTATAGTGACCATGACATGCATGAGACAACCAGCGCAGGCTGGACACTACTATACTATAGTGACCCGACATCCATGCGACAACTAGCGCAGGCTGGACACCACTATACTATAGTGACCATGACATCATTGAGACAACCAGCGCAGGCTGGACACCACTATACTATAGTGACCATGACATGCATGAGACAACCAGCGCAGGCTGGACACCACTATACTATAGTGACCCGACATCCATGCGACAACTAGCGCAGGCTGGACACCACTATACTATAGTGACCATGACATGCATGAGACAACCAGCGCAGGCTGGACACTACTATACTGTAGTGACCCGACATCCATGAGACAACTAGCGCAGGCCGGGGATCTGGAGAATCCGGACTGTGGCCAGCTCCAGTACCGTGACCAGTATATACATAGTATAGCTACATAACTATACATCCTGCGGTTGGTTCCCTTGAGTTGCCCGAGCCGCTGCAAACTGTGTCAATGTAGTACTTGAGCCGCCGCACACTTATTCACGCTCATTTGTCGTGCAGTGCCGAGACTATGTTATCTAATGGTTACTGGACGTTGGAGTGCAGGGCCCGACCTTTGTTGGAATTCGTGCAAACCTCTTCAGTTTTTATTCGTTTTCACTAGGGTATCTGATGTATGCATCGTTTGTGCTTTGGGGAAGCCGACTCCAGCAACTTGGCAATACCAGCAGGTGCATCGGATGTTGCCAGCTATGCCCATATCTTTTCATGCCAACAGCTCCTACTCTTTGTGCTCCCGCAGCTGGAGAACAAGGTTTGCAACGTGGTCATGGTGTCGCTCTGTTCTTTCATGGTTAGATTACCGCCCATCATTCATGTCACTTTAACCGTTGCCCCCCAGCTGGAAGGACTAGGTGTGCTACTCGGTCGCACCTTACCTTGCTTGTGCCTTGCTCCTTATCCCAACCTGAGTCAATATGTCAATTTGATCCTTCTGCCCCGCCCCACCTGGAGAACAACATTAATTAATTTACATGTAGACTGCGTCACGTGAGCATAAGTCCTCAGTGGGGTGGAAATGGAATGGGATGGATGGACCTAGCTGTCTAGCTTATAGTTACAGGGTTGCGGAAGAACTGAGGCTCGCAAAACTTGGTCGTGCTGGCTGTGCCCCTCATGTCTGCAGTGGCAATCCCCTCTATCTGATATGCTCTGATACCCTCTATCTGATATGCTCTGATACCCTCTATCTGATATGCTCTGATACCCTCTAGCTGACATGCTCCGATCCCCTCTATCTGATATGCTCTGATCCCCTCTGTCTGATATGCTCTGATACCCTCTATCTGATATGCTCTGATACCCTCTATCTGATATGCTCTGATCCCTCTATCTGATATGCTCTGATCCCCTCTATCTGACATGCTCCGATCCCCTCTAGCTGACATGCTCCGATCCCCTCTATCTGATATGCTCTGATCCCTCTATCTGATATGCTCTGATCCCCTCTATCTGACATGCTCCGATCCCCTCTAGCTGACATGCTCCGATCCCCTCTATCTGACATGCTCTGATCCCCTGTATCTGATATGCTCCGATCCCATCTATCTGATATGCTGCCTCTCGGTCATCTCGGTTGTGGTCTCTCTCTTGGCCCCCAGGTAGAGGACAAGATCCGCAACTCGATCGTGCTGGCGACCAGCCCGGTGGTGAAGGCGCTGTTTGATGACGAGGGCGCGATGCGCGACATCCGCGAGCTGGACAAGGTGGGCGGCTCACGCTTGAACTGCACTAAAAATTATCCACGAAATGTGGGTGGGGCCTCCTGCCACAAGTTGTGTGTGCATCAGCTTGGCAATCCTGCACACACTGCACAAGGTGGGGGGCTCTCGCTTGCCCTGCCACAACAACAACCACCAAAAAATATTGGCCATAATATCGGTGAGATGTTTGGCGCACCGTCCCGGCTCCCCCTCGTTATGAGGTCACCGTGTTCGCCCCTTGTAAGCTTGCCGCAAGCTGCACAAGCTTGGGGGCTCGTGCTTGGACGAAATGTGCCACATTACGGATGCCATGGAAGTACAGGGGGGTAGTAGGTTCACAGTGCTGCATGAATGGGGCGAAGGGTCTCGCGCTTGCCCTGCCACAAATTGGCCTGCCACATATTGGTGGGGTGCTTGGCTCATAGTCCCCCGGCCCCTCTTTATATATAGTTACCACTCTTGTCTGCCATGAAACTGCTCCCCCCCCTCCCTTCGGCCGCCACCACCACCGCCGCTGCCGCCGCCGCCGCCGCCACCACCACCACCACCAATGATGCCAACACCCCGACTATGCCAACACCAACTCTCCTTTGACATGATTCCCCAGTAATTCTGATTCTAACTTCATGTCCCCCCTCATCCCCCCCTCAACCTCTCCCCCCCTACCCTCCTCCCCCCCTCTTACCCCCACCAGATTAGCTTCAGCGACTGGTTCCTGTCGAAGGGCGGCAACCGCAACTCGCTCACGCGCATGTGGGACCCGATCGCCTACGCGCTTGGCTTCCTCGACTGTGACGACATCTCCGCGCGCTGCATGCTCACCATCTTCAAGGTGAGGGGGTGAGGGAGGCGCATCCGCTGGTATGGGCATATTAATGAATTGATTAAAAGCATGTGATATGGGCGGACGGGGTTGGGTGTCTAGCATGTGGAGGGCGTAGGGACAGATAGGGTTAGAGGTCTAGCTTGTGGAGGGCGTATGGGCAGATAGGGTTGGGGATCTATCATAAAGAGGGCTTAGGGATAGATAGGGTTGGGGTTCTATCATATAGAGGGCTTAGGGACAGGTAGGGTTAAGGTCTAGCATGTGGAGGGCGCTTCGTGCGAGGGTGCCGCTTGGAAGACAAGTTGTTGGTTTCTTGACAGGAACACGGCAGTAGTCGCGGAGAGGATGCTCAGGGGGTCGAGGTGCCCTGAACAACTGTGTGAATGCTGATTCTGTGCCTTACTGTGACATGCCTTGCTGTGGCATGCTATGCTGTGGCATGCCTTTTACTGTGCCATGGCTTGTACTGGGCCATGCCTTACACTGTGCCATGCCATGCCTGATACTGTGTCATGCCTTAAACAGTGCCATGCCTTGTGCTGTGCCATGGCTTGTACTGGGCCATGCCTTATACTGTGCCATGCCATGCCTGATACTGTGTCATGCCTTAAACAGTGCCATGCCTTGTGCTGTGCCATGCTGGTTCCATGCTGCCTACTGTCCCCCAGTTCTTTGCAACCAAAGGGTCAGCACCACAGGAACAGGGGGGGGGGGGGGGTTCACTAAAGGATAGTTGTGTGTGTGTGTGTGTGTTCACTATAGTATCGCTGTGTGTGTGTGCGTGTGTGTGTGTGCCTTTCTGTCTCTTACATCACTGTGCTGTGCTGGCCCCGTGCTGCATACCGCCTTATGTGGCATCCTCCAGTTCTTTGCCACCAAGACTGACGCGTCCAAGCTGCGCATGCTCAACGGGTCGCCCGCCGACTACCTGCATGCGCCCATCTCCAAGTACATCACCGACCGGGGGGGCAAGTGAGTCAGTGGGGCGCATCTGGGCTTGCTCGTGTAGGCCCACAGAGGCCCTTGTTCTAGACAGATAGGTTCCTTGCCACATGGTTGGAAAGGTCTTTTAAACTTGCTGCTGTTGTTTTGTCTGGCCAACTGCGCCAACTGCACCTTCGAGCCCCCTGATGTGACTGTAGGGGGCGTGGAAGGTTGGGGAGGTAGGGGGGTTGGCGCCGTGGGATGGAACAACTTGGGTCGCCCTTATCTGTTGCTTTTAACTGCTTTTATCTTCTTTTTTCTCATCGTCATCCTCATCTCCAGCTCCTCTGTGTTCTCGTGTTCCCCAAACAAGCCTGGCTGATATCCACCTGTCATGGTGATATCAACCTTGTTAATACCTTTATATACCTTGTGCCTGCCTCAGGTTCCACTTGCGCACTGGCTGCCGCGAGATCATGTACGAGGATGGGCCCGACGGCGTGACGCGTGTGACGGGCCTGCGGTTAACCAAGGTGCGGCCACGCCCAGGGCGGCGGTTATGTCATCTCCTGTGCATTGCTTCCCATAGCTCCGGCAGCTTTGGGACAGGGAAATAAAGATTTTACCTAGTGGTTTTCTCCCGAATCCCTGCTCTTCTCTCCACTGCCTCTAGATGCCCAACAACACCAACTCTATGTGCCCAACAATACCAAGTCTACATCCCCAACAACGCCGCCTCTTCATGCCTAACAACACCAGCTCTACCTGCCCAACGGTCAACTCACCGGGATCACCTTCATTCTCATTCTCCATATTCCGTCTGCCCTCCTGCATGGAGACACACAAGCACCAAAGGCCAAGTTCAATGCCAAACACGAACCTTTACGCCCAGATGTCCTTATAACCCTGGTCCCCCCGCAAAGTTCGAGGTCAGGAAAAGTTCGGCACAAGTGGTTAAAAGATTCCCAGGGCAAGCATTCCTAGACTTTGATGTTGGTGAACCACTCTTGCTGTTTGCCATTCCATAAGTACAATGTGTAAGTACAAGCTTTGCCAACCTTGTATGAGCGCGCTTTGCCATCCTGCAGGGCTGTGTTTCCTTCTTTCCCGTTCCCTCGTCAAACATCGCATTCAGCCCCGCACAGCATTGTTCTTATTGCCATTTGTCCTTGCCTTCGCCAATGTGCAGCAACACCCTATATGGCTGTCCTTATTATCATGAAATCCCCCACCGTGTTGTCCCTTTCTATTTTTCCTCCCTCTTTTCCTTTCTGACGTCTTCTTCACTTTTCCTGTCTGATTTCTTCTTCCCCTTTCCCTTTCCATTTCTTCTGGCCCACGCAATCACCCCAGGCCGGCAAGGAGGAGATCGTCAAGGCGGACGCGTACGTGGCGGCCTGTGATGTGCCCGGCATTAAAAAGCTGCTGCCCAGCGGCTGGCGTAAAAAGTGAGTGAGTGTTTGGTGTGGGGGGGGGAACTAACTGCTGTACCGTGTCTTCTCGCTGTGCAATACTTGCTGGTGGCCGGGGCTGCTTGAGCCCTGGGAAACGGAGGAGCTTTTCAAGTCTCTCTTGCTTGCGCATGCCCGAGGTGGAGCCAACCTAAACAGAAAGGGTCTACCTAAAGAGCTCTCAAAACCTAAAGAGCTCCTCAAGAGCTACGCACTTGTATCATGTTTCACTGTTGACGTCTGCTCCGCGCATGGACATAATAGTTTGCCAATGTCAAGCGATAACCCAAGGAGTAATTGTTTTGGTTTGTTCGTCTAAGCACTTAAGTTTGTAACACTTAGACAACAAAGAAATGGATCTTGTTGAATTGGCGTGCATGAACCAGCCCACACATATCAAATACAGCTTCGCAAAGCACCCCCTGTTTCCGGGCAAAGCGACCAGCACAACCTGACCTGCATGATCCCCCCTGCATTACTTCACCTGATGCCCCCCAGGTTTGACATGATCGACCGCATCTACAACCTCGAGGGTGTCGCGGTCATCACCGTGCAGCTGCGCTATGACGGATGGGTGACCGAGCTCAAGGTACCCATGGCTTTCATACAGCAGTTACCTGTGGTATGAGACGCAGTGTGTGTGTGTGTGTGTGTGTGTGTGTGTGTGTGTGTGGCCAAGTAGGGGCCATGGGTGACCGAGCTCAAGGCAGATTCCCTAGTAAAGTTCTTCGGTGCAACCGCCTATATATAATAAGGACAGGGGGGGGAAGAAGGTAGGGGACACGATTCATTGAGCTCAATCCATGGACCCATATCTCTCTTTCTCAGAAAAGTCTTTGTCTATCGAACTTGTCATCTGACTAACGATAACTCCTTGCTTCTGTATCCTATTCGCGCCCCCCTCTTGCTCCATCTCCCCCTCGCTCCTCTACCCCCTCTTTTTCCAACTCCCTCGCTGCCCGCCCCCCAACCAGGACGCCGAGAAGGCGCGCACCGTCGGTCCCCGCGGCACGGCGGCCGGCCTCGACAACCTGCTCTACTCGGCGGACGTGGGCTTCTCCTGCTTCGCCGACCTGGCGCTCACGTCGCCCGAGTCCTACTTCAAGGAGGGCGAGGGCTCGCTCATGCAGTGCGTGCTCACGCCCGCCGACACGTACAACCCGCTGTCCAACGACGAGATCATCCGCCGCGTTGACCAGCAGGTGAGGGAGAGAGGGGGGGGGTAAAGGGGGGGTATGTGGGCCAAAGACCAGCAGGTGAAGGGCAGGTGAGGAAGGGGACGGGGGGGGCATTTAGTGCACGGGACAGCCAGAGGCTTCTTGTGGTGTCCTGCATTATTCGTATTTAAGCATGTTGCTGTGAATATTTCTCGCGGAAACCCTCGACTATTTTGCGTAACGAATTTGAAACTAGCTGTGCCGAATCTAGGAACCAAGACAGGGGTTCTGGCCAAGCTGTATCTCAGATTCACATTATCGTGCTGTTGCTGCCCATCGTGCCCTTCTTTTTTTGTATTGTTCGCATCCTTCTCCCTTCTCCTTTTTCTTTTTCGTATGCCCTCCCTTCCTTCTTCCATCGCATTCTGCTTTTCTTACACCCTCGATCAGCATTTTTCTTTCCATCGCTGAGATTTTCGATCTGCTTCTCTCTGTCTGTCTCTCTCTCTGTCTCTCTCTCTCTCTCTCTCTCTCTCTCTCTCTCTCTCTCTCTCTCTCTCTCTCTCTCTCTCTCTCTCTCTCTCTCTCTCTCTCTCTCGTTTCCTGTTTCTCTTGTTTCATATGGGTCGCCAGGTGCGGCAACTCTTCCCCTCGGCCAAGGACTTCAAGTGTACATGGGGCAGCGTCGTCAAGATCGCGCAGTCCCTCTACCGCGAGGCGCCCGGCAATGTGAGTGGTTGCATTGGGGGAACGACCATCTGGCCTTTTTTCAGAATAGTTGTGCGTAACGGTGAACATGTTGCTGCAGGAAGTTGCATGCAATTGTAGCGTTTATACCGTTTAGTAGGCTCACGTCGTGAAGCTTGACCTGTGCCTCTTGATGACGTCGAGGAGCCGTAAATAGGAAGTACAGAGTGCTACAGATGTCATTTCTGGAATCCTTCTAGTAAGTAAGTAAAGTACTTGCGTGTCATGCGCATGGGCATGCCATGGAGTACTATGCTAATCTCATTAGAAAAATAGTCACACGAAAGTTACAAATATCATCTGCATCATGCCCCAACCATCTAGTCACTAGAGGGGGATATAGTTCTCATCTGAGCTGTCCTCCACTGTAATGGCAGATGAGGCGGTAGTGTAGCGGCTATCCTAGGGGCAATAACCTCCACCTGCGGACTTCTACCTGCATTCTTCTAGGAGCGAAGGCAAAGTGTCTATCTCTTGTATCCAGCAAGGCTGGGGGGCTGGAAGTACTCCATTCGCACTCCCTTGCCTGTCGCATCCCTTTGCCCACAAAGGGAAGCATATCAGCTCCTGCAGTCCATGGTGCCATGGGCAGGTGCCTTTGATGCTGCGCTTGTGATTGGAAACTGGGACAGCCTTGCCGAGTGTGTGTACCTTTGCAGGCACTTGAGATGCAGAGATGTCCACTGTGCGGTGATGTTACCATCATGTTTGCGTAGGCAGAATAGGATAGAGAAAGCTCTCTTCTATTGCCGTAGGGCGAGCTTCCCTGTGTAGCCATATCCCACGACTGCCTATGACCCCTACATTGTTACTTCTCTTCCCGGAAGGTACTACGGAAATCATTCCAAGCGCTGTGCTAGTTACTTCCACATGGTATAATGCCTTGGTACGGTGCTTTCATTGTTGCTTCCAACGGGCCGTCTGCCTCTCTCTGCGGTCTGTGTTGGTAAACGTTTGGGGAGGCTATCCTTGGTGTGTAAAAATGTACTTGTCTTCAAGGCGTGTATTTCCCACATCGTTCGATTGCAATCTATTTCTCTATCACCTCTGTGTTGCCCCCTCGACCAGCACCCGCTTCTCATTACTGCAAGCCAGGGACCCCCCATAATTTTCCAGTGCTAACCAACCAAATTTATTTATCTAATCATCTTTGGCCCTATCCTGGCCCATCTACTCCGTCTCCTGCAGGACAAGTACCGTCCGAGCCAGCACACGCCGATCGAGAACTTCTTCCTCGCGGGCAGCTACACGATGCAGGACTACATCGACAGCATGGAGGGGGCCACGATCTCGGGCCGGCAGTGCGCGGACGAGGTGCTCAAGAAGGTCGCCGTGCTCGCCAAGTGAATGCCAGAATAGCCAAGCGAATGCCCCTTACAGCATCTCGTTAATTAATAAGGCAAACAGCACTTGGCTTGAGGTGCCATCCATCTCAGTTAAGGTCTTGAAAAGCGCTCCGCGGTCCCCATGGGGCACGTTTGAATGAATGAATGAATCTCACTAATGCATGCAGCTTGCATGTGCCGCAAATAAACATGCCTCTGGCTGCCACAGCTCCCGATGGAATCGCCTTCCTAAATTGAGGAGTATCCTGGGTGTAGCGGCAGGTTTGGTCGTAGTGTGCTTCTCAGTTAGTCCACAGTTTTGCCGCGTGTGACCAAGTTTGGCAGGCATAGCGATTCGGCCTGTGGTGCCCGCAACCCTGTCACTCGGGACTAGCTAGCTACACCATCCACCCCATCCCATATTCATTTCCCTGAAGACTCATGCGCACTTGACGCAGTCGGGGTAAAATTGGCTCTTTTTTAGCAAATTGAGCAATTTAGCAAATTAGCGGAAGGCGGGGGCCGAGATTAATTAAGGGGACTCGTCACCAAAACACCAAAAAATCAATAAAAATTCAAAACTCACATTAAACCTATGCGAACAATGCCCAAATGGGTTTGGGGACCCAAAGTAGCATTTATGACGATTTGTCGTGCACTTACTAGGGGTACTACCCCTGGCATTTGGCTAAAAATAGCACAAGACGCTAAACCGTTCTTGCCGCCCAACGGTCAATAGGAGCATCTGTTTGACCTGCCCGTACATTCCAAACGAGTTCCCCCTCTCCTCGACCGTTTGAGCTACTAACATGGGTCGGCGGGGCAGGTTTGTGAGAGTTATTAATTTTCCCGCCAAAATACGGTCTTTTTTCGCGGGAAAATTAATAACTCTCACAAACCTGACCCGCTGAACCATGTTAGTAACTCAAACGGTCGAGGAGAGGGGGAACTTGTTTGGAATGTATGGGCAGGTCAATCAGATGCTCCTATTGACCGTGGCGTGGCAAAAACGGTTTAGCGTCTTGTGCTATTTTTAGCCAAATGCCGGGGGTAATACCCCAAGTAAGTGCACGACAAATCGTCATAAATGCTACTTTGGGTCCCCAAACCCATTTGGGCATTGTTCGCATAGGTTTAATGTGAGTTTTGAATTTTTATTGATTTTTTGGTGTTTTGGTGACGAGTCCCCTTAAGAGGTACCTTGAAATTAAATAAGACGCATACCTCTATCGAGATATATGTTTGGAGGCAAGTTTCTATTGGCGTTAATTTGTACTATTGTACGACAACTGTCAAGGGTGACGGCATGTACTGAAATCGCGGATACTTTCTAGATCGATTGCGCATTCGACGGTTAAAGGGCAGAGCTGCGGTTGAAAGTACTGTACGTGGGGGGGACGGTGTTACAACGGGGGGGGGACGCATTTATGGGGGGGGGGACGGTGTTACAACGGGGGGCGAGATTAATTAAGAGGTAAGTTACCTTGAAATTAAATAAGACGCACGCCTCTATCGAGATATATGTATGGAGGCGAGTTTCTATTGGCGTAAATTTGTAGTATTGTACGAAAACTGTCAAGGGTGACGGAAAGTACTGAAATCGCGGAAGTGTCGCGGGGACGTTTCTACTTTCTAGATCGATTGCGCATTCGACGGTTAAGAGGCAGAGGTGCGGTCGACTGGCAGTACTGTACGACGGTGTTGGACGGAATTTCCGGTTAGCGATGCGGTATAAAGCTTTCATGTCACGTTGTCGGATCTTAGCCCTTGCGTCGCGCTATGCTGTGGCGAACTTATTCTCCGCCGTCAGATTGCACCGTCGATGAGCGTCGATGCTCGTCGATGAACCCAACGCAAGCCATGTGACGGAAAGAAGTAAAAATTGGTGCGGCGGCCTCTAAGGCTGAGTTTGGTAAAGTACGGAACTTGTAGCCCGGCGACTCCGCGTCGAGCAGTCCGCAGGTAGTCCGCCGGCGTTAATTTGTTAATTTTGTTAATTTGTAAACTGGGGACAACCTAGTCACAAACTAGTTAGGTGTAAATTAATGAATTAATTAATTCGCCGACAGATAAAATGAGGAAATGGGCTTCATCAACTTGCTGTCAATGATAAGATTTAAGGAGAAGCCAACTCAAATAAAATAAAATCTCATAGATCGTTGTCTCGTAAAGGTTGTCTCGTAAAGGTCTTGTAATACAAACGCCGTAAAAAACAGCCTAGGTCTGCCTCAGTCAGCTTTGATACGGGACAGGAGCAGGGATCTTTCCAAGCCCTTCCAGGAACCCTTCCATTCGCATTCCGCGGCTGCCCTTGAGAAGGACAACATCGCCATCTTGCAGGGTGTACGCCAACATCTCGGCAAGTGCGATGGAGTTTTCAGCTGTTTGTGAGAAAATGTTGCAGGCAGACAGATCCAAGTGCAGACGAGCAACACGGTCATCCCATGACTGTTAGACCCTTCATCCTGTGGAATATTACAGTGTCGTCAGATCAGAAAGGAGCAACCGTGAAAACGCTAGCGGCCCAAATATGAGACTCCGCGGAACACAGAAAGTAAGAAAGCCCAGAAGCTGCCAGCAAGGAGTCGAACATTGGACCTTTGGCATGATTTCGCGGCTGTGTGAGTCTCCTGATCCGAAGGCATCTCACTTAACATTTAGAAACAGCCGAACTGCGAAAAACCTCTGTACCGGAGAGGGGTGCCAATATGTTCGATATTGCTGAATCTATAGAAGGTGACTGTGGAAGCCCCCCCGGGCTTCCCCGGGATAGAGCACTCCAGCTAGTTGTCTAGATGGGGGCAATCGATGATGGGATAGCTTAGGCATTACAGCACTTGAAACGATATTAGCGCACAGCGTGATAGTACCTTCAATTAGCTCTGGCACCTTGTGGCCATCAGCTTGCGCCTCAATTAGCCGACGTCTTGAGCCCACCTCACATTTGTAGCATAAGCTATGCGTCAGCCTACCTATGGTATTGCACTGGTTGTATTGCACCCACAGTGTTGCGCCCCGGCATGGTGCAGCATGCTGTGGAGAGAGCGCTCTGTGGCTTGCCCACCTGCGGCAGTGAGAGAAGCTAGGGCGCACTCCCTCCTTCTCGCTGTGTATATAGGGTTGAAGGTTACTTTACTCTGGATTGGCACCCACGTGACGCAGTCACGTGCTTATTAATTAATTCTTTAATAGAAGATGACTCACCACTAGACCTAAGTACGCAGGAGTACTACGCACGGACCTACGCGATATTCTAGTATCGCCGAAGTAGGCGGGTTGACCACGGCTGGAATATTACAGTTTGCAAAGCTGAACCCCAGAAACTTTGGGGTTTGGGGTCACTTCGCAATACAATGGCACCATGGGCGCTGACACATCGAACTCCTGACCCATACTCCAACATCGCCTGTGCCTCACCATATCCCAGCAATGACCTTTTTCTTTATTCCATTTTTGTTTTTGTTATTATTATTACTCTTTACTTTGTCTTAATTTATTATTGTTGTTATTGTTACCATTTAAGTTTTCTTTTCTTTTTTCTTTCTTTCCTTTTCCTTTTTCTTTTTCCCTTTGTAATGTACACTCCTTACTTTTTCTTTTAGCCCCTTCGTGTATGTGTGTATGCGTTCCCTCTTTTCCTTCTTAGTTTTGGTGGTTTTTTTTTGTTGTTGTTGTTGTTGTTGTTGTTGTTGTGTTGTGTGTGTGTGTGTGTGTGTGTGTGTGTGTGTGTGTGTGTGTTTTCCCTATAAAGCTTTCTTGTTACCCTCTGTCTCCCTCCATGCAGGTCTTCCTAGAGATAGCCACGCAGCTCCCGCGGCCTTCCCGTCTTTCCTCTCAGACAACTACCCTGGTCCATCCACGGCGTTGGATCGCCATGCGTCCAGGCATAGTTGTCTCACTTAATTAAAAAAACTATACTAGCGATTTCTGCTAGACTCATCGACCTTGTCACTGCCTCCAGGATCCAGGCCGGACCCACAATCATGCTAACGTTCGCCACCACCATCATTATCATCATCGGACAATCACTGCATGACTCACCATCATCTTCATCTCGCGCTTCCTCCCTGCTGCGTGTCGGTACAACTAAGCAAGTAATGGCAGAGGAACTGTTTAAAAGAAAGCAATTCTGGCAGCTTGTATGCCACATTACCTACATCAATCAGCGATTAACGCTTACGAGAGCAATATAAGTAATTTGAAGCAGCAATCAGGCAACAACAAATTCACTTAATCAAAGCCAGTGTTGTTGTTCTTCTGTTAACTCAACAGCCAACAGCCTAACTGGCCTCAAAACAATTCAGCATCAAGCTCTATTGAGCTAGCTATACTGGTTCCCCATCCCTGTCACTATAAAGAAGCTACGTTTAGAGACCCGTGGTTCTACCATGCGCCAATCTTGCACCGACAGTCAGCGAAACTGGCTGTCCTGTGGCCAGCCAAACAACCTGCTTCATAGGCTACTATGTAACGTTGAACAGGGTCTAAAAGGGGATTAAAAGGTTCAAGCAGCTACTGAAAATGTTAAAAAAAAAGGTGACTCACCAAGGCAGAGCAGACCATGCTTCCTTCTCGCGTCACCACCGCCGTCCTTTGTACCTATGCTGGCGGCTGCCTCCGCAAACAATGGTCCCACAAGCCCCACAACGCCAACGTCGGACGCCAGGCACTGCCGCAGGATGTCCTCATGCATCGACAACGCCGCAGGGCCCAGCTCTGTGTCCAGCGAAATGCGACATAAATTAGAGCCGAACACAGTTAGGATGTTAACGTGTACAGCAGGCCAACATGAAAATAAGCGGCCAAAGTAGATAGGAGGCCAACATGAATAAAAGCCAACATGGATAGGAGGCCAACATGCATGGGAGGCCGACATGTAAAAAAAGAGCCCAAACATAGGAGGCCAACATAAGTAGGAGCTCTAGTGGTGAGTCATCTTCTATAGATTCAGCAATATCGAACATATTGGCACCCCTCTCTGGTAAAGAGGTTTTTCGCAGTTCGGCTGTTTCGAAATGTTAAGTGAGATGCCTTCGGATCAGGAGACTCACACAGCCGCGAAATCATGCCAAAGGTCCTATGCTCGCTTCCTTGCTGGTAGCTTCTGGGCTTTGTTATTTTCTGTGTTCCGCAGAATCCCAGATTTTTAGCCGCTAGCGTTTTCACGTTTGTTGCTTCTGATCTGATGACAATCAGTAGGAGGCCAGCAAACATAGGCCAATCAAGGGAAGAGCCCAGCATGAAAGCAGGGCCAAGCTCTGCATTCAAAGTCCCATCATCACATCTACCAGTATAACACGCGTACGCGTCCCCATATGAAGGAACAAAAGACCGCCAACTTAAGTAGGAGCCCAACCTGAACAAGCCGAACTTGATCACGAGGTCCAGCAGGAGAATAATTCAAGTATGAACAACATATGGTCCCAGTGCAACAGGGTTGCCAGCAGGATGTACCGTGACTATGATCTTAGCACGCCTAGCACAAGTAGCAGTAACTTGGCGAGTACTGCTAGTTTGCCAGGACAGTGTGATAGACCACGAACATGAGCCTAACACAAATATGGCTATAGTAAAAGCACGTAGCCACACTTATTGCATACCAGGATACAGCACTTTTATCTGATTATCGATTGTTAACCATGCATGGCTTTGCTTATTAACCATGCATGGCTTACAAACCTAGCTCAGCAGGGTTACCAGCAAAGCACTGGGTGGCTCTTCTGACTCCCCTTCTTTCTCCCCTTCTTTCTCTGCTCTCCTCGGGCCCTCTCCTGTCTGTACCAACACACCCAAGCCCTACAACAAGCAAAACTTCCCGGAAAACCTGCTCGACATCTATTGGAGGCCTGTTCCCCCACATGTCCCTACTCATGAAAACGAAGCACCTAGTTCAAGGCAAGAACAGAAAAAAAAAAAAAGAACAATCACGCTTAAGGCAACACCAAGGCTTGTGTCTGTGTCTCCCCCCCCCCCCTTCCCCCGGGCCCCTTGCCTGCCTCCCTCCCCTTCCCACTGTCATACCAATAGACATGTCCCAGAAGAAAAGGATGATGTCCTAAGAGTAAAGGAACCATGTCTTTGCAAGCGCCAAACTCACATCCAGTAGCTTAAAAGGTAGGTAGAGCAGCAGCACTGCATTCGCATAACGCTCGTCCCACCACCTGCCTAGCATGAAGCCCAGCAGGGCCACCACCATCAACGCGTTTCTATCGCTTTTTAGTTCAGGATGGAGGCCCCGCGTCGGCCAAGCTTGCCCCCCCACTTGCCTAGCATGTCCCCCAGCAAGGCTACCCGACGTCCCTGGGCCCCCCTGGGGTTGATCCCCCCCAGCATGCGCAGCGCCGCCGCCACGCTCACGGGGTTGGCGTTGTACGCGTCGTTGATGAGCGTGACAGTGCCGCCGGCAGGCAGGTTGACCTGGGCACGTTTGATAGCACAGGTAATGTAGGGCCATTCAGTTTGTGATTCAGTTCGGTTTGGTTATTGATGCATGGGCGCGAGGATACTGCAGGCGGGCAGGTGAACGTGGGCATGGTTGAGAGCATAGGTACATGATGATGTTAGGTACATGGTAAATGGCTAGGTTAGGTTGATGGTACTTGTTTCGATAGCCCACCTGCTCCACTGATGCATTAAGGCGCATTCCATACCTGGTCCACGATCGCGTGCCCTACCCCCTTAACCATGAATGAACGTCGTACGGCTGGCCCACCAGTGCACTACTTGAATCGTCCACACCGTAGCTGGTCCACTCGCACCCGTGACCCACCACAGTACCATGTGTGGGTGTCTGTTCACTATAGTATAGTATTGTGTGTGGGCACCCGTGACCCACCACAGTACCATGTGTGTGTGTGGTCACTATAGTATAGTATTGTGTGTGTGTGTGTGAGTGTATGTGTGTGTGCACCCGTGACCCTACCTGGTCCACTTTGCATCCATAACCTTGTCCACATTTGCGCCAGCCACACACGCTACCTGTTCCCCTGATCCATGCCCTACTTGATTCAATAGGCCCACACCCTACCTGTTCCCCTGATCCATGCCCTACTTGTTTCAATAGGCCCACACCCTACCTGTTCCCCTGATCCATGCCCTACTTGTTTCAATAGGCCCACACCCTACCTGTTCCCCTGATCCATGCCCTACTTGTTTCAATAGGCCCACACCCTACCTGTGCCACTACTGCATGCCCTACGTCCACGCCCATGATTCTAGGCCCTACCTGGCTCGCTAGGGCATGCCCTACTTGCATGGAGACTCCACACCCTGCCTGCCAATCACAAGTTACCTGGCATACTGGCATCCACAACCCCACATGGTCCACTCGCATCCGCAACCCCGCATGGTCCACTCGCATCCGCAACCATACCCGGTACACTCGCATCCGCAACCCTACCTGGTCCACTCGCATCCGTAACCCGACGGGCTGGTACCCCGGCAGCGCAGCCGCCGCCGTCCCCAAGGGACAGCCCACGGCGAGGCCCACCGCTGCGGCCGCGCAGGCGTTGATCGCTAGGTGTGTGCCGGGGAAGGGGAGCTGTGTCGCCACACGGACACGAATAGGAGGATCTTGTTTCATGAATGAGAGCTCAGATAACATCTTTAGCCGGGATGATACCAGCGATTTGAAGCTGCGGTGCCAACCAGACACGAATAGGAGGACCTTGTTACGTTACTAACATCTTCCATGTACACACCTTATGGTGCTAGAGGGCGTAGTGAAAAGGAAGGGAAGGCGCGGTGCCCAACAGAAACAAATGGGAGGATCTTGTTACACGGATACCATTACTTCAATAGAAAGCTCAACGCCGGGGAAGAGGAGCGGCGGCGCCATCATTGATGATACCAGGATGCTACGAGGACCACGATATGACAACTGATTACAAAACTTACAGAAAGAGGGCAATAGAAGGCTGATTACATAAGGGCAGTGAAAGGGAGTTGCAGTGCCATGACCATATTACACAAATGACAAATATATAACATAGTGGTATAAATTTGCCGGTGGAATGATAAGATGAACATATTACATAACAAAAGGGGAAGATAATACTGAAGGGCAAGGCAAAAACTGGAGGTGCAATGCGTAAAGGACCAGGCCACAACGAGGGAGATTCAGCTGGCCAGAAAGAAGCGATGCTGAAACAGGAGGGGGGACATCCCCCCCTAAAATCGCACAAGAGCGCGCTCCCTCGTCTGGCCTACCGCGCCAGCCAAAGTGAAAAATGGCCGAGTGCGCTCTGTCAGCCAAAAGGCTGCGCCGGATCGAAAACAGCAACTTTGGGAGTGTGCTACGAGCTACGTTGCTTGTACGACACGTGGCACTTTTTATAGCATCTCTTAGTAGAAGCTCTTAGTAAGCGATAATATTAGTATAGTCTCAAAGTAGGAGCAGTTCAATGATGATTCAACATTTTGTACTGCAGTGCTCCGGCTTCAGGCTGGTTGTTGGTGCGATGGTGGTTTGCAACTTGCAAGAACGTCAAGCGGAAAAGAAGATGCCTGGCGCCAGGTCCGGTGTCAGAATCAACAACAACAACCTGACGCCGGCCTGAAAGTTGATACGTCTTCCTAGAAACAACCAATACTTGGTAAGTTCTCAACGTAAGTTGTAAGTACAACATGGCCAAATCTGACTCCTGCACTATCAAGCACCGGACCACGCTGGCGGGATCACCAGAGCGCACTCCTAGTCCTTAAACCAGGCGCCGGACCGGCGGGAAGAGTGCACTCCTGAAACTTTTCCTTGGCGCCGCCCTCAAAATTTCGACCGGAGTGCACTCCGCCGCCAAAATTCTGGCGCGGGACACATTTTTATCGGTTTTGGGTGCTCGCTCCACGTCCCGAGGTGCCGCGCCGGACCAGTGACGGAGTGTGCTGTTTTGCCTGGATGCCCCCCCCCCTGCTGAAACATGGGTGGGTAAAGAAAGCCCAAATATGGGCACAACTAGGGGCTAGGCGTAACCCCGAACAGATCTAGTGAACAGTAAACCCGAAAAGATCTAACAAACAGGAACCCCGAAAAGATCTAAAATACAGGAACCCCGAAAAGAATTAACAATCAAAGGCCCAAACACAGGCTGGGAAACACAGTTCGCGAAAGACAAACGCTGACATACAGGCCAGTCGATGGGACAAAGCTCACCGCGACGTTGACAGTGCTGATGACTGCGCCGCCGCGGCTGACATCACGATGTGTCAGCGTGAACTCGCAGCTGAAGCCGTCAGCGCCCGTGCATACGTCCGACAGCAGGAGGTCGCAGCCGTCCTCGAGCCGGGACCCGAAACGGATGAGGTTTATCCCTTCTGCTTGCATACGCACACGCACAACACACGCGCACACACACACACACACACACACACACCACGCACATGCATGCAAGAATGCATGCGTGAGCATATTACTACAATGTTTTGGTGTGGTTATGATACTTGTGCTTGGCATAATATTTACTGTATTTATGTTTTTAGCATGATCCTTGGGTTGGTGTACGTGGAAGCCGAAACAAAGGCATCATGTTCCTTCCACTTGCCGAGAAGCACACACGCGCGTGGAAGACACAACAACAGTGCTCATGAGGTAAATGTGTCAGTGTAAAGTGGGATGTTGATGGTATATTCTACGTGTCTATGTGTATACTACGTTGAAGTGTATACGCTTCAGTGCGGGTGGTTGTGGGAACCCAAACAGAGGCAATTCATAACCTTTGCTTGCATGTATGAAAACGAATACGAATACGCGAGCGTGAAATAACGTTCTTTTGTACATGGTAGCATAATATGAAACGGTGAATATGGTTGAATACAATTGAATACGATTGAATGCTCTGGATTCTGGAAGACAAAACGTTGGCATGTAAGAGGGAGCCAATAATCTCCTGTTGCACCCTCCCTGTTATTCTTGAGACTGGGTCACCTGGCAGGGTCATCTTGCGCACAAACGGGTCGTCCATGTTCACAACGCAAGTGTCGCCCGGTCGCGCGCCGTCAAAAAGTTCGGCCTTGGCGCTGGCGACCCCTTCAATGCTGCCGCACTGCACGAAAGCATAATTCACACCATTAGAGTTTAAAAAAAAGGTCCCTGCAAACATTAGTATTCATGTACGCTGCAATGCATGCACGCGGTCAACCACATGCACAACAAAAAAGCTCAGATTCCTGCAGAGCAGAAGAGAGAGAGAGAGAGAGAGAGAGAGAGAGAGAGAGAGAGAGAGAGAGAGAGAGAGAGAGAGAGAGAGAGAGAGAGAGAGAGAGAGAGAGAGAGAGAGAGAGTGCTTGTGTGGCATTCCCCTATATCTGCGTGGGCGTGCGTTTGCGTGCTTGTGTTGTTGCGTGACCGTGTCAGCACGGCATACCCTTCGTCCTACGGCTATTACAGGCGTGTACTGCTGGTGGCATAAATTCCTGCAAACATCCACCACACCACAGGGTTTCAGACACACCACAGCGCCTGCCCTGTTCCCTAGCCTGAACCGTGTTAAATCATACACCGCATTATACACTGTAATTAGCGTATTGCGTATGAATGTTCCCCGGGCGGGGAGCTGTACCACACTCGGCGTCCACGTCGGCAATGAGCCATGAGCCACCTACTAGTACTATAAAAGCGGTGGCGCTGCCTATCATAGTGAGTGGCGCAGCCTAGTTCTAGCATTGATGAAGCATTTACACCATCCATAAACCATGTCTGACCGGCCATTACGGAATCCTACCTATCACTAAAGTCAATATTACTAGCATACTTTCATGAAGGATGCCTACCCCATCCAGATGCACGGCGCCCACGTTGGTGATGACGCGCACGGTGGGTGCGCCGATCTCCTGGAGCCGGTGGATCTCCCGCAGGTGGTTCATTCCCATCTCCTGGTGGTGATCGTGATGGATGGGGGTAAAGGAAAAAAGGGTTCGATGTCAATCACTCCGGGCACGCTTCTCCTGGTGCCTGTGGTTCATGCCCACCTCCTGGCCGTGTGGGTCATGGGTAAAGGGTAATGAAGACAGGTTCAAGTATTGAAGAAAGGTTCAATGTCGATCACTCCTGGCATGAGTCATAATGCCGATGGTTAGATCCCTTCCCCTCTTTTCCATTGTCGGTGGTTCACGCCCATCTCCTGCTGGTGTTGGTGAGGAGGGGAGGGGAAGGATGGGTGGGGGTATACAGTCAACCTTAAGGAGACAGAGACTATGCTTCGCGCCTGCCACCCCTGGCAACAGGTAGATAGTTAGGGAGATGATAGAGACAAGGAGATAGAGATGGCGGCAACCAGTTGACAGGGCGCCACACCCACTGGTTGCTTTCCAACAACCCGACTCCCCCCCCCCGAAGCAATTCATGCCCGCACTCCTGGCAGTGTTGGTCATTAGGGGTGAAGGACGTCAACAACAGTGGCAGGTTCCCAATACTGTAGTGTATGGGAACCTACTACTGGGAACCTGCTACTGGAGTGTATGGGAACCTGCTACTGGAGTGTATGGGAACCTACCACAGTAGCAGTTTCCCATGGAATCCTTCTGGTTCATACCCATGCCACGGGCAGCGCTCGTGACGGGTAGCAGCCTTCCAGGCAGACACAGGTTTCCGGGTCATTTGCTCACCTGTAGTTTGCATCGTGTGCCGACAATGGTAATCAACCCAAGCGACCAGGAATTCTATGGGAAGGTATGGGAAGGTATATCTATTACCGGAAAACTGGGGGCGCAACCCACCAACACGACTAACCTGGCATGCTAGACCCTCCAGCACAAACAAACTAAAAACCCTGCGCTTGATACGCGACAAGCAGGGCGCTGACCCACAAACACGACCGCCCTCGCGTGCAAGACCCCCTAACCTACCGACACGACCGCCTTTGCGTGCAAGACCCCCTAACCTACCGACACGACCGCCCTCGCGTGCAAGACCCCCTAACCCACCGACACGACCGCCTTTGCGTGCAAGATCCCCTGACCCACCAACACGACCGCTTTTGCGTCCGAGGGCGTCTTGAGCAGCGTCAGCGGCACACCGATGTGGTTGTTCAGGTTGCCTGCACTCTCGTGGACACGACCCTGCAGGTGGGGGCCCGTGTTGGTGTGGGGTCATCCTGTTTCACTGTAAGCAGAGCCGGAGACAGAGTTGATGTTGGCAAGGATTGTCCGTACTGGCTTAGTTGCCAGCAATGCCACCCTCGGCACTGGTAACCCTTATCACCCTTATCACCCTTATCACCCTTATCACCCTTATCACCCTTATACCCTTATCACCCTTATCACCCTTATCACCCTTATCACCCTTATCACCCTTATCACCCTTATCACCCTTATCACCCTTATCACCCTTATCACCCTTATCACCCTTATCACCCTTATCACCCTTATCACCCTTATCACCCTTATCACCCTTATCACCCTTATCACCCTTATCACCCTTATCACCCTTATCACCCTTATCACCCTTATCACCCTTATCACCCTTATCACCCTTATCACCCTTATCACCCTTATCACCCTTATCACCCTTATCACCCATATCACCCTTATCACCCTTATCACCCTTATCACCCTTATCACCCTTATCACCCTTATCACCCTTATCACCCTTATCACCCTTATCACCCTTATCACCCTTATCACCCATATCACCCTTATCTCCCTTATCACCCTTATCACCCTTATCACCCTTATCACCCTTATCACCCTTATCACCCTTATCACCCTTATCACCCTTATCACCCTTATCACCCTTATCACCCTTATCACCCTTATCGCCCTTACCACCCTTATCACCCTTATCACCCTTATCACCCTTATCACCCTTATCACCCTTATCACCCTTATCACCCTTATCACCCTTATCACCCTTATCACCCTTATCACCCTTATCACCCTTATCACCCTTATCACCCTTATCACCCTTATCACCCTTATCACCCTTATCACCCTTATCACCCTTATCACCCTTATCACCCTTATCACCCTTATCACCCTTATCACCCTTATCACCCTTATCACCCTTATCACCCTTATCACCCTTATCACCCTTATCGCCCTTACCACCCTTATCACCCTTATCACCCTTATCACCCTTATCACCCTTATCACCCTTATCACCCTTATCACCCTTATCACCCTTACCACCCTTATCACCCTTATCACCCTTATCGCCCTTACCACCCTTATCACCCTTATCACCCTTATCACCCTTATCACCCTTATCACCCTTATCACCCTTATCACCCTTATCACCCTTATCTCCCTTAGCGCTTGACGGTTGCATATCTCTGTCTTTTTACCGGTAGTCCTTGCACTAGAACGCGGCCGTGTTGGTGTCAGTGTAGAAGGAGCTGATGTGGATTATCACCTGAACAGACCAAATCAAACAAAGGAGCTGATAGGGATGTTGGCGTCTGTGGGCGAATTATCACCTGAAAAGACCCAGAAATCAAACACAGGAGCTGATGGGTATGTTGGCGTCCGGCGACGGTAATGCTGGTGGTCCTCATCAACAGCTGGCTAATAATGCGTAAGTTGGCATTTCTGGAAGCGACCATTGCTACAGTGCCAGCAACAATCAATGTAGAACAGTAGAATCAGCAGGACCTTATCATATGAATCAACTGCTCCTGTCCAAATGGCGTTAGAGGGGGCAGACTGTAATGTACACTAGTTACAATCAGTAACTAGTATAAATTACTAACGACGAGGTATACACAATAACTATACACAGTACGACTAGGTATACATAGTAACTACTATGCATTTTTAAAACTAGTTGTAATGTTGTTACAAGGCTCTCAGCAATGGATACTAGTTTAGTACTAAGTTTTAGCAGGTTTGGTAGTATAACTTCCTTACCACGCATTGTGCCACCACCTGTCTACCAATGGTGAACTCACAAATGCCCCTCCCCCCAAAAGAAAATTCTTGTTGCATAGTAGGAGCCACGCAAAACAAACATAGCATAGTGCAAAACATGCAACATTACTAGTAGAATAGCAGGAATATGTCGGCATGTGGCGATGCCTGTGACCAGCTGGGATGCTGCTCCCAAAGAGGCATTGATCGTGTCACGGCATTGTTACCAGGAATTCTTTAGTTTTTCATTCGCACCTTGGGCCGCGCTGTGAATGCTCTGCCTACTGTAAGATCTAGCTAGCATACAGCGGCTGTGTTACCAGGAATGCCTTGAGGACAAGGCCGATCATTGCGCGTGTGGTCGTCTTGCCGCAGCTGCCTGCGATTCATGTGACAACGGCGATGACGGTGACGGTGACGACGACGACGACGACGACGACGACGACGACGACGACGACGACGACGACGACGACGATGATGATGATGATGATGATGATGATGATGATGATGATGATGATGATGATGATGATGATGATGATGATGATGATGATGATGATGATGATGATGATGATGATGATGATGATGATGATGATGATGATGATGATGATGATGATGATGATGATGATGATGATGATGATGATGATGATGATGATGATGATGATGATGATGATGATGACGACGACAACAACGACGACGATTGCGGAAACATAGGGGCACAAAAAAGTTGGTTGGAGGCATAGATAGGGTTTGACTTGCGCCAAAGTAGAGCAAATGAGCGAGCGATGACGCAAGGCGGTCCGATGCCTGCACCATGGGGACGACAACGACTAGGGGTAGCCTTACCGCAGTCCTGCCTACCTTGGGATGATGCAAGCACCCTGGAGAGCAAAGGGAGCACGAGGGCAGGCAGAGGGGCGCGTGGTTGTTGGCTGCTCGCGACTAAGGGCACAAGGACACCCGAACGTAACATGAGAATGCGACTGGAGGAGTCATGGTGATGAGAGTGTGCGCGTGTGAGGGGGTGGGTGGGGATTGAAGAGAGGAGGGAGAGGGTGGGGGGGAGGGCGGAAGAGAGAGAGAGAGAGAGAGAGAGAGAGAGAGAGAGAGAGAGAGAGAGAGAGAGAGAGAGAGAGAGAGAGAGAGAGAGAGAGAGAGAGAGAGAGAGAGAGAGAGAGAGAGAGAGAGAGAGAGAACCTATAAAGTCAATTGTGTTTGTAAGTCACACTCACAACTTGTCACGGTCATAATCGCTAACCATGTTCATACTCATACAATTTTAAAATTGTCCTTTTCACTGAAGGAAACAAAACCAGGGCCAGGTGGGCCAAAGAAGCCACCCCAACCCCCTTCCTATATACTAAAATATTAAAACTACATGCAGTTTTGTTGCACCATGCAACACCTAGCTAGGCTTAGCGAATATGACCGGCTCCTCAAAGCGCTCAGATACTACCCCCGCTTCGCAAGGCAGCCTTTTCTTCCAGTGAGCTCTAGACAATCAGAAAGATACTGACGCCCTACCGATTCTTGAACATCCAACCGACTTGCAAGGCAACCCCTAGGTGGTTGAATTCCGCTTCCCTTGCCGCAGCGGCGCACTAGTTACAACCACCACTTGGCCCTCAAAAACTAGGTAAGCAGTCTTGCTAGATAACGAGAAACACTTGAAGACGCGATGGAAAGGAACGCCATTTAACAGCAGCATATGCACCTGCATACACACCAGAATACACCAGACTGCACACCTGTCACCGCCACCACGGGGCCCTCGAAGCGCAGCCGCACGTCGTGGGCCAGCGCCTGCAGAGCTGCCAGCGTGTCGCCCACCTGCACGTACGCCATGCCGGCGCCCCACTCCGCTGAGTAGGGGATGCTGCCGACCGCACCGATGCTGGAAATGGCAAAAGGGGTAGAGGGTCGGGTGGGTGGGCAGTGGAGGCGACAACGTTGGACAGGGAGGTTACGGCCAGTACAAGGGGTAGGTGGGTGGGTGATGCAGGCGCAAAACTGAAGGCGGGGTTAGGGCCGGCGTAGGTCAACGGGTGGTGGAAAGAGAAATTACAGGCAGGGTTAGGGCTGGCAGGGGGGACTTGTGTAGATGCGGGGGGCTGGCCTAATCAGGGTGTGTGTGTGTGGTGGTGGTGGCAGCCAAGTGGCTTGCGTGCACACCTGGGTTCAAATACCCAGGCTTAAGATTAAATGATTAATTAATCAATCTATTCATTTCATTACATTGACTAATTAAAAGACCATGAATGTGTCGCCGGGTTCAGACAGGGCAACTCGGTAATAAGTACATTTTAGCCAGTCACAACACAATTAAAAACACTAGTAAATCCAACCAAACTTCTGCTGCCAGTAACAATCCAGGTCTTATAAATGGCGCAGATGATGATGATGATGATGATGGCGAGGACGAGGACGAGGACGAGGACGAGGACGAGGACGAGGACGAGGACGAGGACGAGGACGAGGACGAGGACGGTGACGGTGATGCTGACGCTGACGCTGACGCTGACGGTGACGGTGACGGTGACGGTGACGGTGACGGTGACGGTGACGGTGACGGTGACGGTGACGGTGACGGTGACGGTGACGGTGACGGTGACGGTGACGGTGACGGTGACGGTGACGGTGACGGTGACGGTGACGGTGACGGTGACGGTGACGGTGACGATGACGATGACGATGACGATGACGATGACGATGACGATGACGATGACGATGACGATGACGATGACGATGACGATGACGATGACGATGACGATGATGATGATGATGACGATGACGATGACGATGACAATGACGATGACGATGACGATGATGATGATGATGATGATGATGATGATGATGATGATGATGATAATGATGATGATGATGATGATGATGATGATGATGATGATGATGATGATGATGATGATGATGATGATGATGATGATGATGATGATGATGATGATGATGATGATGATGATGATGATGATGATGATGATGATGATGATGATGATGATGATGATGATGATGATGATGATGATGATGATGATGATGATGATGATGATGATGACGACGACGACGACGACTTGATAAATGACGCAGGTAAGACAGCAGCCGGTAAACCTTGTATCCAATAACCATCCTTACTTCCCTTAACCATCCATGCCAAAACGCTGACGACTTTGGCATGCAAGTGCAAGCATTGGACATTGCAGAGAAGTGAAAGGAGGTTTTTTGAATAGTTCAAAATTGTAGTGTGGGGAGCCCAGGGATGCTCAATGGGGGCTGGAAACAGGTGCCGAATGGGAAATTGAGCCAGGTTTTGAGAAAAGGTACCGCGGTATTCGTGGTGTTCAGGGAGGGCGTTGACAGAGAACTGAGGGATGTTCATCACGCCTGGAAGGAAACAGAGGGACAGACTTCAAGAAAATGAAACGACATTCATGTTTGACATCAAACAAAGAACGAATGAGGCGAGAAAAAGGATCAACATGGTCTTTGTTCATCGACTTCCACACGACGACAGCAAACATCGCCAGAGTTCTCAGCGCCCTCAGCCTCCAGAAACCAAAAGAGAGCAGGGTGTAGGAAACGATGTGCGAAGGCAAGAGTCCAAAGCCGAAAGAGAGCAGGCTCTACGAAACCTCATGCTGAGGCCGAAGGGGGAAAATCCATCAACATCAAAACTCAGCCTCTGATAATCCATTTTCGAGGAACTCTAATTATAATCCATCTTATGACGACTTCTAGGCATACCACGAACTTTTCAATTAAGCTCCTAATTATATTTTAATTTTTTGTTTGTGCGCACCACTTGCTTAGTGTACGTGTAAATTCATTAATTGTGCGCACCACTTGCTTCGTCTACGTTATAAGTCATCGATTGTGCGCACCACTTGCTTAATCTACGTGTAAATTGATTGATTTGTGCGCACCACTTGCGGTCGCGCGCCGACCCCAGGAATGAATGACCGTCAAAGGAGGTCCCTTGCAGGGCGAGGAACCACTGGCCAGCCGCCACCTGGCGACTGCGAGGCCCCAGCGCGAGTGGCCCCAGCAAGTGCACCAGCACAAGCGCACCAGGACAAATGCACCAACACAAGTGGCAACCGCAAGCGGTTTCGAAGGAGTTCACGTTGAGATATATTGCAGAAAAAAGGAATGCACCACTAGCCTACAGGGGAGACAGAAAACGGGGTCCAGAAACAGATTTTTTTGGTCATATCAACAAGCCAAGTTTCCCTGCGTACAAGCACCTTTATCTTAATTTCAGATCCAGTGCCGGAAGCTAGATCACCTGTAGCCAGCCTGTACAAAACTTGCGACTTTGTTCATCCATGCATGGCGTGATATTTCGAGCCAGTGCTTCGTAAACAGGGCCCAGCCATATAAACAAACATTAACCAATTGTTACGGACCAGGCAAGGCTCACCACACCACGTCACGTCACGTCACGTCACGTCACGTCACGTCAGGTCACGTCACGTCACGTCACGTCACGTCACGTCACGTCACGTCACGTCACGTCACGTCACGTCACGTCACGTCACGTCACGTCACGTCACGTCACGTCACGTCACGTCACGTCACGTCACGTCACGTCACGTCACGTCACGTCACGCCACGTCACGTCACGTCACGTCACGTCACGTAACGTCACGCCATGTCATGTCACATGATTTGATTGAATCAGTTCATCAGGGCTCACCTATCCGTGGAGACACTGCCGGACTCGGCTGTTCTTGTGGACGATGGCGTGCTCAGGCCGCCTGGGACAACAAAGTAGCATCGAATTCGATACACCAAATTGGCATCAAATTTGGGACGCCAAACTAGCATCGAATTCAATGCATCAAACTATCATCGAATCCGGGATGCCAAAGTGAAATTGAATTTGACACACCAAATTTAGTCCAATGATTGTTACACAACCGCACGCATCAGGGAAATTCCACTAAAAAAGTGGAAAGCCTGGGAAGCGGTAGTGCTGGCATTTGAGCACGGACATCTTGCTATCTACGGCTTCGCAAGGCAACCTACGCCATGAACTGGCATGCATTAATTAATTAGGAAATAACTCAGTTGGTAGTATATGTAGCACATAGCCCTGAGAAGGGGCATGTGGCTTTTAATACACTCTTAGCTACTTCCTGCAGGTGGGGGGATGTAAACTGCCACCTACTCTGGGTGCACAAAATGCACCTGCCCGCCGCTGTATTCAGGCACCTAGCCTAGTAGGGGCACCGACAGAGGGGGGAAGAAGAGGCATGCATTGGACCTGTCCAAGTAATAAAATACTGGCTCGATGAATGGGGCAGTAATCAATCTAGCTTGCCAAATTTTTTTCATTCGCTTTTCAATCGTACCGTGAATAGCCCTTTCAAAACGTCATTTTCACGAGTTTCAATAAGGAGAAGAAGTTATGTCAGTCCACTCCATGCTGCATGCGCCACACGAAGCTTGGGGGCGCGCGTTCCCAGGCATGGTCAAGGTAGCAAAGGCAAGACAGCTCCCAGATACTTGCGAGTCTCATCTCTCTGCCACCTCGTTAACCACGCAAGTGCACATGGACGTTTCCCTTTCGACGACTACATCGTTGTCGACCTGGTTCCTTCCTTGCTCGCCATTTATCCACAGGTGCATGTATGAGTGCCGCAGCCCGTCTATACCAGTAATATGATGCACTCGCTTTGAGTCTAGACATACAGTCGCATGCATGGGAAAATGAAGCGGGGCAGGGACGTACCCGTTATGGCGGCTATCTCGTCACAGGTAAACTCAACGCCACCCGGGGAGTCCTTCCATGGTGCACGTGGGACTGGATTGGACGCGACCGTGCAACCCCGGTGCTCCGCAGGCACACAACTGTGTCCTTTGCCGTCAAGAGGCAATGCCATCAAGCTCTTCTTACGAGGAATACTGGTGATTCCTCGAGGTTTGCAGAGCGACTTCGGTAGCAGACAACAGGAAATACCCGTTGCCTGTTGAATGCGAACTTGATTTATGACTTTAGAGGACGGGACAGCCTTTGCATCGCAAACTCCCACGAGAGCGCCCAGGGATTGCATTTAATCATAAATTGGAACGCAATTTCCCAAAATAGGCTGAGCAATGCGACACCAGCCCTACCAATTCCTTCGAGGAAAGGAGCAGCGAAGCACTTAAGGTAGGCGCAGACACCCGCTATGTAATATTCAGTAAAAATTTCCGGATTGCTCACGCGGCCAGTACTGTGGAGCGAATAACACTAGCTGGCGTTGTTCCCTGGAATTTCACCGACCTTGCACCAAAGGGCAGGTGAATATATGGCAAACAACTAGATTCTAAACAAATCTCCTGTTAACGCAAACGAGAGCGGTAAAAACACGTAAACTTAGCAGTAAATAGTAAAAATGTCTCCCGAGGCTTTAGTGGGACAACTCGCAATGTAGGTATCACGGTCACATCAGGATTAGACGGGCGTGAACTAATAATTATAGGCAGTTGGCCATGGCGTGCACGTAAATTCGCTGTGTCGCCACTCGGCAGCAAATATTTTAATGCCAGCAACTAAGATGCCGCTGTGATGAATCTTCAACGTCATTCTAGTGCTTGAAATATCTGACCTACACAACGAGTCCCTACCGAGGTAACAGATGGCCGCGTCGTAAGACTTGGTACTAACGAAACAACACTGTTCTTGAACTTTGCGAAGGAGGCTGAAGTAAAAGGCTCCCTGTCCAAACTTGATCCCTAGTAGCCACGTGTCCATCTAGAGGCTTTTGCTGTTCGCTGAGAGCGTTTGCCAGGCGGTGTTTTTTATGCGAGCGGACTCCGGGGCTGACCGAATCAGTCCGCGCGGACTCCGTTAATAGCGATGATGGCACAGCCAAGACAGCAATATTTTGTTGGTAACACGCGCATTTCTACGGTAATTGCAGAAGAAGCCAAGACGCATATGGGCACTTTATTAACATTAAAGTTTAACTGTGAATATATCTGAATTTTCCCTGGCGCGTCGGGTGTGCAGTCTCCGAGTAGCAGGCCAAGACCAGTTCAGTGCCCTTTGGGCCAGCGAGTGAGGCGAGATGCCAGGTGGGAAGAATGCCCGGCATTTTGATGGTAGACAATATTAGCATAATTCTTGGCATGTGGAACTGTTTTGCCGTGGATGTTAGTTTGGTATGTTAACTTTTTCTATGTCATGCCTTGCCCAAATCGAAACCCCGTTGCACTAGCAGAGGAGGCAGAAGACGATTCTTTGCAAACAGCCCAACAACAGCCCGATGCAGCACTTGATCCACTGGCGGCATGGTACTACACCGACCACCAAAATGCACCGACCGGCCCGGCCAATGTAGAGCAACTGCGTGGTAAGTTTTTTCCACATGTCTTGTTGCAATTGCGTCATTCGTATGTTGACTATTCGTTGATGTGTTAATCCGTTGATATGCGTGAAGCAATGGTGCGGTGGGACTGCCCTTTTTTGCGATTGCACCCCACGTTATATGCACGGCCCTTGAGACGCGACGTGGCAGCTTCTCACTAGGCAGCTTTGCATCGTGCGTGGGCTCGTGAGAGTGTTTCCGTCACATTGTCACCCCCAGGCCTCTTCCTAGACTGTCTCCTTTCTCTATTTTTTTTCTCCCTCTAGTGGGCGCACCGCTACCTAGCCCGAGGGAGTCCGGACAGTGAGGCATGTTTATCCCCTCACCGCGCAGTTAAGTAGTTGTCACCGCTACCTAGCCCGAGGGAGTCCGGACAGTAAGGCATGTTTAGCCTCTCACTGCACGGAGAACTACGGATAGCTACGTATAATGTAAGTGAAGATGCAGTTAAGTAGTGAAGATGTGATAGTGGTTACAAAGAGAAGTGAATACTGGTCATAGACACTCGTTGCAGCGGTTTACCAAGAGAAATGAGTACTGGTTAGATTGTAGACACTCGTTGCAGCGGTTTACCAAGAGAAATGAGTACTGGTTATACTATGGCATCGGCTACCAAGAAAAATAACCCCATTCGATTCCACTGCGCGTTGGATCGCACATTTCGCGCCATAACGCACCTAAATACGTCTTCTGCTTTTTTTTTTTTGCTGTATGTAATTGTCCTCCAGGGGATCCGCACCCTTATCCTGTCTCACGCCGTGTGCACAACTTGCGTTGCAATCGCGTGTAGTAGTTGTCCACTTCCCCGACCTCTAAACTATAGCATCATTGCATGAAACTACAGTGTAAAAGATAATCGCTGAGATTTTAGCGGACAGTCTGGGTTAATCCTTGTCGTTGTGCGGCCATCCCTTTCCTGCCCCCCCTCGACACATTCTCGCTCCCCTCGAAACCCCCTTCCCACCCCCCCACCCCACCCCTCTTTTCCCCCTCCCGCCCCCCCCCCGTCCCCCTCTCCCCCTCCCCCCAGCCCTGTACGCGTATGGCAGCATAACCACTGCCACCCCGCTCTGGTGCGACGGCATGGCTGAGTGGTTGGCCCTCGCCACGATGCCCTCGCTGCTGGCCGCCGTAACCCAGCCACCCGCCCAGGGTGCCTCGGGCCTCCCTGACGATGTGGCTTCTACGGCTGCCACCGATTGCGGTCATGCTGCGGAGGCCGTCGAGGCATCCGCCGCAGATTGGCTTGTGGATGGAAAGCCCCACAGAGGGAGCGGGGGTGTTGGTTCAAGCCAGGGACGAGCGAATGCAGCCCATGGGGGGGCAAATGCAGGGGGAGGTAGTAATGCTGGAGGCAGCGGTGGTCCATCGGGTCCTAGTGCTAATTCTGGCGCTGACGGTGATGCCGCTGGCGCTGGCGAGGACCCTGACGAGGAGCTGCGTCGATGGGAGATGGAGGTGAAGGCGCTTGAGGAGGCGGAGAAGGCCCAGCAAGGGGGAGGGGAGGGGGGCGGTGGCGGGGGGGATGCGGGGGCAAGGGGTCTGGGGGATGGCGGGGGGGGCGTCAGGGGGGGGGGTCTTCATGACGAGGATGATGATGATGATGATCGGCCGCGGACGCCGCCCGAAGGCGAGCGGAGTTTCACGGATGACGACGGGACCCACTACGTGTGGGACACGAGGCTGCGGGCATGGGTGCCTCAGGTATGGCTGGGAGTAGCAATCCGGCTAATAATACAATATGAAATGCATAGGGAATAACACAAATATCATAGAAATGCACCGGGGGTATCAATTAGGCTTCTGTAACGCGTCTCGGAGGCGGGACGATCAAAGTAAAGCTTGTCTGGGGGTAACATGGGGACGTAAAGGGTGGGGATGATGTTCATGGGGATGTTCAGGGTGGGGATGATGTACCGTGCGATGCGATTTTATTATATTTTTTATTTTATTTTTTATTTTGTTTTTTTCAACCCGGTATGGGGACCTGATAGAGTAGGGGGATGGTATATCCAGGTGTTTGCATACATATTCAAGCCCTTGGCTTGCTTGCCTCTATTCTGTAGTTCATCCCCAAGCCCTTGTCCTATATATCGTCGTCTCCTATACATATTCATCTCCTTCTACTATATGTATTCATCTTCTATAGTAGTGTGTATTCATCCCCATGCCCTTGTCCTATATATCGTCGTCTCCTATACATATTCATCTCCTTCTACTATATGTATTCATCTTCTATAGTAGTGTGTATTCATCCCCATGCCCTTGTCCTATATATCGTCGTCTCCTATACATATTCATCTCCTTCTACTATATGTATTCATCTTCTATAGTAGTGTGTATTCATCCCCATGCCCTTGTCCTATATATCGTCGTCTCCTATACATATTCATCTCCTTCTACTATATGTATTCATCTTCTATAGTAGTGTGTATTCATCCCCATGCCCTTGTCCTATATATCGTCGTCTCCTATACGTATTCATCTCCTTCTACTATATGTATTCATCTTCTATAGTAGTGTGTATTCATCCCCATGCCCTTGTCCTATATATCGTCGTCTCCTATACATATTCATCTCCTTCTACTATATGTATTCATCTTCTATAGTAGTGTGTATTCATCCCCATGCCCTTGTCCTATATATCGTCGTCTCCTATACGTATTCATCTCCTTCTACTATATGTATTCATCTTCTATAGTAGTGTGTATTCATCCCCATGCCCTTGTCCTATATATTCGTCTCCTATACATATTCATCTCCTTCTACTCCTAAAGGTACTCATCTTCTATAGTAGTGTGTATACATCTCCATGCTCTGGTCCACGAATAAACAGCTTGGCCTTATATCTGAGATGTAGTCCATTGACTTCCTATTCGTAATTAGTCCTGGTGTAATCAGTGGCTCTTTGTATGTTTGATGAATGCTTCACACTCCTGCCATGCCTGCCGGCACACTGCCCCTCCCCCCACCTCCACCCACCCCACCCAGGGCGAAGACGCGGCCGTCTCCTTGAAGCCCTTTGAGCCTGAGGACATGACCTACGAGGCCGAAGAGGAGGTCATCCCGACATTAGCAGCCGTGCTCGCTCGTGAGAAGAGGCTGCGGGAAGAGGAGGAGGCAGCGGAGGCAGCCAAACACAAGAGTCTCGCGAGCAAGAAGGCATCGGCCAGCAAGAAGCGGAAAGCGGGGGAGGGGAAAGGGGAAGGGAAAGGGGTGGGGAGCGGGACGGACACGGATGCCCCTGGGGACGGTGAAGGGGACAAGGTTGGGGAGGGGGGGGAGGAGGAGGCGGGTCAAGGGGGGGAGGGGGGCGTGGGGGGGAAAGGAGGTGCAGTGGCGGGGGCTGCGGAGGGCGGGGAAGCAAAGGGCGCACCGGGCAGCAAGGGAAAGGGCAACAACAAGGCCAAGGGCAAGGTGAGGGGTTCATTGGGTCCTGCGAATGCTTCCAGTTCAGGCTTTTTTTATTTCCTACCGTGGGCCTGTAGGAAACCTGCTTATACAACATGTACATAGCTACACAAAGTATGCATATCAGATGCTATGCATATGGTTTCTATTGGATCTGTTGGATCTACTAGCTAGGACACATACTTAAATATGATTGATATAGTCGTAGTCTGCTATGCATATGGTTTCTATTGGATCTGTTGGATCTACTAGCTAGGACACATACTTAAATATGATTGATATAGTCGTAGTCTGCTATGCATATGGTTTCTATTGGATCTATTGGATCTACTAGCTAGGACACATACTTAAATATGATTGCTATAGTCGTAGTCTGCTATGCATATGGTTTCTATTGGATCTATTGGATCTACTAGCTAGGACACATACTTAAATATGATTGCTATAGTCGTAGTCTGCTATGCATATGGTTTCTATTGGATCTATTGGATCTACTAGCTAGGACACATACTTAAATATGATTGATATAGTCGTAGTCTGCTATGCATATGGTTTCTGTTGGATCTATTGGATCTACTAGCTAGGACACATACTTAAATATGATTGATATAGTCGTAGTCTGCTATGCATATGGTTTCTATTGGATCTATTGGATCTACTAGCTAGGAGACATACTTAAATATGATTGATATAGTCGTAGTCTGCTATGCATATGGTTTCTATTGGATCTATTGGATCTACTAGCTAGGACACATACTTAAATATGATTGCTATAGTCGTAGTCTGCTATGCATATGGTTTCTATTGGATCTATTGGATCTACTAGCTAGGACACATACTTAAATATGATTGCTATAGTCGTAGTCTGCTATGCATATGGTTTCTGTTGGATCTATTGGATCTACTAGCTAGGACACATACTTAAATATGATTGATATGGTCGTAGTCTGCTATGCATATGGTTTCTATTGGATCTATTGGATCTACTAGCTAGGACACATACTTAAAGATTATTGATATAGTCGTAGTCTTCTACTAGCTAGGACACATACTTAAATATGATTGATATGGTCGTAGTCTGCTATGCATATGGTTTCTATTGGATCTATTGGATCTACTAGCTAGGACACATACTTAAATATGATTGATATAGTCGTAGTCTGCTATGCATATGGTTTCTATTGGATCTATTGGATCTACTAGCTAGGGGACATACTTAAATATGATTGATATAGTCGTAGTCTGCTATGCATATGGTTTCTATTGGATCTATTGGATCTACTAGCTAGGGGACATACTTAAATATGATTGATATAGTCGTAGTCTGCTATGCATATGGTTTCTATTGGATCTATTGGATCTACTAGCTAGGACACATACTTAAATATGATTGCTATAGTCGTAGTCTGCTATGCATATGGTTTCTATTGGATCTATTGGATCTACTAGCTAGGACACATACTTAAATATGATTGATATAGACGTATTCATATGGTTTCTATTGGATCTATTGGATCTACTAGCTAGGAGACATACTTAAATATGATGGATATCGTCGTAGTCTGCTTGTTTTGCAGCTGTTCGTGTGTGCCTCGTCTCGCCTGCCTTCACCAGTGGTAAACGTCTTATGACCTCAAGTGTGTACGTGTGAAATGGATGTGGCTCGCCGCGTCTCATCTATTTGTATAGTGGTATAGACCTTTCCCATCTATGTAGGTCGACCCGTTGTCGCCCTGTTTGTAGTTTCTCTCGGTTTTAGCCGTAAGGCCTGCGGAGATGGAGCGACTCTGGCTCGCTGTGTACTTTAGGTAACGTCTCTTATTGTACTTGCTTTAATGTCTCTTCCTCCTTTGCATCTTCTGTAATGCTCGTTTCTCCCACGTACTTTCTGCTATACCTCTCTCCCTCCTGTGGATTGTCGTGCAAACGCCAGCCCGTGGCGGAGGAGCAGCCCAAGGGCTGGTTCGAGCTCAAAGTGAACACGAGCGTGTATGTGAACGGGCTGCCGCTGGACACCAACGTGGAGGAGGTGAGCCGCTGCTGTCGGACATTGTGGGTGGTCTCTCCCGTCGTGCTATAGTACTAGTAGGCGAGGTGTGACCCAAATTACTTTTTCCATTTGCTGTCAGAGTAGTGCATCGCGGTGCTGTAGTAGTAGCACAATTAAATATTACTTGCATAGTCAGTTCCGCGTTAGGACCCATCCTGTAACATTCCATTTCCAAGTTTATAGTTGTATTTGAGGTAGCATTTCTTGATCGGTGCACGTTTACGTGACTCGTGATTTCCCTGATGTGCCTGGCTGGGTGAACTGGAGGAAATCCGCAGGTTGCGGCCGTCTTTAGCAAGTGCGGCGTGATCAAGATGGTGAGTGCTGCGTGTGCCAGCAATAATACGTTCGTGCCCTCGAAGCGCTGCGTTGCGTATTCTGCGTGCAGCATGTGGACGTGGCGTGTGCTACCGGTGGCCAAGCCTTGGTCCCAACACAGCTCTTTGTTTAGCCACTTCTAAAAGGGGTACTGCTGGGATTGGGATGCCAGAATGTTGCGACTACGTTTGCAGGGCACGTTGGGATGCGCTGTGTAACCACAAGGAACCAGCCATCCAGAAAGAGTACTGCAGCATTTGTACTCTTAAAGTGTTGTGTAGTAATTGTTCTGCAGCATTCGTGCTGTAAGGGTACTGTAGCATCCGACCTCAAGCGCGCTGCAGCGCTGTGGCTTTCGACCGCTAGGGCCACTGCACCCACTCGGTTGTTCCCAATGCGCAACCTTTGCAGCCATGGCCCTTCCGCGATATCTTCCCGGAGGTTCCTACTATTCCATCTTCCCCCCAGTGTCCAAGGAGCGTCCACATTGTACTTGCTACAATATCAGGCACAACAGCTTTCCACGAACACCTACCCGGGTACAAAGCCAATCCTCTGCGTGTCTGCAACATAAGGTTTCGCCGTTTGTTCTATTTCTGCATGTCCTCTAGCCGGCTGTGCACCGGCCCCACACCCACACCTACACCCACGCACACACACACACACACACACACACACACACACACACACACACACACACACACACACGCTGTCACATCCACATGTGGTTCCCTCCCCCTGTCACCGATGGCATGATTCCTGCGGGAGTCTATCTCCTTACGGCTCAGTCCCCCAGTTCCCAGTGGCGCGATTCTTGCGTGATTCCTGCGGCGGTGTGTTCTTTGTTTCATTCTCTTTACTATTTCTCAGGATCCCGAGAAGAACCAGCCGCGCGTCAAGCTGTACACGGACAAGGCCACGGGGCAGCTTAAAGGGGACGGCCTGGTAACCTACCTCAAGGTACGATTTGGCCCTTTCTACGATTATTATTTTAGTAGTACTATTTGTTGTTGCGGCATTTATTTTTGTTCTTCTTGCAAGGCAAGAAGAACAGAATAGGTTAACCGAATAGGGTTTGCCCAGTTCTAGTCCGAATAGTGTCAGAAGAGCGTCTTCCCTATGTGACCCGAGAATCCCAGCATCCCTTTCAATCATTAAGGTCCTCCCCTGAATAGGTCATCCAGTACATCCGTGCTGTTGAATGGTTTTCACTATGTGGGCGTTTGGTGCCCAGAATATTTCGAAAAACAGACAGTGCCAAGTTGTTGTTGCCGGGCAAGTGGCATGGAAACGCAAGGGGGCGATGCAGGGAATAGGGCAGTCGAATTTATGCCCCCGCCCCCGTGTCCTCCCCTTAAAACCATCGTTTTTATGGTTTGCATTAATTGGTCCCCTTGGTGGCGACCATGGCCCATGCATTGCCCTTTGGTCCAAGATGTTGGTTTTGTATGCTGTATACAAAGTCATAGTAGTATTACACAAGAAAAATTGCATATTGCGTATGCACAGTGCGTGCGGCAGCAGCGCCCGCTCAGTTATGTGGGTTGTGTGTGTCAGCTGGGACGTGTGTGTAGTGTGGCAGCAGCAATGCGTGCGGCAGCAGCAATGCGTGTGGCAGCGGCGATGCATGTGGCAGCGGCGATGCATGTGGCAGCGGCGATGCGTGTGGCAGCGGCGATGCGTGTGGCAGCGGCGATGCGTGTGGCAGTGGCGATGCTTTCGGCAGCGGCGACGCGTGTGGCAGCGGCGACGCGTGTGGCAGCGGCGATGCGTGTGGCGGCAGCAACCCGAATCTCTGTCTGTCTATCTCTCTTTCTTTCTCTCTCTCTCTCTCTCTCTCTCTCTCGCGCGCGCGCGCGCGCGCGCGCGCGCGCGCGCTCTCTCTCACTCTCTCGCTCGCCTCCCCCCCCCCCCCCTCTCTCTCTCTATCTGTGTGTGTGTGTGTGTGTGTGTGATTGTGTGGCAGCAGCGCCTGCACATGTGTGTGTGTGTGTTGTGCATGCGTGCATGTGAGCTGGCAGCGACTAGGTTGACACTGGACACGGGGAAGGCGCCGTGACCTCCCCACTCACGGACATGATTGACATTATTCAAATCATTACGATGAATCATCAACTCAAATCCTAACACCTATATAAATCGAACTTGGTGACCATTGGTCCAATAATTAGGGGGAGTAACGCCGATAATTAGGGGGAGTACCGCCGATAATTAGGTAGTGAATCGTGATGCAAAAATCAGCCCTTTGGCTGAGCTCCAGAGATCTCCAGAGATCTCTGGGCCAAAAAGTACAAATCCCAGGTACACTACTCGCGAAGCGCCAGGCGCCAGGCGCCACGAGCCACGAGCAATTTCAGCCAGCGTCGGAAGGAGTGACATGCGGCGGGCCATTGCCGTAGCCATGGGCAACTAGCCACGGGCCACGGGCAACTAGCCATGGGCAAGAAATTTCAGCAACGAAAGGATGGCAGGAATTTCAACGGGCCACTAGCCACGGGCCGGCGACGGGCCCCGGGCCCTGGGCGACACTATGGGCCATGGGGCACGAGAATTTAGATAGCAGCCGGACTTGGATAGGCAGCCGGACTTGGATAGAGTCCAAAATAATAGGGGCCTGGCCCCTATCGGGTCTCCTTGTGGAAATAAACACCCTGTGCTGCCACACTGAATTGCTCGCCACCCATGTTGTTCTCTCTCCCTCCAACCCCCACCCCCCCGCCCCCCCGCTCCCCACACAACACCACAACACACACACACACGCGCGCGCGCGCGCACACACACATACCCGCCCGCCCGCCCGCCCGCCCGCCCGCCCGCCCGCCCACCCACATTGCTGCTGCCACACGAAAACGCTCTGTTAAAGGTTGCTGCTGCCACACTAAAACGTATTCCCCCCCCATACACACGCACACACATTATCTGCTGCTGCCACACACAACCAACACACCTCTATGGGCGCTGTGTGCTGCCGCACGCGACGCAGGAGCCATCGGTGGACCTGGCGCTGTCCCTGCTCGACGGTGTGCCCCTGAGGCTGGGCGCCCAGGGACCGATCATGTCGGTGCAGAAGGCCAAGTTTGAGCAGAAAGGCACGTGCGGTGGTGCTGATGCTTATATAGGCCAATGAGGACAGAAAGCACGTGCAGGCGGTGCGCATGCTGATTTTGTATGTTATTGGATTGGATCGCCTGGCTCTACCAAAGGGCCACGCTTACACGACTATGTTATTGTATTGGATCGCCTGGCTTTGTTGTGGTCCAAAGGGCCACGCTTACACGGCTATGTTATTGTATTGGATCGCCTGGCTTTGTTGTGGTCCAAAGGGCCACGCTTGCACGACTATGTTATTGGATTGGATCGCCTGGCTTTGTTGTGGTCCAAAGGGCCACGCTTACACGACTATGTTATTGTATTGGATCGCCTGGCTTTGTTGTGGTCCAAAGGGCCACGCTTACACGACTATGTTATTGTATTGGATCGCCTGGCTTTGTTGTGGTCCAAAGGGCCACGCTTACACGACTATGTTATTGTATTGGATCGCCTGGCTTTGTTGTGGTCCAAAGGGCCACGCTTACACGGCTATGTTATTGTATTGGATCGCCTGGCTTTGTTGTGGTCCAAAGGGCCACGCTTACACGGCTATGTTATTGTATTGGATCGCCTGGCTTTGTTGTGGTCCAAAGGGCCACGCTTGCACGACTATGTTATTGGATTGGATCGCCTGGCTCTACCAAAGGGCCACGCTTACACGACTATGTTATTGTATTGGATCGCCTGGCTTTGTTGTGGTCCAAAGGGCCACGCTTACACGACTATGTTATTGTATTGGATCGCCTGGCTTTGTTGTGGTCCAAAGGGCCACGCTTACACGACTATGTTATTGTATTGGATCGCCTGGCTTTGTTGTGGTCCAAAGGGCCACGCTTGCACGACTATGTTATTGTATTGGATCGCCTGGCTTTGTTGTGGTCCAAAGGGCCACGCTTACACGACTATGTTATTGTATTGGATCGTCTGGCTTTATTTAGGCCCTTAAGGCCAGATTGGATCAGAAAGGCATGTCGGGCGGTGCATGTAATGCTCATACAGTGCCCAACGTGGTTGGTTGCCTCTACTGGATGCCCTGGCGATTGTGGACCACCATGGTGGCTTGCCGTGCGAGGGAATAGGGAATCGATCAGCCCAGCTACCTTAGGGAATAGGGAATCGATCAGCCCAGCTACCTTAGGGAATAGGGAATCGATCAGCCCAGCTACCTTAGGGAATAGGGAATCGATCAGCCCAGCTACCTTAGGGAATAGGGAATCGATCAGCCCAGCTACCTTAGGGAATAGGGAATCTATCAGCCCAGCTACCTTTGTTGAGCTATCTTATTCTGGCACGTTGTGAATGCACTGTGTCGCCCGGCATTTGCTGTACCGTATTTGTAGCCAGTAGTGGCAGCATTTTCGTGAGCGTGTACGCTCTAGGGTATGCTCTCCGTTTCTTGCACACACATGACAGCTTGGCAGGAAAGGGAAACAAAAGGGGAAGAAAAAGGGAGCGGGAAGGCCCCTTGCTGGCTTTCTCATCCTGGCATGCGTCCCTGGTTTTCTTGGCACTTGCTCTATCTCATTGCTGACTCTGGCATGCTCTGATGTGGTGCATGTTATACATAATCTTAAACTTCTATAATCTTCTGGCGCAGTACTATCATCTCGCTTTTGCTCACTCTGTTTCGCTCGTGTGCGGCGGCCTGCAACCATGCGTGTCGCTCGGGCACCCTTCGCTGTATCTGGACTGACCAGCGGTCACTGCACTTGTGGGCGGTCACTGTATCCTATGATGGCAGGCACCGCGTACGTGCCCAAGCAAGCGGACAAGAACAAGAAGAAGAAAGCGGTGATGCAGCAGGAGAAGACGCTCGGTTGGGGTGAGTGGTCACACACCGACGGAACCATATTTCCTGCACTGCAAATGAGAGCAACACAAGCCAAGGAGCAAACCCGAGGCCTTGCAGCTGGGGAAAGGGTTGGCTTGGGATGAGCGGCCTCATTCCCTGTTGCGCTGAAGGCCTGGCGTGCGAGCATGTGCTGTCGCAGGCAGGCGGGATTGCGCAACAGGAAAGGCACCGTCTGACGTTAAAGTGGTTGCCAGCCATTTCACATGATCCACTGCGCAGCCAGCGGAAGCCATGCGTAGGCAGGAAGGCATTCGCGCAACAGGGGAACGAACGTGGGTGGGGTGGGGTGGCCTTAAATTAAGGTCCTGATGATGCAAGGCAAATTGCCTTGGCAGGGGAAATGGTCATTGAGTAATTGATGATCATGGACTGCGTCACGTGGGTACCAATAAAGGGACGTTTGACCCCAATACACGACGAGGAGGGTAGGAACGGCCGTGAGCGATATGACATCCACGGCGGTGATCGGAATGACATGCATTGCACTGGGACCCGATTGCGTAACGTGCCATTGCAATATATGCCGGAAGGCAGTCGTGCACCTGGGCTATACGCTCGGACAAAGTGACCACCAACCACGATTTTTGCCCTTGTGTACGCTAGGCGCACCGGGCAGGGGCTTGCTGTGGCATGTGCATGCTATGCACAAGCACGTACACTTTTAAAAACTCTAATGTCAAAGACCCCAGTCCTCGTCAAGCACAATCGTACTGCAGCAGGCACGTGCCTGCTGCGAACAAACCTGTGCGTGCTATGCACAAGCACGGGCGAGATGCCCGGAGCCTCTCTCCCCACTTCACGTTGTAAACTGGGGGTGGTCTCCCCGCTCTATTGTCGTAGCCCGTCCACTAACATCCTCTTCAGACACATACCAATCCTGCCGTTTGATACAAATATACTTTTTTAAAACATACCTCATAATTGGAAGTTTTACCTTTTGTGTTTCCTGGTTCTACCTGGACTTGTCTCCCTGCCAGGTGGGTTCGATGACCGCGCCGAAAAGGTCCCTGGCACCGTCATCCTCAAGAACATGTTTTCGCCGGAGGAGCTCGACGTGAGTTGAGGCACGCAACCCATTGTATTTATTTTACGCTATATGTATTGTGTGGAGATATCCAGTAGTCTATAGATATCTGTATCTAAATCCTTGATGGTGTGGTCTCCTTGTAAGCGCTGGCCGTGCATTCATGCATGCGCATAGGTCATGCACAGGTCTAGTCTATGCAAGAGGGGCAGCGCCGGCGCCAAGTACTCCAGCATTTAGGTTTCTTTCCTTGGCACCGGCAGACTAGGCTGCGAGGCTCAACTTTGACAGATTAAGTTACCGACTGAAGCGGCGCGGCGCGGCGCGACGTTGAAAACAAGCGCCAAAACAGAACTTAATGCCACACATAGTGGGTGGCGCATATAGACCCAAAGACCAAAAACACAAACAAGTGACACGGCGTTGCGCCAATGTCAACGGTCACAGAGACACGTCGAGCCAAATGTAAAGTGACCTTCGGCGTAACTCACGCCACATCTAAATCGAGAATATTCCGTCACACAAAGGGTGGGAGCTCATACCAGAATTAACTGCGGCCATGTTCCTAGGTGCTTCCGGCGGGCGCAATTAACAACGACGCAGCCCTAGTTAAATACCGTGAGCGTGTGCAAAATAAATAGGCCGAAAGCTAGCGAGTAGGGCACAAATTCTGATCCACACACATGACCAAGAGCTAGCTGGAGGGCAACAACTACAAACAGCAATAGATGTCAGAAATAGAGCGCATCGCTGCTCTAGTCACCAGTGAGGACTGGCACTGTGATGTGTGGCCTTTGATGGACGAAAGGCACTGCGGGGGTGCCTTGGCTCACTGTGCTGACACCTGCCATGGAAGATTGGGGCGAAGGCCTGCCATCGACAACGCTGCGGGTGGCCACAAGAGTTATCGAAAGAGAGGGCCCGGCCTGGTGGCTGTTCATGGAACGGAATCAAAGCTTTTGTCTTTGGTCCTCGTTGACCGTGCGTGCGTGCGTGCGTCTCCGCGTCTCTGTCTTGGCCCCTTCATCGCCCCTTCATCATGGGCACAAACCGTGTGTATGCCCTCGGTGTAGGCATACTCGCAGAAGGACCCTTCGAAAGACCCACTTCAGGTTGTGACAGACGCAGCAGCTTCTGATGCATTGATGCCCAGTGATTGTCGCTACATGAAATAAAGACGTTGCCTGCGATACATGAAGGTATAGTCACCAGGTGTATGATGACTGGGTGTTTGCCCACCCGCTTCGATACGTCTTGTCATCATGCAAACTCCTGAACCCCCCCAGAAGGACCCGTCACTGCTCCCGGAGATCGAAGCGGATGTGGCGGCCGAGTGCGGCAAGCACGGGGAGATCCAGAGACTCAAGGTACGACAGTACCCTTGTGTTAACTTCGACTTAACGCACCTACTAATAGGTAGATAAAGACTAAATTGGAGATACAGCGACTCAAGGTACGACAGTACCCTTGTGTTAACTTCGACTTAACGCACCTACTAATAGGTAGATAAAGACTAAATAGGATATACAGCGGCTCAAGGAACGATAATATAGCGGCACTTCAAGCGCCAATGAATTTATCGGTGATTCAGCGCAAATGTTTTTTATCGGTGCTTCAAGCGCCAGTGTTTTTATCGGTGCTTCAAGCGCCAATGTTTTTATCGGTACTTCATGCGCCAATGTTTTTATCGGTACTTCATGCGCCAATGTTTTTATCGGTACTTCATGCGCCAATGTTTTTATCTTTTTCCTGCGGTGCACCAGCTTGCTTATTGTGTTTCCGATGCAGCTGTGTGGGATCTCGTGAGTATCTTTTTTTTCGGATGTCGAAATGGTTCAGAAGTTTTCCTGTGGGGGTCTTGTCCGGTAGCTGTGCCGGGTGCTGGAAAGGAACAGTAGCCGACTGTGTCTGAGGCAGGAGCGCATGACGCCAGTGTCGCCAGTGCCTCTTGTCCGGTAGGGGTCCTGCGTGCCTGTACTGTGGACTCGAGGCATGATTAAGGGGTCTACGGTACAGGTTCTGCGTGACCACGGGGCTGAAGGGTAGGGGTTCTATGGTACAGGTTATGGGGTCTGCAATGACCGCGGGAAGGCCCCCAGTTTGCCTAAATGAAGGCTTGCCCCCCTTTTAAGGAATATATATATATGTATGGAAAAATATGGGAAAATATCAAGGGAAGGTTGCGGTGATGCGGCCCCCTATGGCGCGCCCCCCTTTGATGCGCCCCCCTGTGATGCGTCCGATCTGTTTCTTTGGAGATCGTGCCGGGTGCCAGTAGTGAGGACATTCACATGATTTGCAGTCCTTGGGATCCATTCAAAAACACGATGATCAACCAAAAACATTCTGTGATCGTTGTGAAGGCGTTGCAACGTTGCGAAAATGGTACAGTGAATGGATTGGTTTACAACAAGAATGGAAACAAACCCTTGGGGGTTGGCCTCGCCAAGCCATAGCATGGGACCCGCTGGTCACTATACTGGTCACTGTAACTGTTGGGTGGTTGTCTTGCGAAGCCCTCGTGCCGAGCCGGCGTCGGTAAACCCTTTTACAAATGCCGCAGTTGTATGGGTGGTGGAGTGGCCGGAAACGTTGGTCACGCCAAGGGGGGGGGGGAAACGGTGGGGAAAACTCCTGGCCTGGACGCGTGTGGGGCGCAGTGGCCTCGCTCTGGAGGGCGCAGGGGCCTTGTGATAGGGTGACAATCCGCCTGGGAAGAAGCTGCCCTCGCGGTGTCTATCATATGCCCTCATATGTAACTATGCTAAAGTTAAAAACGGCAAGCGGTTCGTGCTTCTCCCATCACAGGTGTTCAAGGATAACGCGGAGGGTGTGATTTCCATCAAGTTCGCGGACAAGGCCTCGGTGAACAAATGCATCAGCGTCATGCACGGTCGTTGGTGAGTCGCCTTGTTAGCGAGCATGGCCTGATGACCATCCAACCGCATTATCGAGAGTCTCAGAGTTGCACGGCTGCTGGTGAGTTGTAATTTCAGGGAGCATGGCCATTTATGCTTTCTCATCAACCAATTAGTGAACCCTAAGCGCGCAAGCCACCCGACAGTCACGTGACTGCGTCACGAGAGCACTACTTCTCAGTGAGTGGAAGTTGCGGGTCAGGCGGATGTGTGTTAAGGGTTATGTTACAGGGGGTGGCTTGCAATAAAGTCGGGGTATTCTCATACTGTGTTATCGAGGAGACATATTCATGATGATGAGCTTTGTCGCCGAGCACACATAGTGAGTACAGAATCGGTTTTCTCTGAATATAGTTTAATAAACGCATGCGGGAAAGATAGGGCCGCTATGTCTTGGCCTGCATGTGGAAGGCTGTCTGCGACATGGGCTGACTAATTCGATCTGTACAAAGGGTTTCATGTTCGCCTGAATTTTCCTTGGATGACCCGGTTGTCTATAAGGGTCGGTGGCTATTAATTAGTGGTCCGAGAAAATTAATTGTAGTTTTTATACGACTTGCTTGCAAAGATTCGTATTTGGTTGCACCAGCTGAGATTAGCTGGGGACCTGTAGGGTCGGCTGGTTGCTTAACGAATCTTTGACTGATTTGGGTTCTTTAGTGAGTCGTCATGAATTATTTTATAGTGGATTCGGACCGGCCCAAGGGGTCGATGGGCGAGTTTTTATGTTTGTCAGTCTTGGGAACCTTGTACAACAACCTTGTACAACTACCTGTACGGTTAACGCACTATCCTGGGGGTGAGTGGCCACGTTGTTTGTAGTGGCGTTTTCAGCACTGTTCAGGCTGGCGCGTGACGCATGCCGGTGTTACTTAATTTAGGATGATGTCAGCTTGTGTGTCGGCGGACCATGCCTTAAGCAAGCTAGGCAGGCAATGATCCGCAATTGTATCTTTCCCCTCTCTCAACCCTGGAGGCTACTTGCTTCCGCGTGCGGATTGAGAAACCTTAAGGCCACTGTTAACTGCTGCATTTGTGGCAGGGCTCCAATTATTGTATTCAATCAAATGCTGGTCTTCTTGGGAGCTTAGTGATCTTAAGTATAATTGATTGAGTATTGTGACTAAATGGCTGCACTATTCCATGCTTGCTGGCCGTTACGTTGGCGCACTAGCTAAGCGCAGCATGAAGGCGCTGACCGCATCTGAATGGTTTCTTGTATTGTTGGCAACATCCACTTTCGTGCTCAGGTTTGGAGGCCGGAAAATCGCCGCGTTGGAGTATGATGGCGTCACAAATTATGCCGTTGAAACCGCGGAGCAGCAGGCCGCGAGGCTGGAGAAGTACTTGCGAGAGTTGGAGGGTCGGTAGTGCCTGCACTGGTGGTGCAGCAGTTTAGCTGGTGAAAAAATGGCTCCGAGTTAGGAGTGGGAGTGGGAGTGGGAGTGGCAGTGGCAGTGGGAGTGGGAGTGGGAGTGGGCGTGGGAGTGGGAGTGGCAGTGGGAGTGGGAGTGGGAGTGGGAGTGGGAGTGGGAGTGGGAGTGGGAGTGGGAGTGGGAGTGGGAGTGGGAGTGGGAGTGGGAGTGGGAGTGGGAGTGGGAGTGGGAGTGGGAGTGGGAGTGGGAGTGGGAGTGGGAGTGGGAGTGGGAGTGGGAGTGGGAATGGGAGTTGGAGTGGGAATGGGAGTTGGAGTTGGAGTTGGAGTTGGAAAGGGGCATGCGGCTCAGATTAAATATGAGGTATACCTCCAGCGATATATCTGGGATTGGAATGGTACAGCCATTGGGAGTACTGTACGACGGTTATGTACGAAGTTCCCGGTCAGGGAAGCGGATTTTACATCTCACCTTACATGGACAAGGGCGCGGGTACGCGACGCGATGTCGTAAAATGGCTCACAAAAAAGGAACCGAGGCGACTATTTGGCGCCGCGTCGGTCGTGACGTTGTTTGCACCGTTGGATCCGCATCTACGGCGTTTGTGGACCTTGTTTCGAAACCCGGTCGATTAATTAATTAATAGACACGTGGCTGCGTCACGTGAGCATAAGTCCTCAGTGGGAGGGGAACATGGGATTAATTAATTAATTAATAGACACGTGACTGCGTCACGCGAGCATAAGTCCTCAGTGGGAGGGGAACATGGGATGGAATGGATGGTGTAAGCTATCTAGGTCCTAGTTACAGGGGCGTGGGCACCGCGGCCCGAATCGCTATGAATGCCATACGCGGTCACACGCGGAGCCCCCACAGACTTGGGGGTGGTCTCCTTCATCACTACTTGCCATCTATCCTTGCGTACCATCTGCCTCCATGTTACAGACAAGCCAGGAGGCTGCCCGGGCGTGAGCCCGTCGCGTCGAGTGTAGCACATGTCCATGCCGAGTCTATCACGAAAAGTCCACGGGTGGCGGCCCTGCCGCGCGTGGCCTGGGGCACGCCAGGTGAGGACATAACGCCCAGGCTGGGCGGGTTTGGTGCCAGCTAGTCTATCTGATGTGTCTACCTGATCTGTGCGGGCCAGGTGCCCGGCTAGGCCCAGGCGCCTGTGCCTAATAATGTGGGAAACATAGATAGGGCAAATCAGCGTACAAATCCTCATTACTAACCAAAGGGGGTGTGCAAACCAAAGGGGATGTTAAGGGCCTTGCGCAGCATCTTGGTGACGGTGCCGTCGAGTCGTTGCTCCAGCTCCTGCGTCAGTGTCCAGGTCTCGGCGCCGTAGGTCAGGATCGTCAGAATGACGACCTTGAAGAGGTCACGCTTGACGATCCGAGGTAGGGCGGGGTTGCTGCACCAGCGGCGGTGGTCATGGAGGTGCGCCCATGGGGAACATGGGATGGAATGGATTATGTAAGCTATCTTCCGACACATGCGCGGGGGATGTGACGGAATGCAATATACGAGAATGCTCATAACTTTTGACTCCGGCCATGAAATTTTATCGGGTTGGTTGCATTAGACTCGTCTTTTGAAGACGAACACGCTGATATAATTTTCTACAGCTATCGCTCAATATTTCCGAAGATACCGCCACCGCCCTGCCCAGCAAATATCGCTGTTGCAATATACGAGAATGCTCATAACTTTTGACTCCGGCCATGAAATTTCATCGGGTTGGTTGCATTAGACTCGTCTTTTGAAGACGAACACGCTGATATAATTTTCTACAGCTATCGCTCAATATTTCCGAAGATACCGGCACCGCCCTGCCCAGCAAATATCGCTGTTTTTTCAGCTCGATATGGCGGAATACGACTCATCCCAGCAATCACAAGCGTCCGCGGCCCTGCACCAACTCGCTGATGAAGCCATGGCGTCATTGGAAACACCCTTGCACGCTATGCCGGACGCCACTGTCAGCATCCAGCCGCTCCACTCCACCGCTCCGCCGAACAGCGACCCTGCCATGGATACCCGCGAGGAGGCCTTTTCTGCCGAGGAAGCTGCCGCATTTTTACCTGGCAAATGGCCAGGCCTTAACGCCATCATGCGCCTGTCCCGAGCTGCCGCCCTCACCATCCTGCACCTGGCTGCCGAGAAAAAGTGCGAGATCCGGGACTGCAACCAACAGGTTACCCACCTGTCGGACTTTCTCCACGACGACCCCGACGACACTGACCTCTGCCTCGCAGTCTGGTGGACGTGCTCCCGTCTTTCCGACAGCGCCCTTGAGCGCTTTGTCATGGCCTCTCTGGACCTGGGAGCCGACCCCACTGTTGCGGCCGCCATCAACATCACCGCCAAGCAAGTCGCCAATACCTGCTTCGATCGCCTCCCTCCCCTCCTCAACGCTGCCCTCAACCCTGTCCACAACCACCTCGCCACCCACCACGCCCATTCCTCACACGCCGACACCTCCATCCACTCCGCCATCACCCACATTGCAGCAGGGCTGCAGCAGCAGCAGCAGCTCCTCCACCAGCTCCAGCAACAACTTGCCGCCTCCATAACTCCTGCCAAGACCACCTATGCCGCCACGCTTCAGAACCCTACGGAGCTCATCAACGAAATCAAAACAGCCGTCAAGGCCAGCACAAGGGATGCTATGCACGAACCCATTCGCTCATGCAGTATTGTGGTACGTGGCGTCCCCTCGAACGTCAACGATGCACGCCTGGGCACCTACCTCCGGGGCGACCCCTTCCTGGGGAAGCTCGGCGTGGCCCAAAGCGTCGTCATCAAAACGGCACGACGGCTCGGCGGCCCCACCGCCCCTGTCTTGGTGGAATTCCACCGCAAGGAGGACAAACTGCAGGTGCAGAAGGCCCGCCGGAACCTCCACGATACCCAACTGAGCATCGACGATTACTATACCCCGGAGCAGCTTGAGGCCCGGGCTGCCGCTTTGAACCGGCCGGAGGTCCACGAGGCTCGGGCAGCCAAGCAGGCCAACCCGCAACTACGGTGCAGCATCTATGCCCGCCTCTTTAATGGCGTCTTCATCGTCCGCATTAACGGCCAGGACCTTCCTCCAATGACGGCGACCCCCATGGATACCGCCGTGCCAGCGCCCCAGCCCCCTGCTCGGCCCCCGCCGTCACCGCCATCGCCACCGGCATCGACGGTCACCTGCTCCCCAGCACGTGTGGGGATCCGCCGGGGCAACTTCAGCTCAGGTATGGCTGCCAGGCTTGGCCGTCCCCCTAATAAATTCGTTCGCTTTGCACCTGAGCCGGAGCCCGCGCTGCGAACCCTTCTCTCCTATCAATGACGACGCTCGCGGCCCCGCGGCTCCGCGGCTCTAGCAGTGGGATCTGCCTAACTCCCCTTCCCGCCCCTTTGCCTTCGCAGCCCTCGGGCTGTCGGAGAGAGAGCAACGGGTCGGCAGTGAGCCAGGTTCGCCCCGCCTCGCGCGGCCGCCTCCGAAACCTCCTCAGACTGCACGCATTTCTTATGCGTGCAGACGCAGACTCATTCTACCTGGCCACCCGAGCCAACCGTCGGCGTCGCCTCGACGCGTTGGCAGGAAGAATCGAAACGGTGATTGAAAGCATAAGTCCCCAACCCGCCCCCCCTACCCCACCACCTCCACCCCCACCCCCATCACCACCCTGCTCCATCTCCGCCCCCACCCCCGCCTGCACCCCCCTTTTCGGTCAACGCGCGCCCTTGGTCATCGCCACCTTCAACGCCCGCACGCTCCAGCCCGACGCTGACCGCTGTCACTGCCTGCGCAGTGACGACTGTCAGTGCCATCGAGTCTCCAATCTTATTGGTTTCTGCATCGACAATAATATCGCCATCCTGGGAATCCAAGAACACAGGCGCACTGCATCGGCCCGCGGATCAACTGCCCTTGTTGCTGACGACATCGACGGCTGGCGGTTCTACTACGGAGGCGGCGACGGCACCGGGAACGGGGGCGTCGGTCTCCTCTGCTCCCCGCTCGCCGTACGCCACATGGGCGAACCCCAGCTGGTCAACGCTCGGCTCCTCGTGGCCACTTTTCATTCGATGGAGGGCCACTCGACCTACGCCCTGACGGTGGGCGTTGGTTACGCACCCCACTCCGGCCACCCAGAACAAGACCGCAAGGACTTCTTTGCAGCGCTGGAGAACCTGGCGAACGGCATCCCTGGTCGCAACTACCTCGCTCTGCTGCTGGACGCCAACGCCACGCTACCACCGGGTACTGGCGGATGTCAGCACGCCCCCAACGGTACGGTCTCCAATGCCAACACTGAACTTTTTGCTGATTTGCTTACGACATGCGATTTGGTCACTGCCAACACCCGCTTTCCACATAGTCCAGATGCTTTGGTCACACACACCTCGCCAACTGGCACTGAACGCTGCATTGACTATGTTGTAATGCGCAAGCGTCATCAAGGATCTGTACTAGCTGCTCGCTCGCATGTGATCCCCCTGGTGCGCTCCGATCATCGCATCGTCACCGCCCGCATCCGCCTGCGATTCCCCTCGCCCTTTCGTAAGCACGTGGCACCACCTGATTTGCGCACACTTCAGTTGCTCGAGAAATCTGACGACGCTCTGGAGGACTTCCCTGAAAAACGCGCCCACAAGCGCGCCGCAGAGGCGTTCGTCGACGCGCTGGACATCCCGGCCAGCCACGCCCAGCTGTTCGCTGCCGGCCCGGCATCGGCCCTTCGGCACCTCGCTGACAAGCTGCCCGCGGCCGGGGCCCTACTGCCCCCCCGCCGCCCGCCCCGCTTCACCAGCCTGCACCGGCTCCCCGCCGTCATCCAGGCCCGGCAAGCCCTGCGCGACAACAGCGACCCCGCCCGCTACGCCCGCCTCAAAGCCGATTACCACTCGGCCATCCGGCAGGCGACCAAGGAGCAGGAGGACCTTCATGTCCGCGAGTACTTCGCCCACCTCAAGGACCAGCACGGCAAGTACGCCTGGACCCGCCTGCGTCACGCCCAACGGCCCGCCGGCGGCGCGCAGCCGGCGCCGCGGACGCTCTCTGGCTCACCGCAGCAGCAGCTCGACCAGTGGTATTCCTCCCAGTCCCGGCTGCTCGGCGCCCCCCGCCGCCTCCGCCGCTTGGCCCTCTGGCGGCCGCACGCCTGGCAGTAGCACCGGCGGACGTCCCTGCGCCGCCCACGCCGCCCGCCGCTGAGCAGGACTACACGTACCCAGCCCTGACGGAACCCCTGGCCGACCCCAACGAGCTCCCGCCGTTCACCGAGCTCGAGCTGAGCACCGCCGCCAAGCAACTCCGCTTCTATGCCGCCGTTGGACCTGACCAGCTCCCAGCCCCGGTGATTAAGCTGACGGCGCTCACGGGGTTCCTGCTTGACGTCTGCAACCGGATCCTGCTTGCCGACGCGCCGCCGATTCCTGAGTGGCAGCACAGCTACCGTATTATGCTGTACAAAAACAAAGGTTCCCCTGACGACCCCGCCAACTACAGAGGAGTCTGCATCCAGAGCGCCGCACTTAAGTTGTTCATGCGCATGATCCTCAACCGCCTTCGTTCTGCTCTCGACTGTCACCTTGGGGAAAGTCAAATGGGCTTCCGTCCTGGGCGCAACACCGTCATGGCCATCTTCGTCGCGCGTCGCCTCTTCGAGGAAATCGCTCTCCTGCAACCTGGTGAGTTTCCCGCCATCCTGATCTTCGTCGACTTCATCAAGGCTTTTGATTCTGTCCTCTGGGACGCTCTATGGGCTGTACTTGCTCGCGCTCGCGTCCCCACTCCCCTGATTACCGTCATCCGCACGCTGTATGAGGGGTCGACCACTTCGGTGCGCACTCAACACGGCATTACCCCGCCATGCCCACTGCAGACCGGCGTCTGGCAGGGTTGCGTCCTGTCGCCGTACCTGTTTATTATTGTAGTGGATTATGTTATGCGCCAGGCACGTGCTCGCTTTGCTAGCATTGCAGGCCGTGCCCCTGGCCTAGCGATCACGAACGAGCTTGGGGAAGGGGGGCCGACTAACAAGCAGAATTTACTAGCTGACCTCATTTATGCCGACGACATCACGCTCATCGAGAAGCCGGAGTCTGCCCAACTTTGGCTGGACTGCCTGGCGCTCGAGGCTCGGGCGGTTGGTCTAGAAATCAGCCCCAAAACGGAGGCCCTGGCCCTCGGCATGGCAGGGCCCCCACCCACACTCCGCCTCTTAGACGATGCCGAGGTCAACTACCCTCCTTCAGGCCGCTTCAAGCTGCTCGGCAGTTGGCTTCCCGACTGCGAGGACGACATGACGACACGGATCGGCATGGCGTGGGCGCACCTCCATGACCACCGCCGCTGGTGGAGCAACCCCGCCCTACCCCGGATCGTCAAGCGTGACCTCTTCAAGGTCGTCATTCTGACGATCCTGACCTACGGCGCCGAGACGTGGACACTGATGCAGGAGCTGGAGCAACGACTCGACGGCGCCGTCACCAAGATGCTGCGCAAGGCCCTTAACATCCCCTTTGGTTTGCACATTAGTAATGAGGATTTGTACGCTGATTTGCCCTATGTTTCCCACATTATTAGGCACAGGCGCCTGGGCCTAGCCGGGCACCTGGCCCGCACAGATCAGGTAGATACATCAGATAGACTAGCTGGCACCAAGCCCGCCCAGCCTGGGCGATATGTCCTCACCTGGCGTGCCCCCGGCCGCGCGCGGCAGGGCCGCCACCCGTGGACTTTTCGTGATAGACTCGGCATGGACATGTGCTACACTAGACGTGACGGGCTCACCCCCGGGCAGCCTCCTGGTTTGTCTGTAATATGGAGGCAGATGGTGCGCAAGGATAGATGGCAAGTAGTGATGAAGGAGACCACCCCCAAGCCTGTGGGGGCTCCGCGTGTGACCAAGTATGGCATTCATAGCGATTCGGGCCGCGGTGCCCACACCCCTGTAACTAGGACCTAGATAGCTTATACCATCCATTCCATCCCATGTTCCCCTTCCACTGAGGACTTATGCTCACGTGACGCAGTCACGTGTCTATTAATTAATTAATTAATTAAGCTATCTAAGTCCTATGTATTAATTAATTAATGAATCTAAGTCCTAGTTACAGGGGTGTGGGCACCACGGCCCGAATCGCTATGAATGCCATGCGCGGTCACACGCGGAGCCCCCACAGACTTGGGGGTGGTCTCCTTCATCACTACTTGCCATCTATCCTTGCGTACCATCTGCCTCCATGTTACAGACAAACCAGGAGGCTGCCCGGGTGCGAGCCCGTCACGTCTAGGGTAGCACATGTCCATGCCGAGTCTATCACGAAAAGTCCACGGGACTCAGGCGGCCCTGCCGCGCGCGGCCTGGGGCACGCCAGGTGAGGACATAACGCCCAGGCTGGGCGCGGGGCTTGGGGTCAGCTGGTCTATCTGATGTGTCTACCTGATCTGTGCGGGCCAGGTGCCCGGCTAGGCCCAGGCGCCTGTGCCTAATAATATGGGAAACATAGATAGGGCAAATCAGCGTACAAATCCTCATTACTAACCAAAGGGGGTGTGCAAACCAAAGGGGATGTTAAGGGCCTTGCGCAGCATCTTGGTGACCTTGCCGTCGAGTCGTTGCTCCAGCTCCTGCGTCAGTGTCCCTAGGTCTCGGCGCCGTAGGTCAGGATTGACAGAATGACGACGTTGAAGAGGTCACGCTTGACGATCCGGGGTAGGGCGGGGTTGCTCCACCATGCAGCGGCGGTGGTCATGGAGTTGCGCTCACGGGGTAAGGCCGACCCCTCCCCCTTGCTCCTCACCTTTGACACCATGGCGGATAAGATGGGGTTCCTCAAGTGTCGCAATTGCGGCTTGGGGGGACCTCCTACACGCTGGACGACGACTTGACCTTGACGCAGCAACAACGGCGACGGGAGCTATGGCCGACCTACCTCCAGCTCCGGCATGCAGACGGCGGGGCAGAAGCCGGTCTACTGGAAGGGGGCGGACATCTACGTCGCCCACAAGCCCTGGCAGGCGACCCCTGCCGCCCCAGCCACCCCAGCCACCCCATGCAGCCTAGGGAATGTAGCAGTAGTGTAGACTAGAAAGCTTAGGTATGTGGCCATGTATGCCTACGTGATGGGCCCACACCAGCCCTTGCAACAGCAGTAGCAATTTCGAGTCATGCTTTGCCCATGCAGGGAGTTACTCTCTGCTGAGAGGCCATGTGTACACCAGCTATAGCCTAGCCACATACCTTCCACCCCGGCATGTCATGCAGGCCTTCGCTTGTGTGCTTGTGCTTGTTTAGGAGGCATGAACCATCATGGCCACGAGCCACGAGCCACGAGCCAGCCATGGCTGTCGGAGCTCATAACTTTCACGTTTGAGCACCGAATTTAGCCGTGAATATCACTATCGCTTCGTCTTTCTAAGTCTGACGCACATGCTGATATAATTTTCTGAATCTAAAACGCAATATATGACGAGCAAACGTCCTTTGACGCAACGCAGTTTGGCGGATGCGCTCGGCCATGAAAATGCGGCAGCCGCGGCTGCAGCTTTGCCAGCTCCGGCAGGCAGCGGTGACACTAGTCGTGCACTGGTGGTCGCCCAGCAACCTCCCGGGCTTAATGCCTCGCCATCGGCATATCGCCTGACCCGAAACGCACCCGCTCAGCCGACAAAACAGGAGGGTCCCGCCCCTCTGAACCGCGCTTTCGGCCCCTACCTTTCCAGGTCGATGATCACGACTGGACCAACATGTCTCCGTCCGATGCTCTGTGGTGCATCTTCTTCGGGGACTACGCCTCGCTTTACGACCCAGGTGCCTCCATCTCCACGACAACAATCGCCTCCTCCTCCCTGACGGCCACCGCTGGAACAACATCAGCACGCTGTTCGGGTGCGCCCACTCTCAAGTCCAGCACACCATCCCAACTCCCTTCTCCAGCGCTCTGACGGCGAGATCTGGGCTCCATCCATCTCCGCCCCCGCCCTCCGTTCCATCCTCACGGAAGCCTTTCAGCAGCACGTGACCCCCCTTGCTGCTGACGTCGCAGCAATGGGTGGTCCGCTGGCTGCTGAACTTCCTCACCTCACCGCCACCTCCACTGCCATTTCCGCCTCCACTGCCGACATCAAAGCCCAGCTCCTCGACCTCGACCACCGCCTTCAAGCCACCGCCAACGCCCTTGAGAGCTTGCATGACACCGCCGGCCTCACCGCCCAGGCGGTGAAGGACATCGCCGCCCAGCCGGCGCCTGCTGGCCCGGCCGGCGATGCTCCCTCCACCTGGGCGGACTTGCTTAAGCAGCACACCACCTCCACCACCTCCACCATCTCGGCACAACTCAAGCAACAAGCCCTCGACCTTCGCGAGGAAGCCGACATCGCCCGGCGCAGCCACAATGTCATCGTCAAGCACTTCGACCAGCCGGCAGGTGAGACCTCCACGAGCCTTCTTGAGGCATTAATTTGAGCGCGCCATTTTTGCCCCCATGTTACTCACTGGTGAGCTGCGGATGTCGGCTGTCCGCCTCCCCCGCGCGGGGGAAGGCAGGCCCGGCACCCGTGCTCCTCACCTTTAAGTACATGGCGGACAAGCTGGCGTTCCTTAAATGCCGCAAGAAGCTCTCGGAGACTCACTTCACGCTGGACGACGACTTGACCCTGGCCCAGCAACAGCGGCGACGCGAGCTATGGCCGACCTACCTTCAGCTCCGGCAGAGCGCACGGGGGAAGCCGGTATACTGGAGGGGGGCGGTCATCCACGTTGACCACAAGCCCTGGCAGCCCCCTCCTGCCACCTCAGACTAGGAATATATACCAGCAGTGTATATTAGTAAGGCTTAGCCTAGCATGTGGCCCACGCGCATGTGCGCCCATAATGGCCCCCATGCATGATGCCTTCAACATTTAGCCATGCTTTGTCTATAATGGGACCCCCATGGATGTTGCATTAAGAATTTAGCCATGCTATGCCATGCAGAGAGATGCTCTCTGTCGAGAAGCCATACATGTATGCCCTAGCTCTTGTATAGCCATGATGATCTTCCCCCACATGACATACTCCCCCTTAGCTGGGCATAGTGTGAAGATCATGAGGGTGCCGGTGCCCTTGAGGCACCTAGAGCAAGTGCTGCTTACATTCCACTCTTGCAGGAAGTAGCCTAGAATGTGTTAAAAGCCATATACCCCTTCTCAGGGATATGTGCTATACATATTCTCCCAACGGAGTTATGTTACAATTCAATTCAATTCAACCATCATGCATGGCGGTGCAGGTGCACCCTGTGCATGCACCCAGAGCAGGTGATAGTTGTACATCCTACACCTGCAGGTTGTCGCCCTGATTGTATTACAAACCCATAGATGCCCCTTTCTCAGGGCTATGTGTTACATATGCTCCCCACGGAGCTATGATTTTAATTAATTAATTAATTTATGGAGTTGCGCCCACGCCATGCCGATCCGTGTCGTCAGGTCGTCCTCGCAGTCGGGAAGCCAACTGCCGAGCAGCTTGAAGTGGCCTGAAGGAGGGTAGTTGATATACCTCGGTGTCGTCTAAGAAGCGGGGGGGGGCGGGGGCCCGGCCATGCCGAGAGCCAGGGCCTCCGTTTTGGGGCTGATTTCTAGACCAACCGCCCGAGCCTCGAGCGCCAGGCAGTCCAGCCAAAGTTGGGCAGACTCCGGCTTCTCGATGAGCGTGATGTCGTCGGCACAAATGAGGTCAGCTAGTAAATTCTGCTTGTTAGTCGGCCCCCCTTAATCCCCAAGCTCGTTCGTGATCACTAGGCCAGGGGCACGGCTAGCAAAGTGGGCACGTGCCTGGCGCATAACATAATCCACTACAATAATAAACAGGTACGGCGACAGGATGCAACCCTGCCAGATGCCGGTCTGCAGCAGTGGACATGGCAGGGTAAAGTCGTGTTGAGTGCGCACCGAAGTGGTCGACCCCTCATACAGCGTGCGGATGACGGTAATCAGGGGAGTGGGGACGCGAGCGCGAGCAAGGACAGCCCAAAGAGCGGCCCAGAGGACAGAATCGAAAGCCTTGATGAAGTCGACGAAGATCAGGATGGCGGGAAACTCACCAGGTTGCAGGAGCGCGATTTCACCTCGAAGAGGCGGCGCGCGACGAAGATGGCCATGACGGTGTTGCCCCCAGGACAAAAGCCCATTTGACTCTCCCCAAGGTGACGGCCGAGAGCAGAACGTAGGCGGTTGAGGATCATGTGCATGAACAACTTGAGTGCGGCGCTCTGGATGCAGACTCCGCGGTAGTTGGCGGGGTCGTCAGGGGAACCTTTGTTTTTGTATACAGCATAATACGGTAGCTGTGCTGCCACTCAGGAATCGGCGGCGCGTTGGCAAGCAGGATCCGATCGCAGACGTCAACCAGGAACCCGGTGGGCACCGTCAGCTTAATCACCGGGGCGGGGAGCTGGTCAGGTCCAACGGCGGCGTAGAAGCGGAGTTGCTTGCATGGCGGCGGTGCTCAGCTCGTGCTCAGTGAACAGCGGTAGCTCGTTGGGGTCGGCCAGGGGTTCCGTCAGGGCCGGGTACGTGTAGTGCTGCTCAGTGGCGGGCGGTGTGGGCGGCGCAGGGACGCCCGCAGGCGCCAGGCGCACGGCCGCCAGAGGGCCAACCAGAGGAGGCGGCGAGGGTGCGCCGAGCAGCCGGAACTGGGAGGAATACCACTGGTCTAAGCTGCTGCTGCGGTGAGCCAGAGAGCGTCCGCGGCGCCGGCTGCGCGCCGCCGGCTGGCCGTTGGGCGTGACGTGCAGGCGGGTCCAGGCGTACTTGCCGTGCTGGTCCTTGAGGTGGGCGAAGTACACTCGCGGACATGGAGGTCCTGGACTTGGGACAAGATTTGTGCAGGCAACTGCAACAAGTATCACGGCCTAATTCCATTTAGCCTATAGTCCTTGTACAGCCATGCTACATCCTGGCTATGCCCAGATTACTTGCCCGCGCTCCTTGTTATGACATGCTCACATGGGTCTTATTGCGTGACCCACAGATCCTGCCGGATCGTTTATAGCGTGTCCGATTGCAGCTGTGGCATGCCTTTGGCATGAAGGAGAAAGGCCGGGGGTCTCTGCCCTTTCTCCTGTTGTGCACACACAGGGATTAAAAGCACTTCGGTGCTCCGTGACTCCCTAACGGGAGCACGAGTTTAATTAATTAACTAATGGAGGTCCTCCTGCTCCTTGGTCGCCTGCCGGATGGCGCCGAGTGGTATTCGGCTTTGAGGCGGGCGTAGCGGGCGGGGTCGCGGTTGTCGCGCAGGGCTTGCCGGGGCTGGATGATGCATGGCGGGGAGCCGGTGCAGGCTGGTGAAGCAGGGCGGGCGGCGGGGGGGCAGCAGGGCCCCAGCCGCGGGCAGCTTGCCAGCGAGGTGCAGTCTGAAGGGTCGATGGGCACCGGGCCGGCAGCGGGCAGCTGGGCGTGGCTGGCTGGGATGTCCAGCGCGTCAACGAACTCCTCTGCCGCGCGCTTGTGGGCGCGTTTTTAAGGGAAGTCCTCCAGAGCGGCGTCAGATTTCTCAAGCAACTGCAGTGTGCGCAAATCAGGTGGACGTGCCACGTGCTTTAACGAAAGTGCGACGGGAATCGCAGGCGGATGCGGGCGGTGACGATGCGGTGACGGGTGATCAGAGCGCACCAGGGGGATCACGTGCGAGCGAGCAGCTAGTACAGATCCTTGATGACGCTTGCGCATTACAACATTTTCATGCAGCGTTCAGTGCCAGATGGCGAGGTGTGTGTGACCAGAGCATCTGGACTACGTGGCAGCGGGTGTTCAGTGGCAGTTACCAAATCGCATGTCGTAAGCAAATCAGCAAAAAAGTTCAGTGTTGCATGGCATTGGAGACCGTACCGTTGGGGGCGTGCTGACATCCTCCAGTACCCAGTGGTTGCGTTGCGTTGGCGTCCAGTAGCAGAGCGAAGTAGTTGCGACCAGGGGTGCCGTTCGCCAGGTTCTCCAGCGCAGCAAAGAAGTCCTTGCCATCTTGTTCAGGGTGGCCAGAATGTGGTGCATTCGTGACCGACGCCCACCGTCAGGGCGTAGGTCGAGTGGCCCTCCACCTAATGGAAGGTGGCCAGGACGAGGCGAGCGTTGACCAGCTGGGGTTCACCTATGTGGCGTACGGCTTAAGCGCGGGTCCGAGCAGAGGAGACCGACGCCCCCGTTCCCGGTGCCGTTGCCGCCTCCATAATACAACCGCCATGCAGCCATCGATGTCGTCAGCAGCAAGGGCGGTCAGTCCGCGAGCCGATGCAGTGCGCCTGTGTTCTTGGATTCCCAGGATGGTGATGTTATGGTCGATGCAGAAACCAATAATTAAGATTGGAGACTCAATGGCACTGAAAGTCGTTGCTGCGCAGGCAGTGACAGCAGTCAGCGTCGGGCTGGAGCGTGTGGGCGTTGAAGGTGGCGATGACCAATGGCGCGCGTTGACCGAAAAATGGGGGGGTGCAGGCGGGGGTGGGGGCGAAGATGGGGCGGCAGCTGGGTGGTGATTAATTAATTAGATAATTCCGGCATAGGTACGCTGACGCAAAGCTTATGCATGCTACAAAGGTGAGGTGGGCTCAAGACGTCGGCTAAGGCGCAAGCTGATGGCCACAAGGTGCCAGAGCTAATTGAAGATACTATTACGCTGGGCGCCGTTAATAGCATTTCAACTGCTGTAATACCTATGCTATGTTCCCCTCCCACTGAGGACTTATCTCACGTGACGCAGTCACGTGTCAGACTATTAATTAATTAATTAATTAATTGATTAATACCTAAGCTATCCCATGATCTAAGCTGCCCAGCCGGCATCTGCTGGCCCGGCCAGCGATGCTCCTCCCACCCAGACCTGGGCGGACTTGCTTAAGCACCACACCACCAGTCCACCACCTCCACCATCGCGGCGCAGCTCAAGCAACAAGCACTCGACCTTCGTGAGGAGGCCGAGCTCGACAAGCGCAGCCACAACGTCATAGTCAAGCACTTCGACCAGCCGGCAGACTGTCTATAACTGGGACCTCGACGACTCTTCTCACGGCATTTAAGCGCGACATTCTTGCCCCCATGCAACTCACTGGTGAGCTGCGGATGTCGGCTGTCCGCCTCCCCCGGCCGCGCGCGGGGTATGGCTGGCCCGGCACCCGTGCTTCTCACATGGCGGACAAGCTGTCGTTCCTCAAATGCCGCAAGAAGCTCTAAGTACATAGCTGACTCGCTGTAGACAAGCTGGACGACGACTTGACCCTGCATGGCCCAGCAACAACGGCGACGCGATCGAGCTATGGCCGACCTACCTTCAGCTCCGGCAGAGCGCAGGGGGGAAACCGGTATACTGGAGGGGGGCGGTCATCCACGTTGACCACAAGCCCTGGCAGGCACCTCCTGCCACCCCAGCAAACTCAGTCTAGGGAATATACAACAGTATAGTGTAGATTAGTCAGGCTTAGCCTAGCATGTGGCCTACGCGCATGTGCGCCCATAATGGCCCCCCATGGATGACGCCTTCAGAATTTAGCCAAGCCATGCCTACTATAATGGGACCCCCATGGATGTTGCATTAACCCTTGGATGGTGTCTAACTCGTTCCTAAAAGTAGTTACCAGTTGCACTTTGCATATATATTTAATAACGGAGCCCGGCTTCCAGCTGCCCGTGCCGGACCCCCTGCCGGCCCCCCTCCAGCTGGACCGCGACTGCTTCCTGGAGGTGATGCGTGCGGTCCCGCGGGCTTCCTCTACCGGGCCGTCGGGCTGGCGCTACGAGCACTTGGAGGTCCTGGTGGGGCATGGGGGCGAGGACATTCTCTTTGACACCCTCATTGACCTGGCGGCTGGTCGCGTTCCTCCCGCTGCGCGCGAGTGGTTAGCGGGCGCTCGCCTCCTCGCTCTGCTCAAGGGTGTCTTGCCCCCCCCCGAGGGCAAGGTGCGCCCGATCGCCTGCGGTGAGGTGCTCCGCAAGCTCGTGGGCAAAGTGATCTGCCGCCAAAAGGCGCCCGAGCTCCGTGCCTTTTTCTGCCCGCCCCTCGCAGCGGGTGAGACCTCGGTGGCGGCCCAGCTGGGGGTGACGACTCCAGGCGGGGCGGATATCCTCATCCATTCGGTGCAGGCCTACCTCGAGGCCCACCCCACCCACGCTGTCGTCAAGGTCGACTGCCACAACGCGTTCAACAGTCTGTCCCGCGCCAGCATGTTTGCGGCCGTCATGGAGTCCTTCGAGGACTTGTACGCTTGGACAGCCGTGTGCTACGGCCAGCCCGGCCAACTGGTTCACATCATGGAGGACGGCACTCGCGGCGGCCTGCTGTCGCGGTCGGGCACCCAGCAAGGGGACCCCCTGGGACCCCTGTACTTTGCCGCCCCCCTCCAGGGTTGCCTCCAAGCGGTCCATGCTGCCCACCCGGCGGTCGCTATTCAGGCCTACTTGGATGATATCTACCTTCTGGGCCCTGTGCCGGACACCACCGCGGCTCTGCTGGCACTGCAGACCGCGGTGGCCGACATCAACCTCCAGTTGACCCTGGCCAAGTGCGCGGTGTACTCGCCCCAAGGTGATTGCTCCGGCTTCCCGCCCCAGCTCTTGGGCCGGGACGAGCGCCTCCATGGGTTGGATGTCCTCGGCGTTCCGGTTGGCGACCCCGCGTTTGTCATCGATGCTCTGCGGGCCGCCCTCGAGGCACGCACTGAGGTACTGCCCTTGATTGCGCGCCTTCATGATTCGCAGACCAAGGGTCTGCTTCTGTGGTTTTGCGCTCACCCTCGCGTCGTTCACTGGCTCCGGGGCGCTCTTCCGGCTCAGGTCCGGCTGGCCGCCGAGGGCCACGACGAACGCATCCAGTCGGCCTTGGCGCAGCTGGTCCCGGGCCCCGACCTCCCGCCACATGCTATTCGCATTGCCTCCCTGCCTGCACGGATGGGTGGCTGTGGTCTGACTCGTGCCGCCCGGCTGGCCCCAGCAGCATTTTTGGGCTCCGTCGCTCAGTCGTGGGCGGAAAGCTGCCGGCTCCTGCCCCTTTTGGCAACGGCAGCGCCTGACCTCCTGGACCCCAGCAGCCCTTTGCCCTTCGTCACCGCCATCCAGGAGGCCTATGCTGAGATCCAGCAGGCCTGTTCTCCCGTCCGTGCCGCTCAGGCGGTACAGCGCCACCTCCCTCGCGGCACTCCCTCGGTCGCCTCCGTTCAATCTCCCGCCGCATTCCCTGCTCGCGTCATCGATAAACACCAGAAAACCTACGCGGGTATTCTGCACACGGCTGATTGGATTGCTCTTTTCGCGGACCTCAACGCCCAGGGACGTGCGTGGCTGTTCTCGCTTTCCTTGCGGAGTGTGGGCTCGGCGTACCTTCGTGCTCTTCCCATGGCCCCCCCATTCGCCTTGGCTCCCAGCCACTACTCGGTGGCGCTCCGGCACCAGCTATTTGCCCCGCAGCCTCTTGTTCCGGCCGGGCGGCCTTGTGGTAGCTGTGGGCAGCCGCTGGATCCCACGGGGACTCACTACCTTGCCTGCATGGGGGGCCAACAGAATCAGAATTGGTATTTGTATTTGCACACTGTCCTCCTGACGGTGGTGCTCGCCATGATTCGGTCGGTTTTCCCCCACGCGAACATCCGGTCCGAGGATGCGGATGGCGCTGCCTTCTATTCCCCCAACCACCGGCCTGACATCGTGGTGCTGGACTTTGAGGGGGGTGGCCGGCATCTGCTTATTGACGTTTCGGTGGCGCGGCCCTTGGCTCTTAGCCACGTGGCTGGGGCCTCCCTCACGGCAGGTTACACGGCGGACCGGGCGGAGCGGGCCAAGCTCCTGGCCTACGGCGACGTCGGGCACCATCGTGTGGTGCCCTTTGTCCTGGAGGAGTTTGGGGCCATGGGGCCCCTGACCTCCGCCTTCTTCAAGGAGTGTTGCCGGCTCCGGGAGGACCGGCTGGACCTGGAGGGCCAGCGGGCCCCATGGTCGGCGCGGACCTGGACGTCATATTGGCGTCAGCGCTTGTCGGTGGCGCTGACTCGGGCCATGGCTGACATCATGCTCCGCCGTACGCGGGCTGATTTTGCGGTGCAGCAGGGCTATTAGGTTCCTCCCGTTAGGCGTTTCCATTGGTCTTATCGTAGTATAGAGCTTTGACATGGCTCTGTATATAGGTTTATAGCTGGGCGTTTGCTTTGGTTTGAGTGATTTCACTCTGCTGTAAGTAATTATATTTTTAATATATATAATGAATGGGGGGCCAACAGAATCAGAATTGGTATTTGTATTTGCACACTGTCCTCCTGACGGTGGTGCTCGCCATGATTCGGTCGGTTTTCCCCCACGCGAACATCCGGTCCGAGGATGCGGATGGCGCTGCCTTCTATTCCCCCAACCACCGGCCTGACATCGTGGTGCTGGACTTTGAGGGGGGTGGCCGGCATCTGCCTATCGACGTTTCGGTGGCGCGGCCCTTGGCTCTTAGCCACGTGGCTGGGGCCTCCCTCACGGCAGGTTACACGGCGGACCGGGCGGAGCGGGCCAAGCTCCTGGCCTACGGCGACGTCGGGCACCATCGTGTGGTGCCCTTTGTCCTGGAGGAGTTTGGGGCCATGGGGCCCCTGACCTCCGCCTTCTTCAAGGAGTGTTGCCGGCTCCGGGAGGACCGGCTGGACCTGGAGGGCCAGCGGGCCCCATGGTCGGCGCGGACCTGGACGTCATATTGGCGTCAGCGCTTGTCGGTGGCGCTGACTCGGGCCATGGCTGACATCATGCTCCGCCGTACGCGGGCTGATTTTGCGGTGCAGCAGGGCTATTAGGTTCCTCCCGTTAGGCGTTTCCATTGGTCTTATCGTAGTATAGAGCTTTGACATGGCTCTGTATATAGGTTTATAGCTGGGCGTTTGCTTTGGTTTGAGTGATTTCACTCTGCTGTAAGTAATTATATTTTTAATATATATATAATGAATAGTTAGGTTAGTTGTACCATGTGCCGCTGGCGTGATCCTTGGATGTCTGTGTCAGATTACTATTAATTTCTTCAGGGTTATTCTCCCAGTTATCGGGTTTTTCCTTATGTTGCATGCCTATCTCACCTCCGTAATCTATCATTCTCAATGAATATATATAATGAATTTTTATAATATATATTAAAAATATAATTACTTACATCAGAGTGAAATCACTCAAACCAAAGCAAACGCCCAGCTATAAACCTATATACAGAGCCATGTCAAAGCTCTATCTATACTACGATAAGACCAATGGAAACGCCTATAACGGGAGGAACCTAGAGCCCTGCTGCACCGCAAAATCAGCCCGCGTACGGCGGAGCATGATGTCAGCCATGGCCCGAGTCAGCGCCACCGACAAGCGCGGACGCCAATATTGTCCAAAAACCAAATGTCCTCATTTGAGGACATAGTCCTCGTTTGAGACGGGGGGGTCAGGGGCGCGGTTTTGGCGCCAAATCTGGTCCTAGGGTCACTTGGTGGTGTTACGGCCCTAACCCATGTTTGGGCGTAACAATTCCTAAAATAAATTAGTTTGGTCAGTCGAAAGTCATTTTGATATTGTTTGAGACTTTCGATAGTTATTACGTTAGATTCGGGGACTTGGCCGAGTTATTCCATCAGCCGGCCCAGGTACCCGTGGCTTTGCTTTCGGTTTGGTGTGTTACTGGTCTGTACCCGGGACTGCCAGGTACCGGGTGCCAGACTGGCGGATACTATGTACATCTACGGCTGATATTCATTGCAGCGCTAGAGGTTCGGCCCCCGGCCGACCCGCTGGCATGCACGCCGTCTTGGACAAATGTCGTAGGTGACAATGGCTTCCTATCTTTGGTTTGGAATGAAATCGACTTGAGTAAAACTCGTCTGCCGAACCAGGGGTCAAATCTGGGCTGCACTAACGCCCTTCGTGCATTCCATGTATATGCATAATTTATCTAGTTGTGCATTCAGGGCCTAGCTAGTAATTCCGCGTACTAGCTAGAATTCAGGGCTACATTCACGTAGTCCGGGCGGACAGCAGATTCCGAGTTTATTCAGGCGTAACCCACGCTAGACTAGGGTCTTTCAGAGCCGATGGGGCGGCTCGTAACACTGGTATCGGAGGATTCGTCTAGGGCCACCCTAGCTCGTACAGAGCGAGCAGGGCCTCGTGATCTGCCTGACGAGAATTCGGTGATCTGCACCAAGACGGCAAGAAACGATAACATCGCATCCGCAGCAAATAGGTGGGCACGCAGCCATGGTGTTTGTAGGGCGCGCAGCAGCCATATTGCTCGCTCTGTCCCTCCTCTCTCTGCACGCGTAGAGCGGTGTTGTGTGCGCCCAGCCCTGTTTTCTTGTCGTTTTCATGTTTGTGCTGTGAGCGCTGGCTCTGGGTACACCGGCCTCGCTCGTTGGTTCACGCAGGCCATAACCGTACAGGCTGGTTTGCGAGGGACTCCGCGGGAGTGGCTTACGTGCTGGGGCCCGGTACACGGGCGGGTTGTCACGTAGGTTACTCCCTTGTGCTGACAGGTTTTCCTGTCTACGTAATGTCGTTGCGTTCTTAGATTACAGGGCCTGTTGGCAACCCTTGTGAGCAGGTGATGGTCACTCACTAGAGGTATTCAAGGTTCCTTCTTCTCTGCCTATCCCTGCCTGCATGCAATAGACGTGGCATGTCTAATAATAATCATATTAGGCATACTGGGGCACTTAGGGGATGGGACAGTGAGGGGTCTAGGCAATTATACTACGCATTGGCACATGATGGGGGCACAGGCAAGGTAGGGATTTTTTATAGCTGGGTAGACTGCAGGAACAACATAGTAGATAGACATAGGGCTATTTTTAAGGGGTTCGGGACAGCATGGGAAGCAGATCTGTTTATCCAGGCACACATGACACGTCCCGTAGGATTACATGTAGAAGCCCCACCGCTAGAGATTAGGCCCAGGGCACGTCCTGCATCTAGGGGGCGTAGGTACGCACATACCAGTGCACTGGCTAGGGTAGAGGACACTACAGCTACGCAGCAGGTTACCGTCACCTTTAACCAGCTGACGATTATTAGCACACACGCTAGCCAGCCGCCCAGCACCCAGTGACGGGGCCATAGTGATTAGAGGGGCTCATCTATAATATTATAGTATTATATATAATAATAGACAGTAGATGTCGTCTTGACCTTTGTTTTTTGCTTCCTTCTCTTCTTGTGGTTGTGGTACGGTAACCATGGCGCCTAAAACAAGGGGTAAAGGTAAACCTAAAGGGTCAGAGGATAGGGAGACGGGTATAGATAGTCCGGCCGTACAGGCACATGAGGAGATATCACAGCGGAGCCCAGCCTCCCAGCAGGGCAGCTCTGCAGGTCACCCAGGTGTGCTGGCTAGTCCCGCCCGTGAGTCGTACAGACCACAGGCCGGAATGTTCATAGATAGCGAGCAGCAGCAGCATATGCAGGGAGAATTTTTCAGTAGGTCGGAACGGGTGGAGACCGGCCCGAGGCGGGAGTCTCCCAGGTCAGATCCAATGAGTGCATCCATCCCACCGGCACAGCCCCCGCAGCAAATGCAGCCGCAGCATGAGCAACCGCCCCAGTTGCAACCGCCGCCGCGGCCACAGTGGCAACCGCAGCCCAAAGGTCAGCTTAGCCAGAACGCGGCCTTTTACCATGCGCAACGGGCCCAACGATTAGAGCACCCATGGTCAGTAAACGGACGCGGACGCGGTCGCGGTAGCCCATCCCGGCCGGAACCCGCGCGTCGTGTATCATTCAGCAGCGAGCCACAATCCATGGGCACCTCACCGTGGTCGACGGAAGAGGGGGAGGTCGAACTTCCCCCCCGCTACGATGAGGATGCCGAGGAGCGCCCTGAGACGCGCCTGGGTCAGTCCTTCCCAGTGACGGGCCCCGCGCGTCCTAGCATGGCGCATGGCCCCAACTTGAATCTGAGCCGGTTAGACCTCAACGATCCCGGTTACGAACACCCGACATCCGTTTGGTTGCGGCGAGGCGCTGAGACCTCGCGCAGCCAGCCGCGGGCTGCTGGGCCCCCATCGCTGCCGGCGTCCTTTAACCGTCCGCCCTTTTGCGCTAAAGGAGGCCCGCGGGCGGCCACGGTCAAGGCTCCGCCCATGCCCGATTTCAAAACCGTGCCCAAGTTGCGCGCGGACATGACCCCGCGCGAGATCGATGAGTGGGAACGCATGGTGTTGGCGGTCTATTGGGCATGGTGCGAGCATCACGATTGGGAGTTGGCCACTGATGTGCTAATTCCCTATCTAGTAGCGATGTGCATGGATCCGTCCGTTGTCGGCATCCTCCACTGTGAGAGCGTCGCGTCACGCACCTACCCGCGCACGGTCGAGGAGCTGATGGCCCGCATCCGGCGAAAGTTGGTGCCACCGGACTACAAGCTCCATGAGCGCCTGGCCTTTGGCAAGTTCCGTCAGGGCAGCACGCCTTTTCGCGAATTCCTCACCGAGTTTGAGGCGTACACTGCCCGGCTTGACGACATGACCTGGACCGAGTACAAGGCACGGTTCATCGAGGCGCTGCACCCGGACCTCTTGGATGAGGTGCTCAAGCACTATGCCGAGGTCCCATGGGAGGAGTGGGATGTGATAAAAATTCAGCAGTACCTGCTACAAGTCTCGGATGTGATCGCCCGCCGCCGTGCAGCATCTACACGGCGCTTCCCGCTCGCGGCACACCGGCGCGTTCACTTCACCACCGCGGACCCTGAGGTCGCACAGGAGGACGCGTATGACTACGAGCTGCCAGCGGAGAGCGATTATGACCCTGATTTCCAGGTCAATGCGATCGATCCGGCCACTTCCCGCTGCTTTGCGTGCGGCGAGGTTGGCCACCTCAAGCGCAAGTGCCCTCGCCTGCGCGCCCGCAAGGATGAGGAGACGCATGTACCCCAGTTCTCTGGCCCCGCCTTCGGCAAACGTCCGGACCCTGCGCAGCGAGGCGATCGGCCCCGTAATGCGGGAGCACGTGCAGCCAAGCTGCAGGATGCCCGCCGCCAGCCCGCGCAGTATCAAACGCCTCGGGCCTCAGGTCCATCCTTCCAACGGGTGACCCGCGAGGTGAACAAGGTGCTAGCGCAGCAACGAGGCGCGGCCGATCACGACTCGGACAGTGGGCGGCTGGATGCCCAGGCCATCGCAGGCTATGCGTATGGCGACGACGATGAGGAGGAACCGGTGGAGGAGGGGGAAGAGCGGACCGGGCGGTCGAACGAGGCGGCCTCCCGGCCATCCGTTCCTCGCGCGTAGTGTCCCTCCCCTTGGGGTAGAAGTAGCGGTAGCTCAGGTAGATAGGGTAGATAGCGTAGTAGGAGTAAATAGTGTAGATAGCAGTAGCTCCGCCGTACAGGCACCGTTAGTTGCGGATACAGGCGCGAGTATGGAGCCAGTTGGTGCGGCTCCAGCCACGGCTACAATTCCGGCTTCGGGCAGCAACGCGGACGCCCCGCCGACGCATGCAGCCCCGAGGAGTGCGGCCCGCAGCTTGCTCCTCTTTCGAGGGGGTCTGGCAGGGCCATCAACAGCACTGGACCCCTTCCTCAAGGGCAAGACTGTCATGGACGTGCAGTTCATGGTCGACACGGGCGCTTCCACGTCATTCATCAATGAGGCACTGGCGCGTCGCGCTGGCTACACTATAAGTTAATATTGCCTGGCAAGCAATATTATTCTACTAAGCTACTTGGCTTGTAGAGATTCTACTTCCGGTTACTACAATCCAGAAACGGGTTCATTCTGATGAGTATTGCTCGAGATATGAGCAAGATACTGTTCTACTACATTCTACTTGGATTCGGTGATTCTACGGTGGTTCTTCAAGTGACGCGTGGCATACGACGTCTTGTCACAGTGTACGATAGGACATTTAGTCTCCGACACTGCGGTCTATTCAATGCTATTGATTAGACGTAACAAATAGTGACAGGACTTGTGCGACAGGACACTGATGTGACTATTTATGGATAACGAGTCGAGATCTGCTGGTCCAGAGTGAAGGACAGCAATATTGTGAGATGATCTGTCCTATCAGTCATCTGGATGTGACTGCGTCACAATTAGTATATAACGAGCAGGACGCTGCCACTTGGTAGCACCACTTTCCCTGCACCTGTGTCCTCGCACCTTCGGCGACGGTTCTCACGTGCCTCGTGCGTTCTGTGCTGGTAGCCATAACCAGCAACGTAAACCTATTGATTAATATAACTACTTCCTCTGTAGATATTAATCAGTGCAGGCTGAACCACAGTTCAGCCACAGTTTCGTTAACTCGAATTACAAGCGAGTTCGTAATCTACTGATTACGGCATTGATTTCTGGTGTCGGCAATTTTTACGGTGTTTTTCCATTATATGGGAAACACGCGTGAATATCGTGAGCCATCTCCCGAGCGTGCGTCGGCTCCATCGTCTTCAGGCTTTAATTTCAACGTTCAACGTACGGCGTCAACTGCTGCGCTGCATTCGCGTGCTGTTCAACCTTCGCTGTCTCAAGCGCTCGTCAGCCGGCCGCCAGTTTCTAACGATCTGCATCAGTTCGTCGACGACCTTACTCAAGATTTGGAAATCCTGTCGGAAAATTCCCATATTTTCCGAAGGCTTGCAGCGTCGGGATCAGACGAGCAAGCTCAAGTAATTTCGGCGCTTCGCACCTACGGCTTGGGTGTTCTGGCGTTGGCGACAGCGTGGTCTGGAATTTCGGCGACTCTTCCGACTGTCGCAGTTCCGGTTAGCAACAACGGGTGGGCGTCGTCAGTCAACGGTATCATAAACGTCGCTGCTTCGATTCAGCGGCAATCAAACGCTGAGGAGCCAGGTGAAAACAGCGAGGGGCTTCCTGATTTATATCCGAGTATTGTGCAGCAGATTTTGGATAACGTATTGCAGTTTCCGCGCGACGATATGCGGCTGGATTAAATTTTCTGTTATAATTAACAGAGAATTAATTCAGGAAAATTTTTTTCTTGGTTCCAGAGCTTAAGGGATTAATTTATTAATTCCCCAGCAGTATTCTTTCTTCAGCATCGGCATCGGCATCGACAGTTGTCATCGGCATTCGCAGCGACCATGCAGGGTTTGGAAGACGGCGAGATACGCGGCGAACAAATGCTGCGGGGTCAGAATTTTAATCAGAATTTTAATCGCCAGCAGCAGCAGCAGAGCAGCCCCGCAGAGCCAAGGCCCAGGAGGGCTTTGCTATTCTTAACCAGCTTCCCAGTCTCAAGGAGCACTGGACTGTTAAGGATAAGGATATTACCATTAGGCACCTTAAGGGATATAAGGGCTTATATAATGGTAACAATCCTCTGCAGGTGCTGTGTATGTCACAGTACCTTCTTAAGTGTCCCAAGAGGGTGCAGAAGTATGTAAATGACAAGTTTGAGGATGGAGATTCCTGGGAGGTTTTTATAGCTGAGTTTGAGGTGTTCCTAGATGATAAGAGGGCTAGTGATGGCTCCTTTTGGAAGAAGGAGTACATTGATTTCAAGGCTGAGGGTCTGATTCTGCAGGCATTTGAGGATTTTCAGGAGCTCAGGCACAATTGTGCTGGCAAGGGGTATGTAGTGTCAGATGAGATTGCCATGGATGATTTCCTAGGTAGCCTGGGATTGGATGAGGTCACCTTGGATAACCTGCAGGTGCACATGCGTACATGCACCACCTGGGCTGCTATGGTGGCCAAGATCAAGGATTATTTCAGGGGCAAGTATGTGGGAGGCAAGAAGGAGGCAGACAAGGCCAGGGAGAAGCAGAAGGAGAAGGATAAGGTGGATATGGCAGCTGCAGCAGGGGCAGTGTTCCCAAGGTCAAGGGCAACCAATGGGGGGGCAGCCCTCCAACGGTTATGGTCCACCAAGGTCAGGGCCTTCCAAGCGGGGGGGCTTCCAGGCCAAGGGCTTCAGTGGCTTCAAGCGTCGTGGAGGTCCTTCCCAGGAGCAGCCAGCGGCTCAGCGTCCCAGATTTGATTTCAACAGGGTGGGGTCCCAGCGGGGACCACCTGGGGTGGGGACACCTCGTATCACATGTTATTTCTGTCACCAGCAGGGCCACATCCGTAAGGACTGCCCTAGCTGGCGTAAGCAAAGGGGCCAAGGTGGGTATAACAACCCAACCTGACGGGCTCAGCCTTCCCTGGGCTTGCTAGGGTCCGCCAGGGAGGGGGCTAAGAGTGACCCCCCCATTACTCTGGATGAAGTTGATTTGCTCCCTGCACAGGTTGAGAGTCTCCCACTTAAGGTTGAGAGTCCCCCTGCACAGGTTGAGGGTGCATCCATGGAGGAAGAACACAATGGGGTAGTGACTGGGTCTTCCCACGTCACCATGGTGAAAGCAGTTACCACAAGGCAACAACGTTCCCACATGGCTCTTGGAGGTAGTTTGCGTACTCCTTCAATGTTGGAGCGTGGAAGTCCTGCCTTAGGGCAGGAAGCTCCTCTAGAGGAGGAGGGTGAGGCTGATGGCCTGAATGATGCAATGGGGAGCATGGTTGTAAGTGAGCGTGCTGTTCCAGCACCTCACCTGTATTTAATAAAATGTCTCTTGTGTCAAACATTGCATTGAGATTGCATCACATGTTTGGTCATGCTGCCCAGGCACTCCAGTTTGCAAGGAGGCTGGGAGGGACATCTTTGTTTAATGCAGTAAAACAGGTTGCTGAGGCTTGTTCCTGTAGGCTGGTTGCTCCCAAGCCTAAGAAGTCTCATGTCAGACAACCTGTGTTGCAGCCTGGATATGTACAATGTGATATCCAAGAAATCAGGAAACTGATTTTGTTGGTTGGTGTTGACAGATATACCAAGTACAAGGTGCTGGAGCTGTTGCAAGACAAGTCTAAGCCATGTTTGGTGGCTGGGCTCCAGGCTATCAGATCCAGAATGAAACCAGTGATCCAGCTGCAGTGTGATTTAGAATTTGAGTGCTGCATGGGGAATGAAGACCTCCCTGAGTTATTTGTTGTACACAGGGAGTCCCATGGCAGTCAAGGCGTGGTGGAGAGGACAATCAGAGAACTCAAGACTATTCTGCTGACGGAGAAGAAGATTCCAAGATTGGTTCCAGCTATTATCAAGACGGCCTGGTTAAGGTCAGTTGAGGACAGATTGAATGTCAGGGCATCCATGTATGTTGGAGAGGTCCCTGTGACTCCATTATCATTGCATCTTCGGGAGCTCCCTACTGAGGTTGAGCAAGCCTGGAAAGATAGCCTTATGTTCAAGTTTGCCAAGTTGAGGCAGAAAGACAAGGGCTGGAGTGTTCTGAAACCTGTTGTTGGCCAGAGGGTAATTGTGTGGAAAGAGCCCAAGCTTGCAGGCAAGCGTGGTAGCTGGCACCCTGGAGTAGTGACCAGGGTGGAACTAGCTGGGCACAAGTGCTGGGTGAAGATGGAGGATCCTCCCCAGAATGTGCACCGTCTGTCGTGGTCATATGTACGTCTAAGGGGTGCTGAAGCAGAGGCAGTAGCTCCTGATGTGACAACCTTGCCAGTTGGTCATGACGTCATCCCTGATCATCACGTTCAAGCTGGAAGTAATCCCCGGGTAAGTCCTGGCCAGACCCCTGGATCGGTTAACTTTCCATCCTTAGGACAGGCAGATGTGGTCCCCTCTAGCCTCACTAAGCATAGAGGTGTGGGCCTGAAAGATGTGGTGCTGGCTATGCAAAAAGCCAAGCAAGGACCTCGGGTGTCCAAGCTCAGCCAGTTGGAGGAGTCCGAGGATGCTGTCCTAGAGGTAGATACCAATGCTGAGGTTTCTGTTATGGGATCTCAACATACAGGTCAACGGCAGGTGCTTTCGCCTAGTTGTGCTTGGGTGTCTGACTTTAGTGGCAGGACACACATTATGGTATTGGGAGAGGTGCTGGTACCCTTCATGGGTGAGGATGTCACATTTCTTGTGCTTGAAGATTATGATGGCCCTATCATCTTGGGTCAAAATTTTCTGAGCTCTCCTAGAATTGTTGTGGCATCTGATAAGCTGAGAAAGTTTGGCTGGGGTAGCATACCCTTGGTCAATTTTAAAACCTCCCTTGCCAGTGTATTTAATTCTGTGAAAGCGATCAAGAATGTGCAGTGGCCTGAGAATCAGATTCCTGTGGCTTCCAGTCTTGTTATGCCAGCTGCTCTACACCCTAGCAGTATTGGTATTACTAAGAGATCACTGGCTGCTCATTCTCCTCTTAGCTATGATCAGCTTGTCCAGGAAATGAGTTCTCCTCTAATGTTTGAGGCCTGGAGGCTAGCATTTGCCAAGGCTCTAGAGGAGTGGTTGCAGTTTGACTGCTGTCAGCCTGTGAATGAAGTTCCCCCATACAGTACACGGTTGAAGCTCAGATTCGTCATCAAGCGGAAGGAGGTGGAGGGGGTGTCTGTTCCCCATGTGCGTCCAGTTCTCAATGAATACCGTGGTACTGGGGATCTTCTGGGCGAGGAGTTGTATACACCTGGGATGCTACATGATACATGGCGTATTTTATTGTGCCTGTATGTCGGTATGCTGAACCAGGGTGCTGATATGTCTTCAGTTCTGCTAGATTTCAAGAGAGCATTTCTGAAGGGTGATCCCAGTGTGGCTCAGCAGGTGTGGCATTGTGAAACTCCATTTCATGTGCCAGTTCCTGTAGCCTGGCAGGCAGAGCTCCAGTCTAGCTACCTGCTGATTCTGAAGGGTCTAGAAGGTCTCAGGTCCAGTCCCATCATTTGGAGGCTCACCTTGGAAGACTTCTTGACTAAACACTGTGGGTTGAAGGTGTCATCTGTGGACCCATGTTTATTGCTGGGTAGGTGGCATGATTTACCTGTGTATGCTAGCCTGCATGGTGATGACTTGCACTTGATTGCTCCCACTAAGTGGTTGAGTCAGTTTGTGCCCATCATTAATGATGCATTTCCTTTGGGAAAAGAATTGTGGCAGAAGCCTGGAGAGGCTGTCACGTTCTGTGGAATGCAGGCTACATTGGTTCAGGAGGGGAGTCAGTGGCTGATTAAGCTGCAGGCGGGCAATGACTACAAGAGTACCATTCTTCAATCTGTTCCAGAGGTCATGACGTCATCCATTGCACCTGAGCTGAAAGGCAAGTTGGCCTGGTATGGCAGCATTTGTGGGCCTGACATGATGGTCCATAGCAGATCCCCTGATGATGTGCTAATTCTGGAGGAGCCTTCCCAGATTATTGCACATGTTAACAAGTCTCCTGGTATTACTTTAGCTGGGATTGATTTGTCTTTGCCATTTTCCTTGGATATCTATGTTGATAGCTCCATGGATAGCAGGCAAGTTTCTAAGGTCAGAGGCAGGTCAGCTGGCTTGTTTGTGCTTCAGCAACATAGGCCTAGTCTTGTGGCCTGGTACAGTCGTCTTCAAAGAAGGGTTGCTGTGAGTTCAGATGTCTCTGAGTGCAGAGCCATTTGTGAAGGGATTCAGTCCAGTTTGTACATCAAGGAGCTGTTGCTAGCTATGGCTTCAGTGACTCCTCATACTCTTCAGATGGAAACCTTGATCCTTTCAGATAACATGGGCATGGTCCAGTTTGTGCACAAGCAGTTGGCCAGGAGCAGAGATCTGGATTATCTCCTGTTGAAGGAGTTGGCAGGTCTGGTGGATATTCAACATCTTCCAGGTTCTGAGAATCCTGCTGATGCCTTGACCAAGTTACCTCACAAGTCTGCTGAGCAATATAAGCTTCTTTACAAGCTGATGAGCTCCTCTGTGTGAGTTGAGCAATTCCAGTTGGAGCTTTGAGTTTGGTGACTGATTGGGTGAGAAGAGCTAACATAGAGCTGGGCTCTGTTATGCTGAGAGCTGTGATGCTCTGAGGGCAGTAATGCTCTGTGTACATATGTGTATAATACTGTATTCTATGTAATGCTCAGTCATGGAGCATGATGTTGGTTGGGGGTTTGTCCTCAGTTTGAGGTTTGTCTCAACCAAAGGGATTTTATAGGGCAGGGTTCGATTCCCTGGGGCTGCTTAGGCGGATTTTCCCGGATTGGCTGGCCCATCAACCTTGCTGGTGAGGTGGCGACAGGTCCCCCTAGTTTTGTCCCAGACAGAGGAATGTAGTTTGTCATGTGCTTAATATATTTTGTGATGTGCTATTTCTCAGTCCATGGTGGGCGCCAGTTCTGATAACTATCAATGTCTACCTGATAAGGTCTTGTGGGTAACTTGTGGGGTTCCAATCAGGAGCCATTATGGTGATGATTCCATTTTGGTCATTATTCTGGTTAGCCACAAGCTGCTATTCCAAACACTTGGCTTTCTACTTCCAGTGGATAGGGAATTCATTGTAATTCGTCATGGCTGAGATGTGTTGTGATCTGGTGCTTGATTAATCCCGAGCAGAGACTACAGAGAGCTGGGAGGGATGTCAAGTGCTATGCATGTTGTTTCTATATATGTGTTGCCAAGCCTAACAGCTCTAAAAGAAAGAAAGGGCTGGAGTTAATATGGCTGTTATGTCCAAGCTCTAAAAGAGAAGAAAGGGCTGGAGTTAATATTGCCTGGCAAGCAATATTATTCTACTAAGCTACTTGGCTTGTAGAGATTCTACTTCCGGTTACTACAATCCAGAAACGGGTTCATTCTGATGAGTATTGCTCGAGATATGAGCAAGATACTGTTCTACTACATTCTACTTGGATTCGGTGATTCTACGGTGGTTCTTCAAGTGACGCGTGGCATACGGCGTCTTGTCACAGTGTACGATAGGACATTTAGTCTCCGACACTGCGGTCTATTCAATGCTATTGATTAGACGTAACAAATAGTGACAGGACTTGTGCGACAGGACACTGATGTGACTATTTATGGATAACGAGTCGAGATCTGCTGGTCCAGAGTGAAGGACAGCAATATTGTGAGATGATCTGTCCTATCAGTCATCTGGATGTGACTGCGTCACAATTAGTATATAACGAGCAGGACGCTGCCACTTGGTAGCACCACTTTCCCTGCACCTGTGTCCTCGCACCTTTGGCGACGATTCTCACGTGCCTCGTGCATTCTGTGCTGGTAGCCATAACCAGCAACGTAAACCTATTGATTAATATAACTACTTCCTCTGTAGATATTAATCAGTGCAGGCTGAACCACAGTTCAGCCACAGTTTCGTTAACTCAAGGTCCGCGCTGGTCGCAGCGTACCGTTCCTCGGTCATACCCTGTCCGCTGCCGGCGTCGCGACGGACCCCTCCAAGATGGCCTCCATCCAGCAGTGGCCGACCCCGACCAACGTCAAGGGCGTGCGCAGCTTTTTGGGTGTCGCGTCGTATTACCGACGTTTCATCCCCCGTTTCGCGACGATCGCTGCCCCCATTAACGCCCTCCTCAAGAAGGGTGTTCCTTTCGTTTGGTCGGAACCGTGCCAACAGGCCTTTGAGGCCCTCAAGCGCAGCCTGACCACGGCCCCCGTGCTCGTTATCTCGGACCCGTCCAAGCCCTTTGTGGTCGCAACGGACGCGAGCAAGGTTGCAATCGGCGGTGTCCTATTGCAGGACCAGGGTCAGGGGTTGCAGCCGGTCGAGTACATCTCCCGGACTATGATCCCTGCCGAGCGCAACTATCCGGTACACCAGCAGGAGCTTCTTGCCGTGGTCTACTGCTGCCATACCTGGCGCCATCATCTTCTCGGGGCCCAGTTTGACGTTGCCATCAGCGAGCAGGGGGATCTTGATCCCCACCGGCTGATCATCCACACGGATCATCGGCCCCTCACGCATCTGCTCGCCCAACCCAACCTGGTGCCCCGTCAAGCACGCTGGCTGGAGTACTTGTCCCAGTTCGCCCCCTTTAAGATTCAGTGCGTCAAGGGTGCAGAGAATGTGGTCCCAGACGCCCTTTCCCGGCGGGAGGACTACTGGTTCTATGAAGATCTGGGAGTACTACATACCACTTGCGTCCCAGCTCAGGCGCCCGGCACGTCCTATGGTGACCTTCCGCGGTCGCCGCAGGCTCGTTATTTGTTTCACACGGGTCGTACCACCATGGACGACCTATCCCCCGACTGGGGTTCGCACGCGGACGTGCGCGCCCCCGGGGAAGGGGAGGGGTCCCATTCGCGCTTGCCACTCAGCCACGTGGTCCCGGCTCAGGGAATTTTTCACTTGCAGCCCATTGGGCCCCCCACCATTTTCTCGGAGTACGTATACCAAACCCTCGAAACTGAAGAGGAGGCGGATGCGTACACCGTCACCTCCGTTCTAGAGACGCTGATCAGCCGATTCACCGTCACGGAAGCAGCAGCCCTGGAGGCGATCAGGTCGCACCCTCAGCAGATGGGCAAGCTCCCGTGCAAGTTCCAGGACGGACGACTCTATGTCATGGTGAGACCTGACTGCTGGCGCCTGTACGTCCCGGAGATATGTAGAGCGGCTCTGCTCCATGAGCTCCACGACTCCCTCACCGGTGGCCACCAAGGAATCCATCGCCTGCTGCCGCGGGCCAAAAAGAACTTCTACTGGCCAGTTATGCGGGAGTACATCGAGACGTACGTGCGCGAGTGTCCATCATGCCAGATCATGAAGTCCCGCAACACGGGGTCACAAGCAGTTGTACAAGCTAATGCTTATACTTTTTAAGCGCAAACCTTTTTAGCTAAGGTTAACGCATATTCTTACATCCTGCGCAGGATGTAAGAATATGCGTTAACCTTAGCTAAAAAGGTTTGCGCTTAAAAAGTATAAGCATTAGCTTGTACAACTTAAAACCTTTGCGCGTTGGGGCGGAATATTAAGCGGCTCCCTAACTAGGGTTTACTTCCGCATCGAATTACTAATTCGATATCGAATTACTGATTCGATATTAATCCCGGGAAGGTCCGATATCTACCTCGCTAGGCGATTAATTAGGTCCGACCGGTGCCCCGGCGGATCCTCCCAAATAATCCCTACTCGGCACTGGCCCCACGAGGTTTCGAACCCGTGACTTCCGCGCCGCGCCGGTTCTAAGTTGTACAAGCTAATGCTTATACTTTTTATGCGCAAACCTTTTTAGCTAAGGTTAACGCATATTCTTACATCCTGCGCAGGATGTAAGAATATGCGTTAACCTTAGCTAAAAAGGTTTGCGCTTAAAAAGTATAAGCATTAGCTTGTACAACTTAAAACCTTTGCGCGTTGGGGCGGAATATTAAGCGGCTCCCTAACTAGGGTTTACTTCCGCATCGAATGACTAATTCGATATCGAATTACTGATTCGATATTAATCCCGGGAAGGTCCGATATCTACCTCGCTAGGCGATTAATTAGGTCCGACCGGTGCCCCGGCGGATCCTCCCAAATAATCCCTACTCGGCACTGGCCCCACGAGGTTTCGAACCCGTGACTTCCGCGCCGCGCCGGTTCTAAGTTGTACAAGCTAATGCTTATACTTTTTATGCGCAAACCTTTTTAGCTAAGGTTAACGCATATTCTTACATCCTGCGCAGGATGTAAGAATATGCGTTAACCTTAGCTAAAAAGGTTTGCGCATAAAAAGTATAAGCATTAGCTTGTACAACTTAGAACCGGCGCGGCGCGGAAGTCACGGGTTCGAAACCTCGTGGGGCCAGTGCCGAGTAGGGATTATTTGGGAGGATCCGCCGGTGCACCGGTCGGACCTGATTAATCGCCTAGCGAGGTAGATATCGGACCTTCCCGGGATTAATATCGAATCAGTAATTCGATATCGAATTAGTAATTCGATGCGGAAGTAAACCCTAGTTAGGGAGCCGCTTAATATTCCGCCCCAACGCGCAAAGGTTTTAAGTTGTACAAGCTAATGCTTATACTTTTTAAGCGCAAACCTTTTTAGCTAAGGTTAACGCATATTCTTACATCCTGCGCAGGATGTAAGAATATGCGTTAACCTTAGCTAAAAAGGTTTGCGCTTAAAAAGTATAAGCATTAGCTTGTACAACTCAAGCGATCCCCAAGACGCTGCCTGACCCCATGGCGCCTTGGGACTCATTGATGATGGATTTTATTGGCCCCTTCCGGAAGACCAAGCACGGCAACAGCATGATCTTGGTTTTCTTGGACCGCCTGACGCGCATGTGTCACTTGGCCCCATGCCCGGCCGAGCTCACGGCTGAGGCTTGCGCTAAGTTGTATCTCCACCACGTGTTTCGGTACCACGGACTCAGCCGGCAATTCATATCGGACCGTGACAAGTTGTTCACGGCTCGCTTCTGGCAGGAGTTCTTTGAACGACTGGGCACCAAGGTGTCGCTGGGCACAGCCTATCACAGCTCGTCGTCGCATCTGGTGGAGCGACTGAACCGCACAGTGCAAGAGACCATGCGGCACTACACTGACGCGGTGGGAGGCAATTGGGAGGAGTTTCTGGGCTTGGTGGAATTCTCCTTGAACAACGCCCCCCAGGCGGCCCATGGCCTCACGCCGTTCTTCCTCAACACTGGCAGGCACCCGCTTACGCCGACCGACCTTCTCACGAGCCCTGCTTTGGCAGAGAAAACGGTCCGGCGGGACACCCTGGAAGGGGTGGAGAAGCTGTTGGTTCAGATGCGTCAGGCCCATGACAGCGCGGTCAGGGGCTACCGAGCCGCAGCCGAGCGCTATATGGCGAGGACCGCTAGTCGCCTGGACGCGCGCACCCCCTCGATTGAGGCAGGTGACTGGGTTCTGGTGGAAGGCCCCCGACTAGGACGTTTCTCCGAGAAGGTAGGAGGTGAGCTCAAGACCAAGCTCCGTCCTATGTTCCTGGGGCCTCACAAGGTCTTGGAGAAGCTGGGCGATGTGATGTTCAAGGTCGACATCCCAAGCTCCTGGAACACTTCCCCCAACTTCCACCGCGATCAACTCAAGTTGTATCACCAGAACTCCATCCAAGGTCGCCTCAATCCGCCGGCCCCCGTCGAATACAACCCCGAGACCGGTGAACAGGAAGACGAGGTGGCCGAGATTGTGGACCACCGGGACATCCAGCGCGGGAGAAGCAGACAGCGACAGTACCGAGTACGATGGCGTTTTACCCAGCACGACTATGAGGACTCGTGGCGTACGGAGAACGAGCTATGCGGATGTGAGCGCCTGCTACGGGAATACAAGAAGAGGTGTGCCCTACACTAGGGCAGTAGATAGTAAGAAAGGTGTTCATCATGCAGGGCCGTACAGGTCCAGGTAAGGTACGTAGGCAGCCGCCACGGGCTGCAGGACACGTATGTAGGGGACCAGCTGGGTCCTGCACGAGGTATGTACAGGTATGTCCATATTGACAGGGTAGGTGGGTATGTAGACAGCCGTACAGGCTTTCTTACAAGACGCTATGGTCCCGATACTGTTCCCGACTGGGTGCCCCTCACCTGGCGGTTGCAGATGGAGCCGTCGGGAGACGAGGACTCTTCGTTGTTCGCAGACATGGTGGATATAGGGACGGATGACGATGGGCAGCTAGGGCGGGCTCAGGCGGCTGCAGTGCCTTCTATCAGCCAGCCGCGACACTCGACGCCTGGTGCCAGCGGCTCCCAGGAGCTGAAGGCACAGGCTCGGCTGCAAGAGGAGATTCGGCAACGGGAGACCTCGTCCCGGGAGAATCAGGAATGCTACTATCCGAAGTGGCATGTCTCCGGCTATGACTCTGACGAGGTTCTATGGCGTCGCCGCAAGAGACATGGGCGGGCGGAATCCGACTTTGTTTCTAAACCCTATTGTCCTGACCGCGTCCCTGGTTCCAAGTCAGATCCGGTATCCGAGCTCAAGCTGTGTATCAGCAGACAGGTGGGATTCCTGATCGAGGTGGAGTGGAGGACAACCTCGGTCGAGGGCCAGGTGGTGGCCGTGGCGCATGGGAGCAGCATCCGCCACTCTGTGCTTGCGGCGACTGCCAGGACGTTCTGGAGGCTCTAATAGCGTACCCCCGCCTGGCGCTGCTACTGATCCCTGAACGCGTTCGCAACCGATTGCCGGACGCGTTTAGGAGAGTTACCCTACGAGGCGCGCTCTGCACGGGGTGCTGGGAGTGGTCCCTGCGGGAGGCGTGCCGGAGGATCTGGAAGATGGATGAGGCGGAGGGAGATGACCCCGAAGGCGAGGGTGACAGGCAGCTGGCTGACGACGGGTCGGATGACGACCTGCCACGGGTCCGCCGTGACGATCCTGAGGAGGATGGTGTCCCTTGGGCGGCGCAGGTCGGTACACGGCCGCCCCGCCGCCTCATTGTGTACAACCGTGAGGCGGTGATGGCTCGCACCAGGAGGTTCCCTACTAAGGGGCGTCCTCGGGGTCGACCAAGTGTGGTGGTGGCCCCGCGGGACAGGTCCGGGGAGAGACACGGTGAGAGCCGCCCTGCCCCGCGCCACGAGCGTGGCGGACAATCGGCACGTCATGAAACGCCACGCGAGTCTATCCGACGGCGCGACGAGCGTGGCGATTGGTGGGAAGCACGTCGGGACTCGGCACAGGACTTGTACCACGCTCACGGGGCGCGGGAGAGACGCCGGCACACGTCACGGGAATCTCGTCAGCAAGAAGAGCTGCGGGAGTCACGCCGGCGCGAGACGCGACAGGCGCCGTTCCACCCCAGGGACAATCACGGTTCCCTGGACCGTGTCGAGCACACCGGTTCAGCTTCGGACTTGACAGGGGCGGCCGCTGGGCCCGGACAACCCGGCCGAGCTCGGGAACGCGAACGGTCACCCGTTCGAGGTGCCAACGACCGACCGCTGCGTCAGCAGGGCGCGGCCCTTATCCCCGCGCCCGCATCAGAGCAGCCTCAACCGGCCCTTGCATGCTCCCCAGCCTGCACCAGCGCAGCCTCAACCTGTCCTGGGCCGCTCCGCAGAGACGCCGGTACAGGAGATCGCTCCGCGACGGGACGTGATACCGGCCCAGGAATGGGTACGGGGCACGTATGCCCGTAATCGGGTCATTGTCCCCTTGCATCCGGTGGCTGGCTTCGTGGTCGACATTGACGTGGGATACCCACGCCCGAGCCTTCCCCCGCCATCCGGGTTTTACTACCCCGCGAGCCTGCGCTTCCGTGGGGGCTCCAGCGTGCTTATTCAGCGAGAAGGCACCTTCGACTCGATCAGCTTTCTCCTGCACGCACATGTGCCGGCGCCGGTGCCATCTGAGTCCCGCTACGAGCCGGTGATAGTAGGGACTACCGCCACGTACGATCTGCACCCGCCGCCTCTGCCGCAATACCGCGCTGAGCACCACTTGCGACGGATTGCGTATCCCAAGCTCATGCCTATCCCGGGAGCTATCTACATGCGGAAGCAGCTCCCTGAGATCGCGGCAGCTCCGGGGTTCTACTGCGAGAGCGAGAAGGCCCAGAAGGAGCTGTTGCTCATGGCTGCCGGGTACTTCGCGGAAACTGGGTGCGGGGAGGTCGATGTGGAGCAGGGGTTCATCAGGTTCACCCGGCTCCCCTACATGGCGGCCTTCCTGTCGTACTGGCCGCCGGATGTGTGGATTGAGAAGTCCACGCTGCGTCAGCAGACGCGCAATGACTACCAGGTGGCGTTCAACGCCGACGTGGTCGCGGCTCCCCTTGGCAAGATCCCGGAGATCATGACGGAGCACGGCTACAACGCGTTGCGGCGGCATCGCGCGCAGCAGGGATTCCAGTAATTTTCCGGGAGATTGGCCGGAGAGTGCTGGGACGAAGGAGTATTTGACAACTATCAAGGTGTTGTCCCTGCGAGGCAACACCGAGAAGAACTGGCTACTGCTCCGCTGGCGAACAGGGATCGGGACATAGTATTCTCATAGTTGGTGTATTATATGCATGTATGACGATGGGTTCTCGCTGGTACACAGCACCCCGTTGTTATGATTGTGTTTTGGTTTTCTTTTGAATTTTCCATGTTTGTGGTGCCGTTGTTTGAGGTGCGCCCCCGGGCGCTTGGACGATAGCCATCGTCCCCCGGGGAGGGGGAGGAGTGTTACGGCCCTACTAACCCATGTTTGGGCGTAACAATTCCTAAAATAAATTAGTTTGGTCAGTCGAAAGTCATTTTGATATTGTTTGAGACTTTCGATAGTTATTACGTTAGATTCGGGGACTTGGCCGAGTTATTCCATCAGCCGGCCCAGGTACCCGTGGCTTTGCTTTCGGTTTGGTGTGTTACTGGTCTGTACCCGGGACTGCCAGGTACCGGGTGCCAGACTGGCGGATACTATGTACATCTACGGCTGATATTCATTGCAGCGCTAGAGGTTCGGCCCCCGGCCGACCCGCTGGCATGCACGCCGTCTTGGACAAATGTCGTAGGTGACAATGGCTTCCTATCTTTGGTTTGGAATGAAATCGACTTGAGTAAAACTCGTCTGCCGAACCAGGGGTCAAATCTGGGCTGCACTAACGCCCTTCGTGCATTCCATGTATATGCATAATTTATCTAGTTGTGCATTCAGGGCCTAGCTAGTAATTCCGCGTACTAGCTAGAATTCAGGGCTACATTCACGTAGTCCGGGCGGACAGCAGATTCCGAGTTTATTCAGGCGTAACCAACGCTAGACTAGGGTCTTTCAGAGCCGATGGGGCGGCTCGTAACAGGTGGGTTTTGGCGCGAAACTGGGATAGGTACTGAGCGCGCCAAGCCCCTGGGGTCGACAGGGGTCGACCGTACCTGGAAAATATGAGGCGACGAAAAGTACCTACAATAGCAAGAACATCGCAATGCAATCGAGTGTTTTGTCGAGTGGCGGCTATGGGGTCGTGCCAGTTCCGAGGCTTGCCTGAATGTTATAGGGCATTATTTTGCCCCGGACGAAGACAGCATTTTAGATCGTCATCTAGTGATTTCGAAGATACTATTCTTCACGTGCAGGTGCTTTGTATATGTCGAAAATTTTGTTCATGAACGGATTTTGGCATTGTTGAAGAAAATCTGAGAGCTACGTAGATCGCATGATAGGTCAGTTCGCAGTTCGATTTTACAATTTCTTTTTCCGCCCAGGCGCTGCGGATATCGCGAGTATGGGTTATGGTACGCTTCTGGGCTTATGGGCGACATGGGGAGAAGAGGGACCTGGGCAGTTGCATGCGTCAAAGAGTCTCTATTTTTTCGTCGTGATGTCGCAGTCGCGCCTGGCGAAAACCAGGGCGAGCGCGAGCCATATTTTTCTTTTGCCGCAAGGCTGGGTGCTTCCCACGCGTCACCGTCCTTTAATATATATTTCTTGAGCTGGCCCGCGCAGCTGGCGGCCTGGGCGCACGTCAAGAGCAAGGTTCCGACTGTCATTCTCAACCGCATCGTTCTAAGTAAGCGTGTTAAGCGGATTGTAACCTATAACTCTCGCAGACGTGATGATTCCGGTTGCTTTCAATGCCCAACTTCGTGGTTTTGATTACGTTTATATCCGGGGAATAACGGAAGTTTGCTGGGCAGTACTTTCTTTTCCCGCAGCGTCACTGAAAAGGTAAACGGCCTCGCGTTATCAAAACAGCAGCAACTAGAAGTCGCTGTGCTTAATTGCGATGTGGTAGTTTGATTCAACACATATACTGCCTTGTTGCTGAGAAGTTTTTCAAGGCTTGCTGGTATGTTGCCCATATGTTTCTAATGCTTCAACTCATGTCCAAGTGATCAAGACTGGCTTGGAAACTTGAGCTTTTCATGTTTACATTGTGCTTGTATTACAACTTGTGCCTCTTTGCAGTTTATGTTTCATATATAACGTAAGGGTTCAGCATCATGGTTTAGCACCGTGGTGGCAGCCGAGCAGGTCTACTAACGATCATGGACCTAACCTTGGCGAGTATTTGCTTCATATTTCACTCGTTGGACTGAGCTAGCTTTACACCTGCTGTTTGGCCTGCACCATGGTCCCTGGTTGCCAGTTACATTTTGTCCCCCCCCCCTGGCAGGCTGCAGGGTCTAGGACTGCGAGGGTGTAACATAGACATGTTGTGGGCACCCTGGGTGCATTTTCAGGGCCATCCATGACCTGGCCATGCCTTCTTTCTTGGCATATTGTTGACTTGAGTGCTATTTGGTCACTCGCGTAGCGACCCCCCTGCATTCATAAATCGTAAACAATTATACAATGAGCATATTTCATGGATGTTAAGCATTGCAACTCTTGAACATATCATAAATGAACATGGTTCCATACCGTACCCATGGATGTGTTGACATGTGTTAGTTATTACAAACGGTATCCATGCTTAAAAATGTCCTCATTTGAGGACATTTTCTTGGTGATTAGACAATATGACGTCCAGGTCCGCGCCGACCATGGGGCCCGCTGGCCCTCCAGGTCCAGCCGGTCCTCCCGGAGCCGGCAACACTCCTTGAAGAAGGCGGAGGCCAGGGGCCCCATGGCCCCAAACTCCTCCAGGACAAAGGGCACCACACGATGGTGCCCGACGTCGCCGTAGGCCAGGAGCTTGGTGTCAGAAACCGGGGCTCGGAGGAAAGATCTTTTGCCTGTTATGACCCAGATATTGCACAAGTGTATGGAAAAGACTTCTTGTATTAAAATACGTTTACTGAGAGTGGAAAACACGGTGCGGCCAACACTGGGCGCAGTCTACCATAGCCAACACTGGGCCAGGGCAAATGACAATGCCAACACTGGGCAGGGTCACACGACCAACACTGGGTCGGGGCCACACACGGCTAGGCAAGCAAACAACTCTAGGCACACAAAGTAGTGGCGGCTAATGCATTATGCACCGTTGATTTACATCTGACGGCACTGCAGCTTAGCGTCTCTACAACCACGGAAAGAACACTAGATAATAACGACTTTGCAGCCTGTAATCTATTGTCCACATCATGGTACATTGTGTGTGTGGTCTGATAGGCTCAAAGTCCTATCGCCTCCAGGGCGGCACCACAAACTGCGGACCTGATCTGATCCGGAGAGAGCCGATGTAAATTACGGCACCTGTAACGGTGCTGACAGGTAACGCTTGCTGTATTCCGAGCAACATCATTCGGATTTTAGTACACTCAAACATTGTATATGATATTAAACTAGTCAACGACCTGTGGGTGCAATTAATAGGGATGCAAACCCAACAACAAGTCGTGTAAATAAACACCTAGCTGACGACGTCAATTTTCCCCGCATATAATGCGTGATAACATAATGCGTGACAAAAGTAGAGAAACATCGCTAGATATTTGACACACCCCCATACTGCATGTCACGTATTCCGGCTACTCAATGAAAAAACCAGCAGGAACATCTGCCACGTCGTCAGCCAGTGGCTCGCCGTCCATGGTGAAGTGCGCCTCAGGTTTCTTGGACTTGTTCTCCGCCTTCTTGGACCAGCAGCGATCCTCAGTGTGACCGGTACGGTGGCAGTGCTTGCAGGTCAGCACTTTCCCAACCTTGGTGAGGAAGACTGATTCGTCGATAGTACCCGCACAGTGGGGGCAGGCAGCAGTATGATACACTGGTGCACTGGAATCTGAGCTGCCAGCTTGGGCCGCGCGGTGCACACGCAGATGGTCGTCCACTTTCAGGACGGCGGTCTTGTAGTCTTTCCACGTCAAGTCGGGGGGAAGGTTGTACGCCGCCAGGACGGGGCCATACTGGGCAGGAAGTCTGCGGCGGTGTGATGTCACCAGGATGGAATCATGGAGTTTATTGTTGCTTAATTTATTATATTGCAGGTACAATCGTTCGGTGAGATTGACATTTGCAGGAACAGAATCCATGGGAATCTGCTCAGCTGACAGCAGTTCCTCAAGTGTCGCGGCCTGATGGGTGGATGTCGTTTCGTCACGTCCATAGACGTCAACCAGGACGGTCCACGCCTCGTGCATATACTTGTTGGGGGCCGTAGCGGCATGCAGTAGCGCGTTGCCGTCGAGGCCAGCAATCAGGGCAGCGTAACCAATTTTTTGCTGCTTTACCACGATCGGATCCTTTCCAGCTAGTACATCTGAATATCCGAGGGCGTCGAATTGCCCTTCCGCCTTGATTCGGAATCCGGTGAATTTCTTGGGGTCGCTCCCATCAAAGTTGAGATTCTTGAGAGCACTAAGAACGCTGCTCTCCTTGACTTCTCGTGCCACAGCTGGCGCACCTCCCGACATGTTCTTGATTGCGTTGGAGATTTGTAATGTGAAGTAAAGTGTGATTTAATCTCTCCAGAGATACTGCGTTGTTGTCGAGCACTGAGATCCTGTAGATTTCTGATTGAAAAGTCTGGAAGTTCGCTGAAACACACACAGTTGAAAAATTCTTGTCGAATGCCACGCAGGAGCCAGCGGCAGTAGGCAGATTCAGGAAACACGCCCGGGAAGATGTCTTCAACTTGGGCAAAAAGCAGATTTGCTCTTGCGAGGTAGTCTGGGCAAGATTCTTCGGGAAATTGAAAAAGCTCAATTCCAGATCTCAGGTTGCGGTCGTTGGGAATTGGAAAATATGGGTTCATAGGCATCACTCGCTACACGATACCATGTCAGAAACCGGGGCTCGGAGGAAAGATCTTTTGCCTGTTATGACCCAGATATTGCACAAGTGTATGGAAAAGACTTCTTGTATTAAAATACGTTTACTGAGAGTGGAAAACACGGTGCGGCCAACACTGGGCGCAGTCTACCATAGCCAACACTGGGCCAGGGCAAATGACAATGCCAACACTGGGCAGGGTCACACGACCAACACTGGGTCGGGGCCACACACGGCTAGGCAAGCAAACAACTCTAGGCACACAAAGTAGTGGCGGCTAATGCATTATGCACCGTTGATTTACATCTGACGGCACTGCAGCTTAGCGTCTCTACAACCACGGAAAGAACACTAGATAATAACGACTTTGCAGCCTGTAATCTATTGTCCACATCATGGTACATTGTGTGTGTGGTCTGATAGGCTCAAAGTCCTATCGCCTCCAGGGCGGCACCACAAACTGCGGACCTGATCTGATCCGGAGAGAGCCGATGTAAATTACGGCACCTGTAACGGTGCTGACAGGTAACGCTTGCTGTATTCCGAGCAACATCATTCGGATTTTAGTACACTCAAACATTGTATATGATATTAAACTAGTCAACGACCTGTGGGTGCAATTAATAGGGATGCAAACCCAACAACAAGTCGTGTAAATAAACACCTAGCTGACGACGTCAATTTTCCCCGCATATAATGCGTGATAACATAATGCGTGACAAAAGTAGAGAAACATCGCTAGATATTTGACACTTGGCCCGCTCCGCCTGGTCCGCTGTGTAACCTGCCGTGAGGGAGGCCCCAGCCACGTGGCTAAGAGCCAAGGGCCGCGCCACCGAAACGTCAATAAGCAGATGCCGGCCACCCCCCTCAAAGTCCAGCACCACGATGTCCTTACATCTATGCAGGGTAGGCCATGTATGACTGCCGTCAAAGTCAGGGGGGTCAAGACGCGCGTTTTCATTTTTGGTAGAATGTGCATTTTGAATTATGATATAAGACCTAGGCACAGCTACCACTTCAGCGATGATAAACAATTTGTTGCTGAACAGTTTGAGCCATTGGGGTCATCATTTGGGTGGGTATACCAGCAGGTACACCCAGTACAGCCCATTACCCATACATAGGGGTACCGTTGGTAAAAAGCAACCAAGGGGGTACACTGTATAGGGGTGGGCAATCTACCTACTAATAAGGCCACCAACCATGTCATACAATACATTTCCCTTCCACAATGATGGGGAAACTGCATCATCACACTGCCCTTAGATGGCACCTATGTGCAGGTGCCACCTTGTCCATGCACGTAGGTAACGTGGTACGGATACCCTACGCAAGGTATGCATTCTAGGAGGCAGCCACCAACAAACTAGTGATTTAAGCCTATATAGCAAGGATAAACTAGACCTAAGATGCTACTATAGCTTGCCAGATGATGGCCAGCACACCTGGCCGGTGGCACATGCTGACAATGGGAAGCTTCTACTCACCGGTTACATGCTTGATGATGCCACAGAGACCAGCCAACTGCCTCACACTCATAATATATGTGTGTGGGAAATGTATAACAAACATATATGGAGGTATTCAAACCCATACAGCCGGCCTCTAAAACTTATCACCATCACCCTGTGGCAGGTCAACTGACTGAGGGAAGCAATGTCTAAGAAGGGTGTTTTAGAAAGGGGCCAGGCCAGGGTCAAGAAAGAGCATGAATAATGTGCACAAAAAGAATGTGCTACACAAGCTAGAACGTATATATACATAATAAAAATATAATTACTTACATCAGAGTGAAATCACTCAAACCAAAGCAAACGCCCAGCTATAAACCTATATACAGAGCCATGTCAAAGCTCTATCTAAACTACGATAAGACCAATGGAAACGCCTAACGGGAGGAACCTTATAGCCCTGCTGCACCGCAAAATCAGCCCGCGTACGGCGGAGCATGATGTCAGCCATGGCCCGAGTCAGCGCCACCGACAAGCGCTGACGCCAATATGACGTCCAGGTCCGCGCCGACCATGGGGCCCGCTGGCCCTCCAGGTTCAGCCGGTCCTCCCGGAGCCGGCAACACTCCTTGAAGAAGGCGGAGGTCAGGGGCCCCATGGCCCCAAACTCCTCCAGGACAAAGGGCACCACACGATGGTGCCCGACGTCGCCGTAGGCCAGGAGCTTGGCCCGCTCCCGTCCGCCCGCGGTCCGCCGTGTAACCTGCCGTGAGGGAGGCCCCAGCCACGTGGCTAAGAGCCAAGGGCCGCGCCACCGAAACGTCAATAATTAAGCAGATGCCGGCCACCCCCCTCAAAGTCCAGCACCATGCACGGTGTCAGGCCGGTGGTTGGGGGAATAGAAGGCAGCGCCATCCGCATCCTCGGACCGGATGTTCGCGTGGGGGAAAACCGACCGAACCATGGCGAGTGACCACCGTCAGGAGGACAGTGTGCAAATACAAATACCAATTCTGATTCTGTTGGCCCCCCATGCAGGCAAGGTAGTGAGTCCCTGTGGGATCCAGCGGCTGCCCACAGCTACCACAAGGCCGCCCGGCCGGAACAAGAGGCTGCGGGCAAATAGCTGGTGCCGGAGCGCCACCGAGTAGTGGCTGGGAGCTAAGGCGAATGGGGGGGCCATGGGAAGAGCACGAAGGATGGGAAGAGCCCGCGGCCCTTGGCTCTTAGCCACGTGGCTGGGGCCTCCCTCACGGCAGGTTACACGGCGGACCGGGCGGAGCGGGCCAAGCTCCTGGCCTACGGCGACGTCGGGCACCATCGTGTGGTGCCCTTTGTCCTGGAGGAGTTTGGGGCCATGGGGCCCCTGACCTCCGCCTTCTTCAAGGAGTGTTGCCGGCTCCGGGAGGACCGGCTGGACCTGGAGGGCCAGCGGGCCCCATGGTCGGCGCGGACCTGGACGTCATATTGGCGTCAGCGCTTGTCGGTGGCGCTGACTCGGGCCATGGCTGACAATGTCATGCTCCGCCGTACGCGGGCTGATTTTGCGGTGCAGCAGGGCTATTAGGTTCCTCCCGTTAGGCGTTTCCATTGGTCTTATCGTAGTATAGAGCTTTGACATGGCTCTGTATATAGGTTTATAGCTGGGCGTTTGCTTTGGTTTGAGTGATTTCACTCTGCTGTAAGTAATTATATTTTTAATTTATATTCATTAAAGAATGATAATATATACTTTTAATATATATTCATTAAAGAATGATAAATTACTGCGGTGGTGAGATTGGCATGCAACATAAGGAAAACCCCGAAAAGAAGAAGAACCCTGAAGAAATAGTAATCTGACACGGACATCCAAGGATCACGCCAGCTGCACAAGGTACAACTAACTTCATCACAAAACTACGACACGCAGCCACGTACATCGCTGCCGGCCCACCATGCAGGCCTGGGAGGGATCTAGACCGCGTGGGTCGCGACAAAGTCGGCCCGGGTGCGGCGGAATAACACATCAGCCACGGTGCGAGTGAGGGCGAGTGACAGGCGCTGCCGCCAATACGAGGACCACATGCGGGCAGACCACGGGGCGGTCTGACCCTCGAGGTCGAGGCGGTCTTCACGGCGCTGGCAGCACTCGTGGAAAAACTCCGCTGTCTTGGGGCCCATGGCCCCGAACTCCTAAAGGACAAAGGGGACGACCCGGTGGGGCCCCACATTGCCGTAGGAGGCAAACTTGTCGCGCTCAGCCACAGCGGCAGCAGCGCCGGCATCCACAGCCGCCCGGAGGATGTGGCGACCGGAGAGCGGCCGAGCCACGGAGACATCGATGAGCAGGTGGCAACCCTGCCCGTCGTAGTCAAGCACGGTAATGTCGGGGCGGTGGTTTTTTGTCGCGACCCATGCGGTCTAGATCCCTTCCAGGCCTGCATGGTGGGCCGGCAGCGCTGTTGCTGCGTGTAGTTTTGTGATGTATAGTTAGTTGTACCTTGTGCAGGCCTGGCGTGATCCTTGGATGTCCGTGTCAGATGACTATTAATTTCTTCAGGGTTATTCTCCCAGTTACCGGGTTTTTCCACATGTTGCATGCCTATCTCACCTCCGTAATCTATCATTCTCAATGAATATATATATTAAAAATATAATTACTTACAGCAGAGTGAAATCACTCAAACCAAAGCAAACGCCCAGCTATAAACCTATATACAGAGCCATGTCAAAGCTCTATACTACGATAAGACCAATGGAAACGCCTAACGGGAGGAACCTAATAGCCCTGCTGCACCGCAAAATCAGCCCGCGTACGGCGGAGCATGATGTCCGCCATGGCCCGAGTCAGCGCCACCGACAAGCGCTGACGCCAATATGACGTCCAGGTCCGCGCCGACCATGGGGCCCGCTGGCCCTCCAGGTCCAGCCGGTCCTCCCGGAGCCGGCAACACTCCTTGAAGAAGGCGGAGGTCAGGGGCCCCATGGCCCCAAACTCCTCCAGGACAAAGGGCACCACACGATGGTGCCCGACGTCGCCGTAGGCCAGGAGCTTGGCCCGCTCCGCCCGGTCCGCCGTGTAACCTGCCGTGAGGGAGGCCCCAGCCACGTGGCTAAGAGCCAAGGGCCGCGCCACCGAAACGTCAATAAGCAGATGCCGGCCACCCCCCTCAAAGTCCAGCACCACGATGTCAGGCCGGTGGTTGGGGGAATAGAAGGCAGCGCCATCCGCATCCTCGGACCGGATGTTCGCGTGGGGGAAAACCGACCGAATCATGGCGAGCACCACCGTCAGGAGGACAGTGTGCAAATACAAATACCAATTCTGATTCTGTTGGCCCCCCATGCAGGCAAGGTAGTGAGTCCCCGTGGGATCCAGCGGCTGCCCACAGCTACCACAAGGCCGCCCGGCCGGAACAAGAGGCTGCGGGGCAAATAGCTGGTGCCGGAGCGCCACCGAGTAGTGGCTGGGAGCCAAGGCGAATGGGGGGGCCATGGGAAGAGCACGAAGGTACGCCGAGCCCACACTCCGCAAGGAAAGCGAGAACAGCCACGCACGTCCCTGGGCGTTGAGGTCCGCGAAAAGAGCAATCCAATCAGCCGTGTGCAGAATACCCGCGTAGGTTTTCTGGTGTTTATCGATGACGCGAGCAGGGAATGCGGCGGGAGATTGAACGGAGGCGACCGAGGGAGTGCCGCGAGGGAGGTGGCGCTGTACCGCCTGAGCGGCACGGACGGGAGAACAGGCCTGCTGGATCTCAGCATAGGCCTCCTGGATGGCGGTGACGAAGGGCAAAGGGCTGCTGGGGTCCAGGAGGTCAGGCGCTGCCGTTGCCAAAAGGGGCAGGAGCCGGCAGCTTTCCGCCCACGACTGAGCGACGGAGCCCAAAAATGCTGCTGGGGCCAGCCGGGCGGCACGAGTCAGACCACAGCCACCCATCCGTGCAGGCAGGGAGGCAATGCGAATAGCATGTGGCGGGAGGTCGGGGCCCGGGACCAGCTGCGCCAAGGCCGACTGGATGCGTTCGTCGTGGCCCTCGGCGGCCAGCCGGACCTGAGACGGAAGAGCGCCCCGGAGCCAGTGAACGACGCGAGGGTGAGCGCAAAACCACAGAAGCAGACCCTTGGTCTGCGAATCATGAAGGCGCGCAATCAAGGGCAGTACCTCAGTGCGTGCCTCGAGGGCGGCCCGCAGAGCATCGATGACAAACGCGGGGTCGCCAACCGGAACGCCGAGGACATCCAACCCATGGAGGCGCTCGTCCCGGCCCAAGAGCTGGGGCGGAAAGCCGGAGCAATCACCTTGGGGCGAGTACACCGCGCACTTGGCAAGGGTCAACTGGAGGTTGATGTCGGCCACCGCGGTCTGCAGTGCCAGCAGAGCCGCGGTGGTGTCCGGCACAGGGCCCAGCAGGTAGATATCATCCAAGTAGGCCTGAATAGCGACCGCCGGGTGGGCAGCATGGACCGCTTGGAGGCAACCCTGGAGGGGGGCGGCAAAGTACAGGGGTCCCAGGGGGTCCCCTTGCTGGGTGCCCGACCGCGACAGCAGGCCGCCGCGAGTGCCGTCCTCCATGATGTGAACCAGTTGGCCGGGCTGGCCGTAGCACACGGCTGTCCAAGCGTACAAGTCCTCGAAGGACTCCATGACGGCCGCAAACATGCTGGCGCGGGACAGACTGTTGAACGCGTTGTGGCAGTCGACCTTGACGACAGCGTGGGTGGGGTGGGCCTCGAGGTAGGCCTGCACCGAATGGATGAGGATATCCGCCCCGCCTGGAGTCGTCACCCCCAGCTGGGCCGCCACCGAGGTCTCACCCGCTGCGAGGGGCGGGCAGAAAAAGGCACGGAGCTCGGGCGCCTTTTGGCGGCAGATCACTTTGCCCACGAGCTTGCGGAGCACCTCACCGCAGGCGATCGGGCGCACCTTGCCCTCGGGGGGGGCAAGACACCCTTGAGCAGAGCGAGGAGGCGAGCGCCCGCTAACCACTCGCGCGCAGCGGGAGGAACGCGACCAGCCGCCAGGTCAATGAGGGTGTCAAAGAGAATGTCCTCGCCCCCATGCCCCACCAGGACCTCCAAGTGCTCGTAGCGCCAGCCCGACGGCCCGGTAGAGGAAGCCCGCGGGACCTCACGCATCACCTCCAGGAAGCAGTCGCGGTCCAGCCGGAGGGGGGCCGGCAGGGGGTCCGGCACGGGCAGCTGGAATCCGGGCTCCGCAGGGTGAAGAGCCTCCAAGGCCGCCAGGGTAGCCGCATTGGCGGGGGCGAGCTTGGCCATTTCCAAGCGGGTCATGGCCCGGCTGAGCTGCCCCTCGCGGACGAGGCGGATGACGTCGGCGGCCACCCGCTCGAAGTTGACCTCCCCCGACAGCCGGGCCGTGCGCGGGGGCGGCACGCCAAACAGCCCCTCCCAGTCCCCCTGCAGAAAGCGTCGGCAACGGGCAATAACCGCACCCTGGAGGCCGCGCACACCACGCCCGAGAGGGGTGAGGAGCAGGCGGGGGGTCACCATGTGCAGTTTAAAGCCCAGCGGGTCGTCCGGAGCGGCGTGCATGCGCCGGAGAGAAACGATTGCACATTGCGCGAAAAGGCTACGCGCGCGGTGGGGGAGGTCGGTCAGGGTAGACGTCGGGTTGATGGCGCATGCATCCCAGGGGACCGTGTCAAGCCAACGCCAACTGGCCGAGTAGTCAATGAATATATATCTTCCACCCCATATATAATATGACATGCAGGCCTTCTAGGCCAGTTCCCCACGCCGCCCCGTGTGTGCCTGATCGGGATGCATGACCCATCATGGTGGTGCAGGCGCACCTTGTGCAACCAGAGCAGGTGATAGTTTACATCCTACACCAGCAGGTTGTATAGCCCAGACTGTATCTAAAACCCATACTAAGATGCCCCTTTCTCAGGGCTATGTGGGTAGGGAACCAGGGGTGCAGGTTGACAACCGTTTCTGGCATGGCGGGGCGGAAACGGAGATTCGGCTGGCGGACATCATCTACGCAGACGACACCACCCTCTTCGAGGCCGGACTCTCTTCGAGGCACTGCGCACGTGCAGACTTGGCTTGACTGCCTAGCTATCGAGGCCCACACAGTGGGGCTTGAGGTCAGCAAGAAGACAGAGGCTCTGGCGATTGGGCTCACACAGCCCGGCCCCGCCCGCCCTCTTTCTCCTTGACGGCTCTCGAGTCCTGTATCGGGACCGTGTCAAGCTGCTGGGCAGCCTCCTCCCCAGCTGCGAGGCTGATGTGGACCACCGCATCTCCCTCGATCGCCTGGCACGCAGGGCCGCCCTCTTTGGGGTCTCGTGGTTCGGCCCGGACCCCGATGATCCGCAAAAGCTAGTCGTGCATGGGTTCGACGATGCCGGGCATTGTCTTTTAGGATGTGGCTCCCGCTGCCCTGCCTTGGGGCAGATAGCCGCTATCCTTCAGTGCCCCCGGGTGTTTTCCTACCTGTCTACCGGCCCTGTGGGCCGCTCCTGCCTACGGGAGGTGTTCCCTTGGCTTCCGGGCGAGGGCGAGGCAGATGTAGTCTTGGCTGATCTCGATAGTACCGGCTACGCCCCCTTCTAAAGAAGGTTTCAGCCGTGTTCAGCCCGTCTCACGTGTCGAGACTGAACAAGTCTCGAGTGGACACGTGTGTAGTACTCCTACACACACAGATCTCGAATGATTTATCTAGTACAAAATCCGAATGGCTTGCATCAAGTGCTCCCCGGAAAGGAGAACTTTTGCGGTTGGACTGTAGGTGTCAGCTGGCGATGCCTTAGGATCAGGAGACGTCCGTCCTATAGTCAGCAAAAGTGGGTGCGAGAGGTCCCCAGTTCGATTCCGGCCTGGATTCATTTGCAGATCGCGTTTTCCGCGGACCGGCACTGAACGCAAATGGTTTTCACCTTTGCGGCGTGCCAAATCAGAAATCAGAATCTACACGCGAGAGAACTGGGCTGATAGCTTTTCCGAGGACTGGTTTTACCGTGCCGTAAAATTCCAGTAGCTAACTTAACCATCACTGACTAATTTTACCTAATTTTCAGGTATTTGTACCACTAGGCGCACCGCCCCGCATGCATGTCCTGGGACGAGTCTCGAAGACGTAAGGGCATTACGTCGGAGTTCACGTACAGATCTGTAATTAAAAAAAAAGATCTGTATACACGGCTAGCCATCTGTATTTTTCGGGCCCTAACTTAACAGATCTGTAAGAAGCTCTATAATTAGTCGACAGCCGCCCCCTCCTGGGGCAAAGAGCTTCCGTTTCTGTTCAAGGAACTTGAGGACCTCGACGCATTCTTGCAGCAACAATCCTTGCCACTCGATGAACGAGAAGCATGGGTCACCGGGGAAGAAATGACTCCATTTGCAATCGTGGCCGGCAGGATTTCTCATGAGGCTCAGGCGAGGCACTTGGCGATGGTTTGGCGGGGATGGCAAGGGCAAGGGCGAGAGGGTTGGGCTGGGCGCTGGGAAGCTTTTCCAGCTCCTTTTCTAGACCTCATTTAACTTTCGGAGTTGTTATAGCCTGAACTCTCTGCTGAGACGCCATCATCAAGGAGACAACCAGCGCATCATGCCCAAGCCATTGCCTAGCCATGATCATCCTCCACCCCATGTCCGCAACTTTGCACAGCTGCTGGGATACATGGTGGTGCAGGTGCACCTCAATTGTGCATCCCGAGAAGGGGCCAGTTTACACCAAGCACCTGCAGTTTGTCGCCTAGAATGTTTGAAAACCATATGCCCCTTCTCAGGGATATGGTTGTCTCCTTGACATCCTCCCCACGGAGGTATTAATTAATTAATTAATTAATAGACACGTGACTGCGTCACGTGAGCATAAGTCCTCAGTGGGAGGGGAACATGGAGTGGATGGTATAAGCTATCTAGGTCCTAGTTACAGGGGTGTGGGCACCGCGGCCCGAATCGCTATGAATGCCATACGCGGTCACACGCGGAGCCCCCACAGGCTTGGGGGTGGTCTCCTTCATCACTACTTGCCATCTATCCTTGCGCACCATCTGCCTCCATATTACAGACAAACCAGGAGGCTGCCCAGGGGTAGGTTCTTAATTAATTAATTATGTTCTTAATTAATTAATTTAAAGCCTAAGCTTGTCACGTGCGTAACATATTCAATATTGCGTTTCAGCCGTAACCGATTATACTGGCGAGTGCGCATTAAAGACGCATCGAATGCAAGTGATTTGACTGAATTTGGGGCTCAGACGCAAAAGGTCTGAGCCATGATCATCTTCCACCCCATGTCCGCAGCTTTGCATGGTGGTTTTTCACCATGCCTCTTCCCAACTCTGCATTCAATTCAATGTGGAGCCATTTTTTTGTCGACTTGTTATCAAGGAGTTTAATTGTCGACTTGCTATGCTAGCATGTCACAATGTGCCTAGGAACATGTGCATCTGTATAATTTGGACTAGATCAAGTAATTATACGCGTAGTCCCGTCGGAGAGATGTCCCGCGGGTCATTAAACCCTCGAATCATTCGAAAGATGCCCACCGTGCTAAGGGTTCTAACGGGTACTTATCTAGGGGGCAGGGCCCTGGTGAACACGACTGCGCCGTTACCTGGCGTGTGAGGAGCGGCATGTCTAGATGTAAATCGCCCTGGCGCACGGACACAGCATACATTTGACTTGGAAAACGGAATGTAACATGCAGGTGACAGTGCCATCCAACCTGGAAGCCAAGTCGAATTTGGACTTGTAGTAAGTCCCGGCCCTTGAAATACAATTTTTTCCTTGGAAATCACCGTTGCAGCATAACTTAACCGGCATAAAACGTCACGGCAGAATCCGTGTATTGATATGTCGACATTCCATGTAGATCAGAAAGCTGGCCCCTCCACGATAGGACAAAATAAGAGCATATCGGCCCGCGGTATGCGAATATCACCGCCACTTAAGGGGATGACATGTATCCATCGTGGTCCACTTGGTCTCAATTTCAGGGGAATTCCCCTGACGTTGCTTTGCAAGCTGGCGCGCAACCCGACTTCTAGGATTAGAGAGCCCATGATGGCAAAGCTAGTAATGTTCATTCGAAAGAGCAGAACGCACCGTTACCTGAGATCTGCACGTTCGGCGTTCGGGGTTACCTCGCGAGCCATATTTGTAACGCTACGCTACTACTAGCCGCTAAGTTATTACGTATTCTTGTCGAAATTTTAATTACACAGTCGAGGCTGGATACGCATAACAACAACGGCCCCACCGGACACAGGCTGACCTTGTCGCGGCTTACGGCATACAGTCGCGAGTATGACTTGAGAGCTGGTAATTATCTGCAGATCAGATTAAACCTGCGACTGCATAGAGCCCTCCTTTCTGGATGCCCTCGCAGCGTTTATGGTCGACGGCATCATAAATGGTATCACGTGTGGAGGCCTTTCCATCATGACACTCGCGCTGTAAGTTTCAAAATTTAGGTAATACTTCACTGAGGAATGCTTCACTGAGCAGAGATAAAGGTTTTGTAAATGAGGTTTTCAGACACGTCGGAGGATGAGCGGACATAACCGCGTTCACTTGGAGCAGTTGAAACGTTGAAACCGAGAGCAGCTGAAACCGGCACGTGCCACCGACTCCCCGCCACGAACTTCAGGACGTCACGACAGGACATCGCACCTTATGCGGCCACCGCGACCTGCCCGCGACGTGGCCGCTGAGCCGACAGTGCACCCACGCCGTTGTTCGCTGAAGCGAAGACGTGTCTCACGCAAAAGTGCCGTCCTTCCCGTACCCCAGCAAGAATGTCGTATTAGTACACGCCACTGAACTGAATTTGTAAAGAATATGAACGCCTCTGAACTGGATTTGAAGTGTTCAGCGTTAAACTCAGCTTGGATGACAACACGGCCGTCGGATCCGGAAGTCCCCAGTTCAAACCCGCGCAGGGGCTAGCGGTCCTAAGTTTTCTGCATGTTCCCATCAGCTGCTATCTACAGTGCCGTAAGCGGAACCGCCCACACAACACGGCCGCTATTCCATCAGCTGCTATCTACAGTGCCGTAAGCGGAACCGCCCACACAACACGGCCGCTATCGTACACTTCCGCCCACGCTGGAGACTTGCCTTTTACGCTTTTGTTGGCCGTTCAGTAAGACTTTAACGGCCAATATTATTGGTCCACGTATGCGATGGGATAAAGCAAGTACAACCCACACGTCATACTCCTTGCTACTGGAGTAGGCTCAACATGCCATACCGTTTAGAAACGTTTAGAAAATTAGCCAAGAAGCCTCAAACAAATCTGGAAGTATTTTATTGGCAATCCTGTCAGAAATACACAGCTGCCTTGCTGCCTGCTGGCCAAACGTTGATGACACTTGTCAGAAAAGTTCTAGAGTAACAGCCATTTGGAGATTCTTGAAATAAAGCGGAATTCCCGTATAACAGCACCGTCCGCGCTAAGATCTGAACTCCAAGGCAGCTGGAGACGTTTCCAATGCGTGGGACAGACTTCTGTACTTTCCAACTTTCCTGGCAATTAGTGGCGACTATGAATTCTGCAGCAGTCAAAAAAAGCGGTTTCGAAGTCGAAGCGGGCCGCCATCGACGCCCAGCACGGTACTGACAAGACCGACTCGCCGGCATTGCAGTTCAAGTGCTTTTGTGGTCCGCGCTCGCGATGTCGTGGACGTTGTCTACGAGCATGATTCGATCCCGATTCCCATCTGTAACTTACGGCGGTTATCAATCTTTTGCTTGGTGCCGGACGCACGACAGATCTCGCCGCTTCGCGACGCGTACCTTGCGTGGCAGGAAGTACGTGCACAATCCAGAAAAACGATTTGTTGCTGACGGACACCCACACAGCGGGAAAAAACACGAGATCCGACCAAAAAGCCGGTGCGAATTGGCACCGTGCATTTCGTGCCTTCAATAATTTCCAGCTCTTACCAGCGCCTTCGGCGTCGCGATTCCGTGCACTAACGAAGACGGCATTTTCGAGAATTCAGAGGCCTTCCCGTTGTCGGCCTACTTGATGATCGAGAGATTGCCATCCAGGGCATCTTCAATCGATAGCGTGTCAAGTGAAGGCTCATTGGCAACCCCGATAGTTGTTGCTTGGGAACAAATGGATCGCAGGCTTTCAGGGTACTCCTCAAGCTCCTCGCCCTCTTCCTCCTCCTTGACCTCGTTGACTTTCAATGACAATGTCGGTGAAAGCCCACGGAAGCGCGGGTCGCGCGCGAGGCGCTCATTTGTAGGCCACTTCTCCAAACTTTTTCAGCACCTCAAAGGATCTCCAGGTATGCTATGGAAGCAAGTACCATCTTGCATGCTGTAACCTCAGTTCAGCATTCTAGTCGGCTATGCGTTTTCTTGGTACCCTTCACCGCAATTTCCTCAACCCCGGCTCCCCATGCATGCTTGCTTGTTATTCCGAGCAGGGATCGAACGAATGCAGGACACATTGTCGCAGTGCCCGATGTCCCATCAAAATGGCTGCCGGTGGCGTGGGCCTGCTTGCGAAGTGGAGAAGCATACGGCGAGCGGATGTGACTACCGGTTTGCACGTCGTGCCATGTCCGCTCCGTACCAGTTATGACCGCTCCAAGCTTGTCTGCTGTAAGCTAGCCATTTGGCATACTGCTAAGAGGACGGCGAGCCTGTGCGTGCACAATCGAGCGCCCCTTGGTGGGGGGTGCCTGGTCAGGCATCTGTCATTCTGCAGTTGGCTGGGACAAAGGCGGGAACGTGCAAAGACTGCGTCTGTCGAGCCCAGTTTAAAATTTTCTTCCAACGCTCAGGATCTTCCCTGTGCAGCGGGGGTGCTATTTATTTAGGACCTTTAGGCGTAGTTTTCTCACTAGCGTAGAAGACCACTCGTCAGTACAGCAATTCAATAACGGCCTGGGCAACCTGGGGCCTAGTACATCGATAAAGCAACTGCCGCAGGCAGGCACGTGTCAGCAGTGTACCACCTCATGTCGTCTTTGTACCATAGATGGGGGCTACCTGGAAAAGCCCCAAGGCTTGAAGCCCTTTAGGACCTGCGGTCAGTCCTCAAGGCCATATAAGCCTGACATTGTAAGGCCATTAGAGCCTTATTGCAAGGCCATTGAAGCCTTAGAGTATCAGGCCATGAGGCCAACCACTGGGTGCCTGTACCTGATATGCGTTCCATTCAACGCGCCTTGTCCCTGCGGCAAACAGCAGGGGACCATGAGGGAACTCTCGGGCTCCGCTCAGCACTGTATACAACCATGCTCTCCTGACACCACCAGCCGTACCTGTACATAACAAATTTTCTGGTCGTTGCATCTCAGAATGAATTCAAACATTTAATTATGAAGCAAACGCAAATGTTGGTTTTGCATTCATCCAATAGTGGGATGCATGAGGGGCTCATGCTCTCCTCAATGTGGGACACACTGACTGTCTGCATGTATCAAATTGGCAACCAGCGCAG
>RPFO01000231.1:980387-1214298 GCA_009746045.1 Mesostigma viride
TCCATCCATCCATCCATCCATCCATCCATCCATCCATCCATCCATCCATCCATCCATCCATCCATCCATCCATCCATCCATCCATCCATCCATCCATCCATCCATCCATCCATCCATCCATCCATCCATCCATCCATCCATCCATCCATCCATCCATCCATCCATCCATCCATCCATCCATCCATCCATCCATCCATCCATCCATCCATCCATCCATCCATCCATCCATCCATCCATCCATCCATCCATCCATCCATCCATCCATCCATCCATCCATCCATCCATCCATCCATCCATCCATCCATCCATCCATCCATCCATCCATCCATCCATCCATCCATCCATCCATCCATCCATCCATCCATCCATCCATCCATCCATCCATCCATCCATCCATCCATCCATCCATCCATCCATCCATCCATCCATCCATCCATCCATCCATCCATCCATCCATCCATCCATCCATCCATCCATCCATCCATCCATCCATCCATCCATCCATCCATCCATCCATCCATCCATCCATCCATCCATCCATCCATCCATCCATCCATCCATCCATCCATCCATCCATCCATCCATCCATCCATCCATCCATCCATCCATCCATCCATCCATCCATCCATCCATCCATCCATCCATCCATCCATCCATCCATCCATCCATCCATCCATCCATCCATCCATCCATCCATCCATCCATCCATCCATCCATCCATCCATCCATCCATCCATCCATCCATCCATCCATCCATCCATCCATCCATCCATCCATCCATCCATCCATCCATCCATCCATCCATCCATCCATCCATCCATCCATCCATCCATCCATCCATCCATCCATCCATCCATCCATCCATCCATCCATCCATCCATCCATCCATCCATCCATCCATCCATCCATCCATCCATCCATCCATCCATCCATCCATCCATCCATCCATCCATCCATCCATCCATCCATCCATCCATCCATCCATCCATCCATCCATCCATCCATCCATCCATCCATCCATCCATCCATCCATCCATCCATCCATCCATCCATCCATCCATCCATCCATCCATCCATCCATCCATCCATCCATCCATCCATCCATCCATCCATCCATCCATCCATCCATCCATCCATCCATCCATCCATCCATCCATCCATCCATCCATCCATCCATCCATCCATCCATCCATCCATCCATCCATCCATCCATCCATCCATCCATCCATCCATCCATCCATCCATCCATCCATCCATCCATCCATCCATCCATCCATCCATCCATCCATCCATCCATCCATCCATCCATCCATCCATCCATCCATCCATCCATCCATCCATCCATCCATCCATCCATCCATCCATCCATCCATCCATCCATCCATCCATCCATCCATCCATCCATCCATCCATCCATCCATCCATCCATCCATCCATCCATCCATCCATCCATCCATCCATCCATCCATCCATCCATCCATCCATCCATCCATCCATCCATCCATCCATCCATCCATCCATCCATCCATCCATCCATCCATCCATCCATCCATCCATCCATCCATCCATCCATCCATCCATCCATCCATCCATCCATCCATCCATCCATCCATCCATCCATCCATCCATCCATCCATCCATCCATCCATCCATCCATCCATCCATCCATCCATCCATCCATCCATCCATCCATCCATCCATCCATCCATCCATCCATCCATCCATCCATCCATCCATCCATCCATCCATCCATCCATCCATCCATCCATCCATCCATCCATCCATCCATCCATCCATCCATCCATCCATCCATCCATCCATCCATCCATCCATCCATCCATCCATCCATCCATCCATCCATCCATCCATCCATCCATCCATCCATCCATCCATCCATCCATCCATCCATCCATCCATCCATCCATCCATCCATCCATCCATCCATCCATCCATCCATCCATCCATCCATCCATCCATCCATCCATCCATCCATCCATCCATCCATCCATCCATCCATCCATCCATCCATCCATCCATCCATCCATCCATCCATCCATCCATCCATCCATCCATCCATCCATCCATCCATCCATCCATCCATCCATCCATCCATCCATCCATCCATCCATCCATCCATCCATCCATCCATATATGGCTTTGATCACTAACTAATCAATCATCACTTTTACGGTGTGGCGAGCTATGGATGCCGAGAATGCTCATAACTTTTACATCCGGGCATGAAATTTGGTCGGGTAAATTGCAGTAGAAGCGTCTTTTGATGACGAACACGATGATATAATTTTCAGCCGCCATCGCCCAAGATTTAGCGCAATATCAAAAACGCAGCACAGGCAGGGTTCGTATTTTCCGGAACCAGCTATGGCAGAAACTCCGTCAACCGCCTCCCATACTCTCTCCGAGGGGAGGCTTCAGCGCCCAACACGATTACGCAACTAATTGCAGATGCGGAAACCATTGCGACGCAGCCCCGGGCCAGCGAGGCCGCCATTACCGCCTCCTCCAAGCGGTTTGCGTCACCCAGCCGACGAGATGGATCGCCAGGTCCCTTTGCCATCGTCTTCCAAAGACACCCCCATTGACGACGCCATCGACGACGACGACGACGACGCTAACGACGCTGAGTTCGACCCAGCATCCTTCATGCCTGGCAAGGTTGTCGCCGAGCACCGGTTCTTTTCGCTTACCGCCGAGGAGGCGCAGGCTATCCTGCACCACCTGAAAGCCAACGACATTCCACTCTATTTTCCCACGTCTGGCGATACCATTCCTGGACGAGCTTGCCGAATGGACGAGCCAGAGCTTCGACTTTCTGTTTTCCTGAGCCACGCGCAGGCCCCTGCCTCCGGGCACTCTTTGCCGCTTTCGAGGACGCCGAGCACGGCACCGCCAACACCCCTGATGCTGCTTCCCCGGAAGCAGACCTGCACAAGCTCAATAAGAAGTCGCAGACATGGCTGCCCAACTCGGCGCCTTGTCCACCGCTATCCGTCAAGACACTGCTGCGCTCCAATCCAGCATTGCCGAGGTCAAGGCCGCCCTGGCCACACCTCCCCAGCCAGCAGCCCCTGCACCACCAGCTATGCTAACGTGGTAAAACAGACGGACATTGCCAACCTGATGGAAGATGCAGCACGCAGGGGGGCTGCAGCCCACAAGACTGCGGTCGAGGAGGACCTGCGCTCACGCAGTATAGTGGTCCGGTATTTCCAGGTCGCACAGCAGCCTGAAACGGACCTGATGCTAGCGCAACGCCTGTACCACAGCCTCATCGTGGGCAGGCTGCAACTGGGCAACGAACGCATCCGCATTGAGTCGGCAGCCTGGATGGCGGGCCAGCCTGGCCCCATCCGGGTGACCTTTGCGAATGTGGCCAGCAAGGTGAAGGTACTCCAGGCCCGCAAGCTCCTAGGCGGGAAGAACGCGCCGAGCCTCGACGACCTCCTCTCACCGGCCCAGCTAGTCATCAAGAATGGTCTGCTGGGCAGCGACGTGGCGACCAAGGCCAGCAGGAGGCCAGAAGGTCTACGTCCGCCTCGTCCACGACACCCCCGTGCTATTCATCAACGGCCAGCGCACGGAGGCGCAGGCTCCGAACAAGCGGCACAAGTCGGGCCGTCCCAGGCCCGCCCCAGCTGCGTCATCATCGTCTACGCACGTCCCGGGTATGGATGGCGCCCGGTAAGGGCACACCCTCGCGGCCTCGCGGTACAATAGGCTTTGGGCACAGCCTTTATAAACAAGCCCCTTTCCATCCTCATGTCGCACCGTGCGAGCATGATCAGGATGCAAGGTCGCCAGGCACGCCACGGTCAACCTTCCCGCCAATTTACCAGCCTTACACGCCTCCTAGCCCGCCTTGAGCGGGATGAGGCCCAGTCGACACGCCGGCGACCCCAGCCAGGACGGAGACGACGCATATCCGTCCTGAAAGAAAGCCTCCATGCGTTGACAAGCATTAACCCCAATCGCCACCCTCCCCCTCCCCCCCCCCCCCACCCCACCCCCACCTCCAGCACTACCCTTCTCCACCCCCACCCCCACCCCCACCCCCCCGCTAATAGGGCAACGGCCCATTCTTGGTATTGCTAGTTTTAACGTGCGCACCCTCCCTGCAGATCCTTCTACGAGCGGCGGCACCCCAGCACGCCAACGCGTCGACGAGCTGATCGCCCTGTGCGCCGACAACAAGATCGCTGTTCTTGGAGTCCAGGAGCACCGACGCACCGTTGACCCTCAGCACGCGGTCAACGGTCTGCTGGTCGACGACCTGCGTGCAGGCTGGCGGTTCCACTATGGTGGCGGCGACGCGCCGGGCCAAGGTGGTGTGGGCCTCTTGTGCTCGCCGGCAGCATCAGAGCAGCTCCAGTCCATCGTGCTGCGGTCCCCGCGTGTGCTAGTGGCCACTTTTTCGGCCACTGAGGGCCATTCACACCACACGCTAACCGTTATCGTGGGATATGCACCACATGCGGGTCGAGCTCAGGCGGAACGTGAGGCCTTCTTCGACGCCCTCAAGGAGGAGGAGGCCAACATCCCAGCTCGGCACTTCCTGGTTATGCTGCTCGACGCCAACGCCACGCTGCCAGTTGGCACTGGGGGCGCTCAGTATTCCCCAACCAACACGACAGCCAACGGTAACACGCCTTTATTTGCGAATCTGCTGGCAGAATCTGCGCTGGTTGCATGCAATGCTTCTTTCGCACGCCCCGCTGAGCAGCTGGCCACCTTTTTTGGGCCGTCGGATCGGGTGGTGTGCCTTGATTATGTCTGCGTACGTCGGGCTCAGCGCCCCTCAGTTGTCGATGCTCGCGTCCTGCAAGATTCTGTCAGCACGGTGGAATCTGATCATCGTCTCGTGCTCGCTCGCATCAGATTGCGGTTTCCTGGGGTGAAACCGTCGCGACAGCTGGCACCTCAGCCAGATCTGAAAGTGCTCCGGATTGTGCTGAAGGATGCCGACAAGATGTCAGCAGAAGAGCAGGCCGCTATGTCGCACAGGGATGATTTCCTGGCCGTATTCGACGCCGGGGGCAGCCGACAGCAGTTACACGCCATTCCGCCGCCGGGGGATATTTCAGTGATCCTCCGTGGTGTCGCCGCCAAGTATCGCCTGGCTGCCCGCACCCTCCCCACCTTGCCTCCGCGTCGGCAGCTTGCTGTCCACCGTCACGCACCGACAGTGGTCGCCGCCAGGCAGATGCTCCGCCGCAACAGAGATCCGCTCGCCAAACCTGGGCTGCAAGCAGCTCTGAGGGCCGCCTACGAGCAGGCTGAGAAGGCAGATGCTCAGCAGATGGTCAAGGACCTGCGCAGCTGCCAGCAGAAGCACGACGGCAAGGGGGCCTGGTTCTGGTACAAGCGCCTCGGGCACCCGGACGGCCTCGGCCGGCCCCACCGCCACGACGTCCCCGGCGCCCCAGCCAAGCGGCTTCGTACCTGGGCCACGGCCACGGCCGAGGTCGTGGGGACAGCTGCGCCGCCCCCACCCCTGCTCCCAGCCGCCGCCGCCCGCCCGGCCGCCCTGGCCGGCCCCGCAGGGCCCCCGGCCCCGCCTAGGTCAGCGGCGGACTACCTAGTCCCCCCGCTGGTCGGCCCACTTGGCGACCCGTCTGACATGCCTCCTTTCACCTCTCGCGAGGTCACGGAGGCGGTCCAGCGCCTGCGTTATGACGCAGCCACCGGCTCTGACGAGATTCCGGCCGCAGTTGTAAAACTTGCAGCCGAATTCGAGGACACAGGTGTTATGCTGCTCTTCCGGGACATCTGCAACCGCCTTCTGCTGTCGTCGCAACCACCTCCAGCGGCCTGGCAACACAGTTTTCGCACGATGCTGTACAAGAACAAGGGGTCGCCTGCCGACCCCGGCAACTACAGAGGGGTGTGCATTCAAAGTGCCCCCCTCAAGCTTCTTATGCGGCTCATCCTGAACCGCCTGCGCACGGCCCTGGACGGTCACCTCAGCGAGACTCAGCACGGCTTCCGTTCAGGTCGCAACACAGTACAGGCGCTCTTCGCTACTCGCCGACTGGTGGAGGAACTGCAACGCCTTCAGCCTGGTGAGTCCCCTTTGCACCTTGTGCTGGTGGACTTCATCAAAGCCTTCGATTCGGTTTTCTGGCCTGCGCTTTGGGACATCCTCGAGTTGTTCCGGATCCCCCGCCCCCTGATTGCTGTCATCCGCAACCTGTATGAAGGGTCCACCACTTCGGTGCGCACTTCTTACGGGACCACGCCCCCATGCCCTTTACAGAAGGGTGTGTGGCAGGGCTGCGTGCTGTCGCCCTACCTGTTCATTATTGTTGTCGAATACGTAATGATTCAGGCGCGCAAGCGATTTGCCCGCATCGTGGGCAGGGAACCAGGAGTGCAGGTTGCTAACAAATTCTGGCATGGCGGTGCGGACACGGAGATTCGGCTAGCAGACATCATTTACGCAGACGACACCACCCTCTTTGAGGACACTGAGCACGTGCAGACATGGCTTGACTGCCTGGCTCTCGAGGCCCGTGCAGTGGGGCTTGAGGTCAGCAAGAAGACAGAGGCCCTGGCGGTTGGGCTCACCACCTCAGCGCCGCCCCTCTATCTCCTAGACGGCTCTCGAGTCCTGTATCGGGACCGCGTTAAGCTGCTGGGCAGCCTGCTCCCTAGCTGCGAGGTGGATGTGGACCACCGCATCTCCCTCGCCTGGCACGCTTTACGCCAGTACCGGGCCCTATGGCGCAAGCCCCTGGGCAAGATCGAGAAACAGGACCTGTTCAAGGTCCTCGTCCTTCCTGTTCTCACGTATGGCGCCGAGACGTGGACCCTCACCGCCGACCTGGCCCGCAAGCTGGACGGCGCGGTCACCAGCATGCTGCGTTCCATTTTCAGAGTAGGATATGCTGCTCATGTCCGCAATGAGGACCTGTACCAGGGCATGCCCTATATCACCAGCACAATTAAGCAACGCCGCCTGCAGCTAGTAGGGCACCTAGCTCGCACCAACCAGGTAGACACCTCACGTGGCCCCCCCGCAGGACTGCGACCAGCCCAGCCTGGCCGGCACCTCCTGACGTGGGCTGGGCCCAGTGATGTTAGACGCCGCAAGGCCCGCACCTTCAAAGAACAGCTAGTAGAGGACATGGGGGGCCTAGGCCTCTCCGTGATTTGGAAGAAGATGATGGACAAGGCCAAGTGGGCCCAGGTCATAGAGGACAACGAGCCCCCCCAGTGGGGAAGCGCCCGCGTGTGCAATCCCGCGGGAGGCACGCTAGATAGCTCCCCCTAGGGCAGCGTGCGGCTGCCTAGATAGATGATGTAGTTAGAATGTTGTTAGATAGATGTAGTATGTAGCCAATGTAGATAGATTAGACCGGTAGGAATGTGTGCACCCATCCATCCATTCATCGGGGTTAATGCTCCGTGACTCCCCAACGGGAGCACGAGTCTAATTAATTAATTAATTAATCCATCCATCCATCCATCCATCCATCCATCCATCCATCCATCCATCCATCCATCCATCCATCCATCCATCCATCCATCCATCCATCCATCCATCCATCCATCCATCCATCCATCCATCCATCCATCCATCCATCCATCCATCCATCCATCCATCCATCCATCCATCCATCCATCCATCCATCCATCCATCCATCCATCCATCCATCCATCCATCCATCCATCCATCCATCCATCCATCCATCCATCCATCCATCCATCCATCCATCCATCCATCCATCCATCCATCCATCCATCCATCCATCCATCCATCCATCCATCCATCCATCCATCCATCCATCCATCCATCCATCCATCCATCCATCCATCCATCCATCCATCCATCCATCCATCCATCCATCCATCCATCCATCCATCCATCCATCCATCCATCCATCCATCCATCCATCCATCCATCCATCCATCCATCCATCCATCCATCCATCCATCCATCCATCCATCCATCCATCCATCCATCCATCCATCCATCCATCCATCCATCCATCCATCCATCCATCCATCCATCCATCCATCCATCCATCCATCCATCCATCCATCCATCCATCCATCCATCCATCCATCCATCCATCCATCCATCCATCCATCCATCCATCCATCCATCCATCCATCCATCCATCCATCCATCCATCCATCCATCCATCCATCCATCCATCCATCCATCCATCCATCCATCCATCCATCCATCCATCCATCCATCCATCCATCCATCCATCCATCCATCCATCCATCCATCCATCCATCCATCCATCCATCCATCCATCCATCCATCCATCCATCCATCCATCCATCCATCCATCCATCCATCCATCCATCCATCCATCCATCCATCCATCCATCCATCCATCCATCCATCCATCCATCCATCCATCCATCCATCCATCCATCCATCCATCCATCCATCCATCCATCCATCCATCCATCCATCCATCCATCCATCCATCCATCCATCCATCCATCCATCCATCCATCCATCCATCCATCCATCCATCCATCCATCCATCCATCCATCCGGCATCCATCCATCCATCCATCCATCCATCCGGCATCCATCCATCCATCCATCCATCCATCCATCCATCCATCCATCCATCCATCCATCCATCCATCCATCCATCCATCCATCCATCCATCCATCCATCCATCCATCCATCCATCCATCCATCCATCCATCCATCCATCCATCCATCCATCCATCCATCCATCCATCCATCCATCCATCCATCCATCCATCCATCCATCCATCCATCCATCCATCCATCCATCCATCCATCCATCCATCCATCCATCCATCCATCCATCCATCCATCCATCCATCCATCCATCCATCCATCCATCCATCCATCCATCCATCCATCCATCCATCCATCCATCCATCCATCCATCCATCCATCCATCCATCCATCCATCCATCCATCCATCCATCCATCCATCCATCCATCCATCCATCCATCCATCCTGCATCCATCCATCCATTGGGGTTACTGCTCCGTGACTCCCCAACAACAGGGGCACGAGTTTAATTAGTTAATTAATTAATAGACACGTGACTGCGTCACGTGTGCATTTAAGTCCTCAGTGGGAGGGGAACATGCATGGGATGGAATGGATGGTGTAAGCTATCTAGATCCTAGTTACAGGGTTGTGGGCACCAGGCATCATTGATGTGCCGCAGCACGAGCCACGAGCCACGAGCGAACATGGCTGACGGCAGAGCTCAGAACTTTTGCGTCTGAGCCCCAAATGCAGTCAGATCACTTGCAACCGATGCGTCTTTTCTAGGCGCATCTGCTACTAGCATCAATTGGTTACAGCTGTAACACAGTATTGTGGCCAGCCTGCAGCTATTACGCAAACTGAAGCACCACGGCGTCAGTTCTAAGACGCATGCTGATATATTTTCCCGACGCCATTACGCAATATTATGACGAGCAAACGCTCCTACCCGACGCAACGCAGCCTGGCGGCTGAGCTAAGCCATGAAAATCTGTCTGCAGCTCCGGCTGCAGCTTCGCCCTCAGGTCCGGCAGGCAGCGGTGACACTAGTCGCGCTGGTGGTCGCCCCGAACCGGCCTCCCGGGCTTAATGCCTCGCCATCGGCATCGCCTGACCCTATAAACGCAGCCGCCCAGCCGACAAAACAGGAGGGTCTTCACGCCCCTCAGAACCGCGCTTTCGGCCCGAATCTTTCAAGGTCGATGATCACGACTGGACCAGCATGTCCCCGGCCAGTGCTCTGCGCTGCATCTTCTACGGGGACTACGCCTCGCGCTTTACGACCTGTGCCTCCATCTCCACAGCATCGACCGCCTCATCACCCCGGACGGCAGCTGATGGCACAACACCAGCGTTCTGTTCGGGTGCAACCGCCCCCACCTCCAGCACACCATCCTCAACGTCCCTTCTCATGCGCTCTGATGGCGAGATCTGGGCTCCATCCATCTCCGCCCCCACACTCCGTTCCATCCTTACGGAAGCCTTCCAGCAGCACGTGACCCCCCTCGGCTGCCGACGTAGCAGCACTGGGCGGCACGTTGGCTGCTGAGCTTCCTCACCTTTCCACCACCGTCGCCTCCACCTCCACTGCCCTTTCCGCCTCCACTGCCGACATCACGGCCCAGCTCCTCGACCTCGACCAGCGCCTCCAAGCCACCGCCACCGCCCTTGTCCCCTTGAGAGCTTGCATGACACCGCCGGCCTCACCGCCCAGGCGGTGAAGGACATCGCTGGCCCAGCCGGCATCTGCTGGCCCGGCCGGCGATGCTCCCTCCACCTGGGCGGACTTGCTTAGCATCATACCACCTCCACCACCTCCACCATCGCGGCTGTCACCATCGCGGCACAGCTCAAGCAACAAGCCCTCGACCTTCGCGAGGAGACCGACATCACCCAGCGCAGCCACAATGTCATCGTCAACTTAGCACTTCGCCCCAGCCGGCAGGTGAGACCTCGACGACTCTTCTCACGGCATTTTTAAAGCGCGACATTCTTGCCCCCATGCAACTCACTGGTGAGCTGCGGATGTTGGCTGTCCGCCTCCCCCGCGCACGGGGTAAGGCTCGGGCCCGGCACCCGGGTGAGTCCTCACCTTTAAGTACATGGCGGACAAGCTGCATGTCGTTCCTTAAATGCCGCAAGAAGCTCTCGGGGTCTCGCTTCACGCTGGACGACGACTTGACCCTGGCCCAGCAACAGCGGCGCGACGCGAGCTATGGCCGACCTACCTTCAGCTCCGGCAGAGCGCAGGGGGGAAGCCGGTATACTGGAGGGGGGCGGTCATCCACGTTGACCACAAGCCATGGCAGGCCCCTCCTGCCACCTCAGACTAGGGAATATATACCAGTAGTGTAGATTAGTAAGGCTTAGCCTAGCATGTGGCCCACGCACATGTGCGCCCATAATGGCCCCCATGGATGATGCCTTCAGAATTTAGCCGGCATGCCCTGCCTAGATAATGGGACCTCCCATGGATGTTGCACTATATAAGAATTTAGTCATGCTATGCCTATGCAGAGAGACGCTCTCTGTCGAGAATTAATTAATCAATTAATTAAGAACATAGCTCCGTGGGGAGCATATGTAACACATAGCCCTGAGAAAGGGGCATCTATGGGTTTGTAACTGTACAATCAGGGCGACAACCTGCAGGTGTAGGATGTACAACTATCACCTGCTCTGGGTGCACAAGGTGCACCTGCACCGCCATGCTGGTTCATGCCTCGATCCTATAATCGAGCTCACACAGGGCGGCTTGGGGAGAGGGCCTAGAAGGCCTGCATGACATATATGGGGTGGAAGGTATATATGGCTAGGCTATAGCAGCCTGGTGTACACATGGCATCTCAGCAGAGAGTAACTCCCTGCATGGGCAAAGCATATGACTCGAAATTGCTACGGCTATTGCAAGGGCTGGTGTGGGCCCATCACGTAGGCATACTATGGCCACATCACAAATCTTTCTAGTCTACGCTACTGCTATATTCCCTAGGCTGGAGTGGCTGGGGTGGCTGGGGCGGCAGGCGGGTCGCCTGCCAGGGCTTGTGGGCGACGTAGATGTCCGCCCCCTTAATTCCAGTAGACCGGCTGGAGGTAGGTCGGCCATAGCTCCCCGCGTCGCCGTTGTTGCTGCGTCAAGGTCAAGTCGTCGTCCAGCGTGTAGGAGGTCCCCCCAAGCCGCTTGCGACGCTTGAGGAACCGTCCATCTTATCCGCCATCGGTGTCAATGAAGGTGAGGAGCAAGGGGGATGGGCCGGCCTTACCCCGCGAGCGGCGGGGGAAGGCGGGTCACCCCCCGCGGCAGCCTTGCCCTTACCAGTGAGAGCCATGGGGACAAGGATTTTGTTCTCAAACGCCAGGGCAAGGGTCTCGGAGGTCTCGTCCTGCTGCTGGTCGAAAAGCTTGACTATGACGTTAACGCTGCGCTTGTCGAGCTCGGCCTCCTCGCGGAGGTCTAGCGTCTGCTGCTTGGGCGGCGATGGCGGATTCTGTCGAGAAGCCATGCCCTAGCTCGATTGTATAGCCATGATGATCTTCCTCCCCCGTGCCGGGATCCCCTCTATAGTTGGGTTGAACCCGAGACAGCATGGTGGTGCCGGTGCCCTTGAGGCACCTAGAGCAAGTGTTGCTTACATTCCACTCTTGCAGGAAGTAGCCCAGAATGTATTAAAAGCCATATTCTGATTCTGATTTGGCACGCCGCAAATAGTGAAAACCATTTGCGCTCAGTGCCGGTCCGCGGAAAACGCGATCTGCAAATGAATCCAGGCCGGAATCGAACTGGGGACCTCTCGCACCCACTTTTGCTGACTATAGTAGGACGGACGTCTCCTGGACCGTCCTAAAAGGCATCGCCAGCTCTTGAAACACCTACAGTCCAACCACAAAAGTTCTCCTGTCCGGGGAGTGATGCAAGCCAGTCGGATTTGTACTAGATAAATCATTCGAGATCTGTGTGTGTAGGAGTACTACACACGTGTCCACTCGACTGACTCGAGACTTGCCTCAGTCTCGAAACGTGAAACGGGCTGAACACGGCTGGAACCTTCTTAATTAAGTAATCAATTAATTAATGAGACTCGTTCTCCCGTTGGGGAGGCACGGAGCATTAACCCCGATGGATGGCCCCCCATGTCCTCTACGAGCTGTTCTTTGAAGGTGCGGGCCTTGCGGCGTCTAACATCAGGGGGCCCGGCCCACGTCAGGAGGTGCTGGCCAGGCTGAGCTGGTCGCAGTCCTGCGGGGGGGCCACGTGAGGTGTCTACCTGGTTGGTGCGAGCTCAAGGTGCCCTACTAGCTGCAGGCGCCGCTGCTTAATGGTGCTGGTGATATATGGCATGCCCTGGTACAGGTCCTCATTGCGGACATATATATGATCGAGCAGCATATCCTACTCTGAAAATGGAACGCAGCATGTTGGTGACCGCGCCGTCCAGCTTGCGGGCCAGGTCGGCGGTGAGGGTCCACGTCTCGGCGCCATACGTGAGAACAGGAAGGACGAGGACCTTGAACAGGTCCTGTTCTCGATCTTGCCCAGGGGCTTGCGCCACAGGGCCCGGTACTGGCGTAAAGCGTGCCAGGCGAGGGAGATGCGATGGTCCACATCAACCTCGCAGCTGGGGAGCAGGCTGCCCAGCAGCTTGACGCGGTCCCGATACAGGACTCGAGAGCCGTCGAGGAGATAGAGGGGTGGCGGTGAGTGGGTGAGCCCAACCGCCAAGGCCTCTGTCTTCTTGCTGACCTCAAGAAGCCCCACTGCACGGGCCTCGATAGCCAGGCAGTCGAGCCATGTCTGCACGTGCCCAGTGTCTTCGAAGAGGGTGGTGTCGTCTGCGTAGATGAGGTCTGCCAGCCGGATCTCGTGTCCGCTCCGCCAATTGCCAGAATGTGTTCAGTAGCAACCTGCACCCCTGGTTCCCTTAGTACCCACGATGCGGCAAATGGGAACCTTCTTATAGAAGGGGGCGTACCCGGTACTATCGAGATCAGCCAAGCGTATATTCTGATTTGGCACTCTGCAAATAGTGAAAACCATTTGCGCCATATGCCACTTCTCCGGGATATGTGCTACATGTACTCCCAACGGAGTTATGTTACTAGTTAATTAATTAATTAATTGTGGGCACCGCGGCCCGGCGAATCGCTATGAATGCCATATGCGGTCACACGTGGAGCCCCCACAGACTTGGGGGTGGTCTCCTTCATCACTACGTACTTGCCATCTATCCTTGCGTACCATCTGCCTCCATATTACAGACAAACCAGGAGGCTGCCCGGGTGTGAGCCCGTCACGTCTAGTGTAGCACATATTCCCGTGGGAGATCATGTAGCACATATTCCCTTGCTGGATGCCATGGAGGTGGGCGAAGCCGCGAAACCGAACTAGTCTATCAAGGAGACAACTAGTCTATCAAGGAGACCGAACTAGTCTATAACTCTAAGCTTATCTATCTAGAAAAAACCCGAACTACTCTATACTCAGCAAAGCGCCCCTTCCCCTTGCGAGAGGGGGGCTTGCCCACAGGGGCTGGTGTGTGAGCCTGGACTATCGTCTTCCACCTCTTCTTGTTCTGCATATAGCAGTCCAAGCAATAGAGAGGGAGTGAATGCGATGTTCAAATGGGGGAATCATGTTAACGTTCAAATCTACTACAATGGAGTCATTAATTAATTAATTAATTGATTAATAGACATGTGACTGCGATTAATTAATGAATTAATTAGGAACATGACTCCGTTGACGCCTTCAAGCCACCGCCAACGCCCTTGAGAGCTTGCATGACACCGCCGGCCTCACCGCCCAGGCGGTGAAGGACATCGCCGCCCAGCCGGCGCCTGCTGGCCCGGCCGGCGATGCTCCCTCCACCTGGGCGGACTTGCTTAAGCAGCACACCACCTCCACCACCTCCGCCATCTGAGTCGGCACAACTCAAGCAACAAGCCCTCGACCTTCGCGAGGAAGCCGACATCGCCCGGCGCAGCCACAATGTCATCGTCAAGCACTTCGACCAGCCGGCAGGTGAGACCTCCACGAGCCTTCTTGAGGCATTTAAGCGCGACATTCTTGCCCCCATGCTACTCACTGGTGAGCTGCGGATGTCGGCTGTCCGCCTCGCCCGCGCGCGGGGGAAGGCTGGCCCGGCACCCGTGCTCCTCACCTTTAAGTACATGGCGGACAAGCTGTCGTTCCTTACATGCCGCAAGAAGCTCTCGGAGACTCGCTTCACGCTGGACGACGACTTGACCCTGGCCCAGCAACAGCGGCGACGCGAGCTATGGCCGACCTACCTCCAGCTCCGGCAGAGCGCAGGGGGGAAACCGGTATACTGGAGGGGGGCGGTCATCCACGTTGACCACAAGCCCTGGCAGCCCCCTCCTGCCACCTCAGACTAGGAATATGTATACCAGTAGTGTAGATTAGTCAGGCTTAGCCTAGCATGTGGCCCACGCGCATTAATTAATTAATTAATTAATTAATTAGGAACATAACTCCTAGGAGTGCCTGATCAGAATAACTCCGTTGGGAGTATATGTAGCACATATAGCCCAGAGACTCTATAGCCCAGACTCTCTTCTCGACGAGCTGAAGAAACAGCTCTTGGCGTGCATGCAGCTGCCAGGTGCGATACTGCAGGGCGCCTACCGCCTGCCCCATCCACGGGCCAAGGCTGGGCCCCCTCCAGTGGTCCTCACCTTCAGCGACATCACAGCCCGAGTTCGGTTCCTCTCTCGCCGCAAGAAGCTGGTGAACACCTCCTGGTCGCTTGACGACGACCTGACGCCAGCCCAGCAGCAGCAACGCCGCGATCAGTGGCCCGACTACATCCGCCACAAGACCAACCCCGAGAAGCCCCAAGTGTACTGGCGGGGCGGGGACCTCTATGTCAACAAGAAACTGTGGAAGCCCCCCCGGGCCTCCCCGGGATAGAGCACTCCAGCTAGTTGTCTAGATGGGGGCAATCGATTATGGGATAGCTTAGGCATTACAGCACTTGAAACGATATTAGCGCACAGCGTTATAGTACCTTCAATTAGCTCTGGCACCTTGTGGCCATCAGCTTGCGCCTTAATTAGCCGACGTCTTGCGCCCACCTCACATTTGTATAGCATAAGCTATGCGTCAGCCTACCTATGGTATTGCACTGGTTGTATTGCACCCACAGTGTTGCGCCCCGGCACCATGCCGTGGAGAGAGCGCTCTGTGGCCTGCCCACCTGCGGCAGTGAGAGAAGCTAGGGCGCCCTCCCTCCTTCTCGCTGTGTATAAAGGGTTGAAGGTTCCTTTACTCTGTATTGGCACCCACGTGACGCAGTCACGTGCTTATTAATTAATTAATTAATAGCCCAGAGAAGGGGCATATGGCCTATCATACATTCTAAGCTACTTCCTGCAAGGGTGGGAATGTAAAGGACCCTTGCTCTAGGTGCACCAGGGCACTTGCATCCGGCCCCATGATCTTCAAGCTATGCCCAGCGACGGGGGAGCCTGTCATGGGGGGGAAGATCAGCATAGCTATACAAAAAAGCTAGGGCATGGCCAGCGTCTCAGCAGAGAGTAACTCCCTGCATGGGCACAACATGACTAAATAAAGCTAGGCATCATCTGGAGGGTGGCTCATCATATTAGGCACACATGTACATGATTAAATAAAGCGCGTGGCTTAGCTGGGATAGTGCCTCTAGGAGGCGTACATGTACATGGCCACGGTCTATCTATTCTACACTACTACTGCTGTATTCCCCTAAGCTGGGGCGTCTGGAGTCGCTGGGGCCGCGGGGGTCGCCTGCCAGGGCTTGTGGCCGACGTAGATGGCCGCCCCCTTCCAGTACATCGGCTGCCCCGCCTTGGTCTGCCGGAGCTGGAGGTAGGTCGGCCATAGCTCCCGTCGCCGTTGTTGCTGCGCCAGGGTCAAGTGGTCGTCAAGGGTGAAGAGAGTCTTCTCGAGCCGCTTGCGGCGTCGGAGAAAAGAAATCTTGTCCGCCGGGTTCTTAAAGGTGAGAAGGAGCGGGGGCGCCCCTGCCTTCACCCCGCGCGCGGGGAAGGCGGTGGGCGACCAGGTCGATCTCACCATTAAGACCCATGCGACCAAGGATTTCTCTCTCAAACACACGCGTAAGCTTCTCGGAATTCTCACCTTCCTCCATGTTGAAGTTCTTGACAATGACGTTGACGCTGCGCTTTGCGAGCTCGGCCTCCTCGCGGAGGTCAAGCGTCTGCCGCTGGAGCTGGGCTGCGACGGCGGAGGTGGAGGAGGTGGTGTGCTGCTTAAGCATGTCCGCCCAGGTCGTAATGGGAGGAGCATCGCCGGCCAGGCCAGCAGAGGCTGGCTTGGCGGCAATGTCCTTCACCGCCTGGGCGGTGAGGGCCGCGGTGTTCTGCAGGACCTGGATAGCGATGGCATTATCCTTAAGACGCTGGTCAATGTCGCGGAGCTGGGCGGTGATGGAGTCGGTGGAGGCGGAGGGGGGGGGGGTGGAGGCGAGGAGGGTGGCGGTGGCGGTGGGGATGGTGGGGAGCTCAGCAGCCAGCGTGCGACCCACACTGAGCTGCCACATCTGCAGCTAGGGGCGTCACGTGCTGTGAGATGGTTTCTTGGAGGTGGAGGAGGAAGGTGGATTCGGTCAAGGGGGAGGGGGTCCAGAGGTCCGTGACAGAGCGCTGAAGGATGGAAAAGAGGGCGGCGAGCTGAAGACGGGGGCGAGACCAGCGGGCCAGGTTCTCAGCATGTTGTCGGTGAGTAAACCGGCCGTCAGGTCCAGTGCGGAGGCGGCTAAGGCTTTGAAGGCGCTGGCATAGGTCGAAAATGGAGGCGTATGACCCATAAAACACGAGCTCCAGTATCTTGATGGGTGGCATGTCGAAAAAGCTGGGTCTGGCATCGTCGAAGGTGGAAAATAACCCGTCAACGTCAAAGTCGCGCTCAGACCAGCTCGGTTCGGTGGGGCGGCTGCGGTTTGGCTCAGGCGAGGCGGAGGGCGAGGCAGGAAGCCCGGGAGGGTGCTGGACGACCACCAGTGCGCGACTAGGGTCATCACTGCCTGCCGGACCTGAGGGCGAAGCTGCAGCTAGCCGGAGCTGCAGACGTATTTTCATTGCCGAGCGCAGCCGTCAGGCTGCGTTGCGTCGATAAGCGTTTGCTCATCGTATATTGCGTAATAGCTGCGGAAAATTATATCAGCATGTGCGTCGTAGAAAGACGCGTCGATTGTGATATTCACGGCTAAATTCGGTGCTCAAACGTGAAAGTTATGAGCTCCGCCGTCAGCCATGGCTACCTCGTGGCTCGTGGCTCGTGGCACGTTGGGATCCCACGCGCATGTGCGCCCATAATGGCCCCCATGGATGACGCCTTCAACATTTAGCCACGCTATGTCTATAATGGGACCCCCATGGATGTTGCATTAAGAATTTAGCCATGCTATGCCTATGCAGAGAGACGCTCTCTGTTGAGAAGCCATGCCCTCGCCCTTGTATAGCCATGATGATCTTCCCCCCACATGGCATGCTCCCCCTTAGCTGGGCATAGCGTGATAGACCGTGAGGGTGCGGGTGCCCTGGTGCACCTAGAGCAAGGGTAGCTTACATTCCCACCCTTGCATGAAGTAGCCTAGGATGTATTAAAAGCCATATGCCCCTTCTCAGGGATATGTGCTACATTGACTCCCAACGGAGTGATGTTCCTAATTAATGACTCCGTTGGGAGTACATGTGGCACATTGCCCTGAGAAGGGGCATATGGCCTTTAATACAGTCTGGGCTACTTCCTGCAAGGGTAGGATGTAAACTACACCTGCTCTATGTGCACCGAAATTTGGGGTAGAAACTAAAGAAGATATAGCAACTGGGAAGGCTGTCCTGCTTGCCGAGTCCAACCGGCAAGCTCACTCGGTGCCCTCCATCCATCCAAGTTGGAAGGGGACTAGCCACCGGCGGGCTGGCCAAGGATCCCTACGCCAAGAAGGGCCAGCTCCTGGTCAAGGCCAAGCCACACACAAGGATTGGCTGTTTGTGCATCTCCCCTTCACAACAGAGGCCAGGCGCCATAGAAAAAGAGAACGGGAATGAATGCCATATTGCCCAAGCGCAGGTCCCTGATGCACGCCGCGCTGGATGAATTGGCCGGCACACATGCAAGTCATATTCAAGCTTGTCTCATGCAACCCATGCCTTGTGTTCATTGACGCAATGAACCATTGATGGACGGCGCGGACTCTGCACGCCCTCGCCGAAGTCGTTGCAACCACGCCCTCCCTGTCCCTAACTGGTACACCCCGTTAGGCCAGGCAGAGGACAAGATACAAGGTCAAACCACAGGGAGAGAGCTCATCCCGACACGGGCGGAGGCGGCACATAACCACCAGGCACCCCCTGCGGCTGCTGCGGAGGAACCTCGGGCCCCGCCTCCGCGTCCACGCTCGCCACTTCATCGTCGTCATCCGAGTCCTCGGAGTCGGTCGTGGCCGGGGACGCCGGCTCGTACGGGGGGTGGTGCGGCTTGATGAACTCCATCCATACCGATCGATTCTATCTATAGTGAGCCGGACCCTAGGGGTCTTGCCTAGCATGCTTCCCGCGCTTGCAAACACGCTGCTTCCCCACTGGTGGGGGGTCATTGTCATTTATAACCTGAGCCCACTTGGCCTTGTCCATCATATTTTTCCAAATCACGGAGAGTCCGAGGCCCCCCCATGTCCTCTACTAGCTGCTCCTTGTGCGGGCCTTGCGGCGTCTAGAATTGCTGGGCCCGTTCCACGTGAGGAGGTACTTTTCCATAAAAAATAGGAAGGGCATAAAATCATCGCAATTCATGGTATTTCAATGCCGCTCACAGAGACTTGTGTCGCTACCACCAATTATGATGGTGACTTAAAGGGGAATGAAAAAAGAGGGGCGCTGATGAGTGATAACATTCGCTGGTCCATCCAGTTGTCCAATTTAATAGTCGAGCGCCTGTGTACTATACCTCCGTAGTGGACGGCAGACAACTAGATGCTGTTCACCAGCACGGGCCCCGTCCGCGCCCAACTTCTCCAGACAGGGAGCAGGGGGCAGCTCTAGCTACCAACAGCAACGCGTAGAACTCCCCACTGCGAATCACATGACCCATATCAAGGAGACAACCGGCGCAGGCCAGAAATCGGTTGTGCTCCCAACGATATGTGTGGATATGGTTATGCTCCCAATCCGTCCTGCCAGAGCCCACTCGGTTGTCTCACTTATTCTTAAAAGAGTAGGCAAGCTAGCCTTGCTAATATAAGGAAAAACTCCTGGCTACTTGTATCAGCCAAAGTAAAGTGACTGCATCGCAAAGTCTCGACGATATACTAGTCGTATCTCTCAAAGATAGTAACCAGGAATAGTTGTCCCACAATAGTAACTAAGACAACCGAGCATACTGATAGTTGTCTCACTAAAAATACTGATATCGGTTGTCTAGCATTACTTGGCGCCAGCTGCTTCTATCAGGCAGCCGGGCCTAATCTGTCAGCTGTCCTTACGCCCTCTCAACTCTTCTTGGCTTTGCTGGCTGCGGCCACCTTGGCCACTGCCGACTTGCTGGCGGCATCCAGGTAGATGAGAAGTCCGCCCAGCATGGCCAAGTTCTGCGTGGGGACAATAGCAGAAGGCATGGTCCCGATTATTTGATCAGCGAGTTGATCAGTAAGGTTGTATACCAGGACGGCCAGGTTGTGCGTGGGGACAATAGCAGAAGGCATGGTCCCAATTATTTGATCAGCGAGTTGATCAGTAAGGTTGTATACCAGGACGGCCAGGTTGTGCGTGGGGACAATAGCATAAGGCATGGTCCCAAATATTTATTAGCTGGTTAACAGACTTTTCCAACCGTCCCAGAGATATCGCCCAAACCCCTGGGGGGTCCCATTGGCCCGGGGGGGGGGGGAGGGGGGTCTGAACCCCCCACTCCCAACGATTTATGGGTGGGGTGGGGTGGGGGTCCGACCCCCCCCTCCCCCCCCCTCCCCCCTCCCCCCCCCCCCCCCCTCCCCCTCCCCCCTCCCCCCCCCTCCCCCCCCCCCCCCCTCCCCCCCCTCCCCCCCCCTCCCCCCCCTCCCCCCCCCTCCCCCCCCCCCTCCCCCCCCCCCCCCCCCCCTCCCCCCCCTTCCCCCCCTCTGGGCCCCATTACCTTTGCCGCCCATTTTTCCCCGCCCAGGCTTTGTGCTGCCTGAGTTTTTTTCCCAAGATATAGAACGTCATTACCATGTGCGGACCTAGGTCGACTTGGGGGGGGGGGGAGGGGGGCAAGCCTTCTTTAACCCCCCCCCCCCCCCCTTGGACCCCCCGGGGGTGGCAACGAATGAGGGGGGGGGGGGGTCTGATCCCCTAACCCCCGGGGGTTCCCGTGGCTGGGGGGGGGGGAGAGGGGGTGCTTGACCCCCCCCCTCTCGGGCGATATCTGCGGGAGTGTCGCGAATAGGCTGTTCGTTAGTAATGGATGAACTCGGTCTGGAATGCCACAACGCCCATGAAAATCCGTCCATAGCCATCACTAGCCACTACTAGCTCACCCTTAGCTACCTACCACTGCGGCCCACCGGGTGGCGTTCTCACCTTAAAGAAGTGGATGAACTCGTTCTGGAAAGCCATGCTGTCCGCTGGCTCGTTGTAGAAATCGTGGAAGACGACGGTGGCCACGCTCAGGAAGAGCATCTGCAACGAGGAAAAAAAGAAATGGGCCAAGGGACGTTAATAACATAGCTGACAAGCGCGTATCATTCACCATAGCGCAAGGCGTCCCACAGTGGTGAGCGCGTGAGGTGTCCACTCCGTGAGGAGCATCTAGAAGGCAGGTACATGACTGTAAATGTACATTACATGCCTATACATGCATATAAGTGCAACTACTATGGATTATTGGAGAAGGAAGGGCTTAGGAGTTATAGAGGTAACTGGTCATCTGTCCTTGCACAATGAGGGTTTAAATGTGGCCACGCTAGAAAGGAGAACGTGCATTAAGGGGGGGAGGGGGGGGGGGGGGGAGGACTGAACACACATACTAAAAGGCGCTAATAGGCCACTACAATTCTCAAGACGAACTTGCAAGAGGGAAGCGGATATAAAAAAAGTATTGGCCCACATTCAAGGCTAGTGCCTGAGGTCCATGACACGGAGTACACGATCTGCTATCGAGCATGGTATACAGTAGGGTGTGTACCGAAGTAATACCACAAAACAGCAGGTACATATCATAATGAATATAGTAGTGAACATGATAAATAGCATCCCATGCAAGCGCTAAAACACGAGCCGCGCATCGACTACATTCATAATTCAATATGATGCATTGACTTGCTTATATTCATAGTAAAAAAAAAAACACAAACCCGGTATCCACTTTCACTTGCAGGAAGGCATTCGTACCCACCCGCAAGTACACCCCCATGTGCATGCATTAGGTGTCTCAGTTATCACTACATTAGAGCAGGCACTAAAAGCTGCATATATCGAAGCCAAGAGCGACGACAAGGATATTAGCGGCATGAACTGCAAGAAAAAACTAGTAACCCACCAGCAGGTACGCCCCCAGGTAGACGTCCAGGAGGAGGAGCAGGCCACCCAGGCCCTCGAGGATGGCCCCCGCCATGACCAGCTGCTTGCCCTGTGGTTTGGGGACAGAGAAGAACACACACGACACACAAGTCACTGCATGCCCTGTGGGGTTTACTCAAAGGGTCCTTAGGGATAACGGCCGGCTGCTTGCCCCGTGGGGATAGAGTACAGAGCACATGATAGAGCGGGGGGGGGGGGGGGGGGGGGGGATACAGCATTCTTGGCTAAGGGAACAGGCTGGCGTGTAGAGTGGTGAGTCTCAGTGGCCAGGCAATGGAAGTCCCTTGCCACGCTCGCTGCCTTTAGAAACATAACACGTTGAACATATAACACGAGGAATGTAACACCATAAGCTTTTTACTTCCGCACCGATCAGCACCCGCGTTGCATATTGGGAGCTATTCGTTATTGTGCTAGTTATTTGTTATCTCGGTAACAGGCCAAACAGACTGCCGGAAAGTGCAAGAGGCTGCCAAGACCCTAGACCTTGCATTGGAGCTGCAGCGATTGATACCAACCAGGACGCACGATGGGGACTTGCACTAAGAGACCGATAGCGCAGGCGTGAAAATCGTGGAACCAGAAAACTCAGAAAATAATACAGGGTGTCCAGGTAGCAATTGTGTACTAGCATACTGCACATACTAGCATACTGTTTTCTTCCAGATTTCTGGCCTGCGCTGGTTGTGTCTTTGATACTGTATACTTGAACTAGCATCCTGCACTCATGTCTCGTTTTGCCGATGGGCATACTCCAGGCCAAAGGTCCTTCACCTACAGGGTTTCTCACTAAGAGACCGATGCAGTGCTCTGGTGGTACATAGTGAGAGCATTCATCAGCCAGATATCCGGCAAAGAGTGCGTTTATGTTTGCTTCAGCAACCGTTTTAACAAGTAGAAGTGTCAGATATCCAGCTGGGCAAGCTTTTCAAATACTAACAGCCTAAGTTGCCATCCACGATTGATTCCAGCACAACACTCCCGCCCAGAATAACAACAGATCTAAGCTTCGCAAGCCAACGCTACCAAAAAAAATAGATTCTGTTTCAATTTTCTACTTGGGCTCGCGGCTTCCATAGGACACAGCTTGGAATGTGGCTCTATCGCTTTGCATACGTAGTGTGGCTATCTATTGTTTTGCATAGGTAGTGCTGCATAGATAGTGCTTGTTGACAACCATGCCTGGTATATGGCGACATTTTCCATCCCATATGTCTAAACCAATTTCATACTTACCTCCTGCTATGCCCATCATCCTAGCGGCTATCATCCAAAGAAACCATAAAGGCCGCTTGGTCTGACCATAAAACTGGCAAACCAGGAAATGCCTTACAGACATCCTCGGACTAGTAAGGCCAGAGATGGCCATGCTTCTAGGCATCAGCAACAAAAAGAGGTGAAATATTTGAGTTTGGACCCCTTCCCAATTGCTCAATGGCTTCGAGCTTCAGCCAAGCCAGGTCCCTGCAGGGACTCAAAGCGTGCCGCCCGGCCGTCGCGGCCATACCTGCGCCCAATGAGGGGCCATTCAGAGCATCCTGCCGGCTAAGGCTCCAAGTCACCGGTCTACAGCCCATCGTGCCACAAGGTGGCATGAACGTCGACCACGAAGAAACCGACGGGCGTCCGTGAAGGCGGCACGCTGCTTCGAAAGTCGCCGGGCTGTACATTACCATATTAAATTACCCGAAGTCCAAGGATAAAACGGCCCTGGCGACATGCGTGGATCGGTGAGTGGGTGCCTTTGATGGCTGAAAGGGGGTGCAAGGGCGAACCGTTACCTCGGGCAGCGGGAACGGGATCTCGAAAGGAAGCTTCTCGACAAACTTGGCAAACTTCTTCACAGTAAACCCTGCCATGGGCCCGCCATCCGAACCGAACGTCTCGTATCTGCACATAATATCATCGCATCCACGGAAAAAAAATTTCGGTACATTGCACGGCCACCTAAATAATAACCGATAGGACACCTAGCTCCCCACGCAGACGACGTCACCTGGGCGATCCACGGTACATATCAGGTTTGAAAGCCTTACTTGTAATAAGCCGTCAATATAAAAATGGAGGCGATGAAGACACGTCCCAGTGTAGAAGTGACGCCCATTTTACCGGCACACTGCTTCGTCGCGCAAGGGTCCTTTGCGGCGAGTGCAAACGTATTGGGGGACGGCTATGGCAGCGTGACGTTTTGCTTTCAAACAGATGACACCTGGCCCTCGCGTGTCGTTTGCCTCGAGGGGGCGCCCAAACAACGAAGAGGCGTATCTGTACTCTATACACGGGCTCTTGAATGCATCCCTCCCAAGGGCCCGTATCTAGCTCTATCTTGGGCCAAACTTGAACCTGGCATAACCCAGTGCGCGGTTCGAGCATAACAGGGTGTACGTCCGGATAGGAACTCTTACAGTACACTGTAGTACTCTGAGGACACAACAACAACAACAACAACAACAACAACAACAACAACAACAACACTGTAGTACCCTGACGGTATCTTACCGGGCGTGCAAACACGTTGCACGCACATGTATCCCCGCCATGCCACATCGCGTTACACAAATGGCCAGATGCACGTCGGAGCCTCTGACGCAATTTATCGGTAACCCGCCCGTTGTTGCCGAAGCCGAAATCTCACATCTACGAAGTGGCAAGAGTGCTGTTACGCCTGTAGCGGGCTTTGACAGGAGACTATAGTGCACGATACAACTATTTCATACCAATCGTTGGGAAAATGGCAGAATTGGGAATCACCGGAACTATTGGACGCGTTTTCCTTGCAGCCGTCTTTCTCCTTGCCGCCTACAACAAGTGTGCCGCGATCGCTTCCTTGCCCGCGCAATTGCCGCAATTTTCACCATCCGACAATAACGGCAATGTGAACGCTCGAACAGGAATGGGAAAGGAATATTTTCGCAGTTCAAGGGATCACCAACACCCCCCTCGCGTGTGTCCCGTGGCCCTTTCCGCACACAGATTTGATGACGGTGAACCGATAGCCAAGTTCACGGGCGCCAAGTTTGCAAAGTTTATCAACCTCCTCCCGTTCGACATCCCATTTGGGCTGCCCGAGGTATCGTTTGGACGTTCAACTGCGGCACTTTTTTGTACACATTCGAAGCATGAGTCACTGGAGGAGCTTGGGTTTGCTTTATTCGTTCTAGCATTAGCCAAGATTTTTTTTTGTGGCAGTCTGGCAGGCTCCGGGGAAGGCAGCTGTTTAGCCGTAACGAATAAGTTTGCCGACCTGGTTTACTGTTTTAATTTAGTGTAATTTTAAACCAGTTGTTTTTCGTGGGTTCATGATGCCAGAATCATTAACAGCGTCCTTCGTTGCCCTGTACCGTGTCGTGCTGGACGTCTCCTGCCCCCCCGTGCCCAGCCCAAGGCCTTGGTGATGACGGGGATGATCATGGAGGGGCTGGGCGGCCTGCTCCTCATGTCAGACATCCGGCTGGGAGCGTACCTGCTGGTGTGTACCGGGTCTTTCTATCTAATCGCTCATCCGTATGATTTTTGCGTTGCCTGTTGCTCATTATGTTGAGGGGGGAGCATACGGGGGGCATACCTGCTAGCGAGGCGCGCAGTGTGCTGAGGGGTGATGGACAAAGGGGGATGGTAACGGGCTTGATAATTGCCCCCGATGGACACATGCACCGGTGCCTTCAGCTGATGGTAGTCATGACAACGCACGTCCCCTGCTTACAGTAGTCATGAAAACATAGCTCCTGCAGACCAGCACCTGCACACCAGCAGCTCCGGTAGACCAGCACCATCCTACTCCACGAGGATAACGCGACTGCGTCGTGGTCATGTGTGCCTCCATGTGTTGTGTGGCTGGCAGCTCCTCTACACGAGCGCCGCCTCCGTCATCTTCCACGACTTCTACAATTACGTGGCGAGCAGCCTGGAGTTCCAAAACGAGTTGGTTCTCTTCTTCAAGGTGGGTGGTCCGAATCGAGGGGTTCGTGCGCTATGTAGCCTTACCACTAAAGTTGGCTAATCTGTAGTTTGCTGAATAGTGCCCAGTTCCTGTGTTCCACGCATCACTCCACAGCCGCGCTAGGGGCTGGGTGTACCGCCTTGATGGACGGCCTTGATGGACCGCCTTGATGGACCGCCTCGATGTGGTTGAGGTTTTGAAACGAGCTGGTCCAGTTTATTGAATCTTAAGGGATGTGGAAGGAGAGTGGGTGGGTGGCCAGCATATGCGTTTGCTAAGGCTGGGGGGATTTGGACGAGTCCAGCCGAGGCCGCGAAACGTTCGAGTGCGGGGCTGCCCTATGGGCGGTGGCCCAACTACTGTTGTAACAGCATATGGGTCCGCCTGAAGTGCTAGTTTAAGCGGGTCCTTTACGTCATAAAGTGGGTGGTGGGTGGCAGTGCTTTGTATCCACCTGGCTGATGCAGGGTCTTGGCTATGCAGAATGAGCCGGTCTTGGCTATGCAGAATGAGCCGGTCTTGGCTGTACAGAATGAGCGGGTCTTGGCTGTACGGCATGAGCGGGTCCTCTTCTTCAAGGTGACACGTTGTCGTGACTCCAGTTTGTTTGGACCTCTCGGGAACAGTGAAGGTGGCTAATTTGCCAGTACCCGTCAGCTGCTGCTCTGGCATGTGCTCAGAATAAGCAGGTCCTCTTCTGTGGAGACGGGTAGGTTCTATAATTAGTGTGTGTGTGTGTGTATGTGTGTGTGCATGTGCGTGCGTGTGCGTATTTAGGGACGAGCGCTTGGATAGTTACCTCGCTGCCTCATCTCCCTGCTGTCTCACATTCCTTATCATCTGGCAAAGTGACCCCAAACCCCGGCCCACACTCGCGTACCGTTCCCTACACCCCCCCGTTACCTTTGTACGATATTTAAAAGGCATGCATGTGCGTGCTTGCTTCCCATCTCTCTTAGGGTAGGCTGCACCTCGCGCAATATGCATGGGATGGATGTGATGCGTGGGCAACGGCAGGCTGCGGTGAGACGATGATTAGCTGGCCTTATTATTGTTTTTTTTCAAAGTGACCCTAGGCCCGGGTCACTCTCACAGAGCATTGGCTGGAACGGATGTAAAACAACGAATAGTTGTCTCACGTAATGTCAGAATTATGAAACAATCTCGCTTCGCTTGAGTAGCAATACAGCGCACCTTGTGTCTGCATGCGTAATACTGACCCGTTTGCCATCAGCTTGGTATCTGTTTTTCTTGGTATCTGTTTTTCTTGGTATCTGTTTGTCTTCAACCCGGCTGCACTGTCCACCAGAATCTCGCAATGCTGGGCGGCCTCCTGGTATACCTGGACGTCACCAGACCCGAAACCCGGGGAGAGAAACTGAAGCGCCTGTGATGTGATGTTGAATGGTGATATAGCACCTTGATGTGACATCGATTAGACAAGGGCCAGCGCAGGCCAAAAATCTGGAGAATCGATCCGTGCCATGATAGCTCGATATTATGATTACTTGCAAAATGCAAATTTCGCAAACTGCTATGGTGTATATGTCGATGAAATGATGAGCAGTTTTACCAGGGACAAACGTCTGGGACCTTGATATCGTATTTAGTTGACTGAGTGCTTGATTCAGCTAGCAAAGGGGCACGCAAGCTTCACCCAGCATGCATGTGAATGTTCGCGCATGCCCGTGCATGCAGTGTACTTGGTTTTTGGCTGATTAAGTACTATATGGTTGTAAAATTTTCTTCGATTCTGTATAGATTAACATGCGCTTCCAATAAGCTATTGTATCGAAACAACCTAGCAGCAAATAGAACTAGAGCTCTACATCAGCCATATGACATAGTCAAATCCACATGATGTGTGACCAATCAGCCCCAGAACGGAGGCCAAGGCCCCGGCCTCGCCGATCTGGCTGGGCCCCCGCCCCCACTCCGCCTCTAGGCCGACACTGTGGTAAATTACCCTACTTCAGGCCGCTTAATTCAAACTGCTAGGCAGCTAGTTGGCTTCCCGAATGCGAGGATGACATGACGACCCGGATAGGCATGGCGTGGGCGCAGCTCCACGAACACCGCCGCTGGTGGAGCAACCCCGCCCTACCCCGGATCGTCAATTAATTAATTAGGAACATAACTCCGTTGGGAGTATCTGTAGCACATAGCCCTTGAGAAGGGGCATATGGCCTATAATACATTCTAACTTTCTAAGCTACTTCCTGCAAGGGTGGGAATGTAAACAACACTTGCTCTAGGTGCACTAGGGCACCTGCACCACCCAGAGTCTCGGGCAACTCCCGGCCAGCTAAGGGGAGCCCGTCATAGGAGGGGAAGATCATCATGGCTATACAAGAGCTAGGGCATACGGCTTCTCGACAGAGAGCATCTCTCTGCATAGGCATAGCATGGCTAAATTCTTAGTGCAACATCCATGGGGGTCCCGTTATAGGCATGGCGTGGCTAAAGTCAGGCATCATCCATGGGGGCCATTATGGGCGCACATGCGCGTGGGCCACATGCTAGGCTAAGCCTGACTAATCTACACTACTGGTATATATTCCCTAGTCTGAGGTGGCAGGAGGGGGCTGCCAGGGCTTGTGGTCAACGTGGATGACCGCCCCCCTCTGGACAGTATACCGGCTTCCCCCGTGCGCTCTGCCGGAGCTGAAGGTAGGTCGGCCATAGCTCGCGTCGCCGCTGTTGCTGGGCCAGGGTCAAGTCGTCGTCCAGCGAGAAGCGAGTCTCCGAGAGCTTCTTGCGGCATTTAAGGAACGCCAGCTTGTCCGCCATGTACTTAAAGGTGAGGAGCACGGGTGCCGGGCCAGCCTTCCCCCGCGCGCGGGGGAGGCGGACATGCAGCCGACATCCGCAGCTCACCAGTGGATCGTCAAGCCCGACCTGTTGAAGGCCATGCTGATCTTCCCCCCCCATGACAGGCTCCCCTTAGTTAATTAATTAATTAAAATCATAGCTCCGTTGGGAGCATATGTAACACATAGCCCTGAGAAAGGGGCATCTATGGGTTTGTAATACAATCAGGGCTACAACCTGCAGGTGGAGGATGTACAACTATCACCTGCTCTGGGTGCACAAGGTGCACCTGCACCACCATGATGGTTCATGCCTCCTTAACAAGCACAGGCACCCAGGGGGGGCTTGAGGAGAGGGCCTTGAAGGCCTGCATGACATATGGGGTGGAAGGTATATGTGGCTAGGCTATAGCTGGTGTACACATGGCATCTCAGCAGAGAGTAACTCCCTGCATAGGCATGGCATGGCTAAATTCTTAATGCATCATCCATGGGAGGTCCCGTTGTAGGCTGGGCGCGGCTAAATAGTGAAAGCAGCATCCATGGGGGCCATTATGGGCGCACATGCGCGTTGGCCACATGCTAGGCTAGGCCTGACTAATCTGGTATAGGCTGGTATAGGTTCCCTAGTCTGGGGTGGCAGGGGGGGCCTGCCATGGCTTGTGGTCAACGTGGATGACCGCCCCCCTCCAGTACACCGGCTTTCCCCCTGCGCGCTGCCGGAGCTGAAGGTAGGTCGGCCATAGCTCGCGTCGCCGCTGTTGCTGGGCCAGGGTCAAGTCGTCGTCCAGCGTGAAGCGAGTCGCCGAGAGCTTCTTGCGGCATTTAAGGAACGCCAGCTTGTCCCCCATGGACTTAAAGGTGAGAAGCACGGGTGCCGGGCCAGCCTTACCCCGCGCGCGGGGGAGGCGGACCGCCGACATGTCCGGCAGCTCACCAGTGAGTTGCATGGGGGCAAGAATGTCGCGCTTAAGTGCCGTGAGAAGAGTCGTCGATGTCCCCTTAGTTGGGTTGAGCTTGATGAGACTCAGGGGGTGCAGGTGCCCTGGTGCACCTCGAGCAAGTGTCGTTTACATTCCCAGGTGCCCTTGCAGGAAGTAGCTTAGAATGTATTAAAAGCCATATGCCCCTTCTCTGGGATATGTGCTACATTTACTCCCAACGGACTTATGTTCCTAATTAATTAATTAACTCATGGTCCGGATTCGAGCACCCGATTTCTGGCTTGCGCTGGTTGTCTCCTTGATATCCCCCTTGGCTGCGGCGCTATCCCCCTGGGCTACTGGTGCTGGGGTCTCTGGGGCAGGGGGCGCCTGCCAGGGCTTGTGGTCAACGTAGATGACCGCCCTCTTCCGACTTCCAGTATACCGGCTTCTTCCCCGCCGTCTGCCGGAGCTCAGCTGGAGGTAGGTCGGCCATAGCTCCCGTTGGGCACCGCGTTGTTGTTGGGTCAGGGTCAAGTCGTCGTCCAGCGTGTACTGGAGGTCCCCCCAAGCTGCTTGTCATGCGACGCTTGAGGAACTCCAGCTTATCCGCCATGGTGTCAAAGGTGAGGAGAAGGCGAGAAGCGGGGGCGGTCTAGCCTTACCCCGTGAGCGGGGAAGGCGGATCACCCCCGGCTTGATCGACCTCACCGTTGAGAGCCGCATGGCGGGACAAGGATGGTGTTCTAAAACCGGCCTTGGCATTGAAGGGACTTGGAGATCTCACCTTCAAGCTGAGGGCAAAGTGCTTGACGATGACGTTGCGGCTGCGCTTGTCGGTTGAGCCTGGCCTCCTCACGGAGGTCGCTCGCGTCTGCTGCTAATTGAGCTCGGGGCGGCGATGGCGTCGAGGTCGGGTGGTGGTGGTGTGGTTTGAACAGCAATGATGCAGGGTGGCGGCCCATGGGTCTGGCTGGGAGGGCCCATCGCCGGCTGGGCCAGCCGGGGCAGCCTGGCCTGGCGCCGGGCACTGAATGTCGATCCTTCAGCGCAGGCCTGCCTCAGTAGGCGCGGTGAGGCCCGCGGTGTTTTGCAAGCAAGTGCTCGATGGTGATGGCGTTGCCCTTGAGGCGCTGGTCGATGTGGCGGAGAGCTCTGGGCATGCAGTGATGGCATCGGTGGTGGCGGTGGTGGCTTTGGAGGTGGAGGAGGCGAGGAGGGACCGTCACTGGGGGTGGTGACGTGGCGGTGGTGGAGAGGAGGGGGAGCTCGCGGCAGCCAGCGTGGGCCGCCCAGGCCGGGCTGGAATGTACGTCATGCAGTGCATGCTACATGACCTCCCGGCCAACCCGGAGTCATGTTATAATTTATGATATATATTACGCCGATTTACCATAGGTTTCCCACATTCTTAGGCATGTCCGGCAGGCCGGCCTGGGCCTAGCCGGGCACGTGGCCCGCACAGATCAGGTAGATCGACGGCATCAGATATAGACTAGCTGGCACCAAGCCCGCACAGCCCGGGCGCTGTTTTGTCCGCACGTGGCGTGCCCCAGGCCGCGCGCGGCCGGGCTGCCATGTGTGTACTTTTCGTGATACGCTAGGCATAGACATGTGCTACCCTAGACGGGACGGGCTCACGCCCGGGCAGCCTCCTGGTTTGTGTGTAATATGGAGGCAGATGGCTCGCAAGGATAGGTGGCCTGCAGGTAGTGATGAAGGAGACCACCTCCTGAAGTCAGTGGGGGCTCCGGACGCGTGTGACCCAGTTTGGCATTTACAGCGATTCGATCGGGCCGTGGCCTGCCCAGAACCCTAATAGAGCTCTAGGAGCCAGATAGATAGCTAGCATCATCCATTCAATCCCGGCCATGTTCCCATCCCACTGAGCCTGAGGACAACTATTCCTGGATGCATGGCGATCCAACGTCGTGGAAGGACTAGGGGAGTTGTCTGAGAGGAAAGACGCGAAGACCGCGGGAGCCGCGTCACTGGCTATCTGTAGGAAGACCTGCATGGAGGGAGACAGACATGCAGACGGTAACCAATCAAACAGGTTTATGATAGAAAAAAGGTTATGATAAAGTTATGTATGAAAAAGTTTATGATAGAAACTGAACTTAGAAGGAAAAAGAGAACACACACACGAAGTTAAAGAAAAAGTAAGAGAGTATTGATTAAGGACTTATACTCATTTAATTGACGCAGTCATGCATGTGTAAGTATAATTTATTAGTCAATGATGTCAATTCTCGCCCTAGCTATGATCCGCTTGCCCACGCTCCTGGCCATGATATGCTCACGTGGGTCTTATTGCACACACAGAATTTGCCGGATCGTCTATCGTGTCCGATTGCTGCTGTGGCATGCCTGTCTGGCATGAAGGAGAAAGGGGGTCTCCTCTGCCCTTTCTTCCTGTTGTGCTGTAAATTAAATTCAATTATAACATGACTCCGTTGGGAGATCATGTAGCACATATTCCCTTGCTTGATGGATGGATGGGCGTCTGCTTTAGGATGGCTCCTTTGCAGCATTCTTTATAACGGTGTTCAGATTAACATCCCAGGAGCAGAGTCTCGTGAGGTGTCTCAGCTAGCAAGAAGGGTGCTGCCTCTGCCAGGTGGTGCCAACTTAGGTAGACAACCCGGCTTCCTCGTCGGCTCGCGGCTAATAGGCTTCGGGGACAGCCTCTAAATAGTCCCCCGTTCCACTACCATGCATCGACCTAGTAGTCGACTGAGACACATGGCGGTGCCGGTGCAGTAAGTCTCGGGCTCGAACGACAGCAGTCTCAGCAGTAAGATTAGCAACACACAATTAACGCATGCTAGATTCTCTACGCCTAGAGCTGCGTTGCGCAATCATCCCTGAATACCCATGGAGCAGGCGGCAGGCTGGCATCCTACGTACGCCTGCAGGACAAAATCCATGCGATGAAAAGCACTATTCCCTCCGTTTCCCTTCCCTCCCAGTTCCATCCCCACCCCCACCTTCCGCTGCATGCATCCACCGGCCCGGCCCCATCATCCGTCGCCGTTCGATCTCCCCGCGGCTGTTGGGCCAGCAGGCATCCTTGGCCCTTGGCAACTTTCAACGTACGCACATTGCTAGCATATGGCGCCCATAGCTATACCGGGTAGAGGAGCTTGTTGCCTTTTGCATGGCACACCGTGTGTCTATTCTAGGCGTGCAGGAGCATCGTCGCACGGTGCCATTTGGCACGGTGAGCATTGATCGCCTGGCAGGCGGTTGGCGTTTTTACTTCGCTGGCATGCAGTGGGACGCCAGGCCAAGGTGGTGTTGGCCTTTTGTGTTTGCCGCTGGCCGAGCTGCCAGCCTCAGCACGCTAAAGTTTCTAACCCCACGCCTTAAATATTATGGTGGTACATTTCACCTCGGTTGACGGGCGGTCTAATCACCACGTCACGGTTGGGGTGGGTGCGCACCCCATATAGTGGGCTACCTGAGTCGGAACGCCAGAAGTTCTTCGAGGACTTGCATAGCCGGTTGAGGGGGCCACCCCGGCCCGCCACTTTTTGGTTATATGCTGCTTGACGCCAACGCCACGCCCCCCGTGGGCACTGCTGGCAGTCGCTTTGCGCCTGCCACTGAGCACGGCTGCTAACGACAACACTCCCCTGTTTTCTGCCTTTTTGCGGGATTATTATAGCGGGATGGTTGCTGTCAACTGCCACTCCCAACGTCCCTCACAGGACTTGGTCACTTTTCGGGGCCCTAACTAACGGCCGTCAGCCGGGCCTGTCTGGATTATACGAGGTGGTACGGCAGCCCATGCAGGTGCACTTCGGTTCTGGACACCGGCCCGAGTGTTCGACACGTCACACGCCCACGGTGTGCTCTGACCACCGGTTGGTGCGCGCGACCATTCGGCTCCGGCTCCATGTCCCCGAGGCCGGGCCGCGCCGCCCGGCCAGTGGCCCGCCCCGACTGGTCTAGCTGCTCTACGCCCGGTCCGGGGGGATCCTGAGGACTGGACGCCGGACGCCGAGCACGAGCGCAACCGGTGCCGCAGCTGGCTGCAAGGAGTCAGTACCTGGCAGCCCTGGACGCCCAGGCGGACGTCGACGCGCTGGCCCAGGGTGCTCCCAACGCCGCCATTTTTGCGGGCTTTGCGGCCCGCCCCCCATTGGGCAGCTGGCGGCTCGGCACCTGCCGGGGCTGCCCCGTCGCCGCCCCGGCCCGCTCTACCGCCAGGACCCCAAGGTCTTCATGGCCGCCCGGCACGGTCCGCCTCAAGCGTAACCGGGACCCGCGCTGCAGAAACCGGTGCTCAAGGCCGCCCTTGTGGAGGCCTACGCACACGCTCAGGACGCGACGCAGAGGCGGCCCAGTGCATCGCAGATGCCAAGGCCTGCCGAGCTCGCAATCATGCAGGGCATGGACATGTGGTACCACCATGCAGTCGACCGGCTCGGCGGCCGGCGGCAGCGCACCCCGGTGCATGGAGCACTACGGGGGACGGCACGTCGGCGCCGGTCAGCCTTGACCGCTGGTTGGCCCACAATGTTTCCTTGACAGGTAAGGCTCGCGCCCCCCCCCGGCCCGCCGCTTCACCCCGAGACGGCCGCCCGTCTCGATGTTGCCGGACCCCCCCGCCGCCGGCGCCCCCCTCCTCGGCCCCGGACTACCACGGTCCCCGCCTTGCAGGAGGGCTGCCTTGCCACCGGCAACGACGTCGTCCACCCCTTCACTTTGAAGGAATTGGACGGCGCCCTTGCTCGCCTGCGGTACGACGCGGCCGGCGGTCGGTGCCGACCACCTTTATGCTATATAGGCTGCTGAAGACCCCTGACCCGGCGGTGAGGGTCTTCTGCTGGCGTTCTGCAAGTGAACCGTGTCCTGCTCTCTCGGATGAGCCTCCGCCTGCTGAGTGGCAGACGGCCATCCGAGTCATGCTGTACAAGAAGGGCTCTGCATGCTGCTGACCCCGGTAACTATCGGGGTGTCTGCATGCCTCCAGAGCGCCGCGCTGAAGGTCTTCATGCGCATGATGCTGCTGCACAGGCTCCGTGCCGCGCTGGACCCACACTTGGGTGAGTCTCATATGGGTTCCGCCGTGGTCGTAACACTGTCATGGCTGTATTTGTCGCGCGCCGGTTGATCAATGGAGGATGTGCGTCGCCTTTGCCCTCATGGTTTGCCGCTGGTCTTCATTTTTGTTGACTACATCAAGGCCTTTGACACAGTCCTCTCACTCCTCTGGGAGGCTCTTTAAGGGGAGGTGTGCCACCAAAACCCCCCAAAACTGGAATACACTGTTTTCAATATGAATTCAATTGAATTATGCCCAGCCATGATTAGGGGCCCTAAATAACATGTTTAGTGAGTTATCCATGCATTCATTGAAGGTTCTACCCCCAACCACGCGCCGGTATCGCGCTAAAAATAGAAAAAGACGCTAATTAGGGCACAGTATGCCCCAGCCAATGCACACATCAATTCAGGCCAGGCATGATATTGCCCAAGCAGGTCGTGGGTGGCCAAAAATTAGAGCCACTCACAACCCATATCTGACATGCTTTAGAATTTTTATGCTCTTGCAAGTACGAAAACGCTGTTTTTCACACATGCCAAAAATAATAAAATACCAAACACATGTGAAATGGGCCAAACATGATATTCAAAATTCCATTAGTCATCGACACACACGCTGGCAAAATCTGGCTGCATTTGGACAAGCGGTGTGGAAGTTATGCTCTTTGGCAGCATGCCACCTGGGCGTCCATTATACTAGTCACTGTCACTATCACTGCCATCATCACAGTCTTCCCCACAGCAAACTGGGCAGAACCAGTCCCCATCAGGTACGCTGGGCAGGAGAGGGACCGTGCAGCTCAGGTGGAGCCCCCCATCGCACCCGGGTGTGCTGCACAGCAAGAAAGGGTCATCATCAGATGCATCGGTCTTAGAGCAGCGCAAGCAAGGGATGTGTGCAGTGTCATCATCATCCTCATCACCCTGCCCCCCAGTGGCAGCCCCCACCCACCCCATAGAACACCGCCTTGCTGTATGGGTGCTGGCCACGCTGCTTGTCCTTCTTGGCATCATCCCAGTGGTGGCCACGCTTTGTGCTATTGGCCTTTGCAGCCCCGGCCTTGAACTCTAGCATCCGTTTCACCACCTGCTGGCGCTTCCTCTTGTTCCTCAGCTCATCCAGCTGTGCAAGGGCAGCGGGGGAGGTGTCTACACCCATAAGCAAACAGCTAGGCACCTCATCTGCCCTTACCTGCCCTCGGCATGGCCAACCTTGCAAGCGCAAGCATAGCAACACGATCGCTAGGCATACATGCCAAGAGAGCATACACTATACTCAACCCAAGGTTACCTTGTAAACTTCATGATTAGAACTCGGCAAATCTATGACCAAAAGCACATATAAATAACTATTACACACTGATGACGACACATGCTCAAGGTTGGGGGTCACTGTGACACGCACTGATGAGTTTCCTAGACGACCACCGGACAGGCGCTAAGGACCACTCAGTAACCAAGTATAAACACAATTACACTTTACATGCCATCCAACATGCATCAAATACATGCTGAATATGTTATGAAGTACACAGGGGTGGCCACACACCTCATAGCCCTTAACCGTACCTCGAGCATGGCCAGACTTATAAGCATGTGAATAGCAATAATGATGATGGCACTAAAATGCCTTACCAGCATTTTCTATGTTTCTCCCAGGTTAGAGTGTAAGGTTATGCCAACCAAGCTAACCAAAACAGCAACAACTCCTGAACTGCCCTACCTGAGATGGGCAACAAACTGGAACTATGGAGGGCAAGGAACCAAGGAGATCATGGCATACAAAGCTTGCATGCAGTCAACCATGTCAACCATGGTTGGCTCAGCACATGGCAGTCTTTTCACATGATGATATCAAGGGAAAGCTCAAATAAACCAATGGTGGTAGCTATCTACATGCAGTCACACAAATGCAATATCTCCAACATAATCGTCAATCAAACACTTCCTCCCCTGCACGATAAAATGGAAAGAAACCATTGGCGGCCCTCCAGCGCATGAGCGCTGTGATGCCGCTGCGAAGAGAGGGTGCGTCACTCTCACACAACAAGAAGCGTCCATACGCACAACATCCTTGCCAGAACACGTTTTATGAAATGCCTTAAACCTTCCCGAAGAGCTATAGGTTGCGACTGAAGCGGCCCTGATTACGACATCGACGAAAACAATCTAAAGCTGCCAGGTATTCGACAACACAACGGCAAGCGACGGCGAGCTAGCTGGCGGAAACTGCCCAAAAAGAACGCAAAAAAACTCGAACGATGAGCTCATAGAAGAAAGCACTGATAGCAGATAACATTCGCGACAAATCTGTACCTCGCCCTCGTAAATCCCTCGCCCAGGCGCGCAACAACAGCGGTTATTCCATGGACAGGTCAGACACGCACTGCGCAGGTCTGAACAATTACTTACCGATAAAGGCCGAAAATCTGGCAAAAAGCACCAGCTCGGTTTAGAATTCGATGCAACCGATATTAACGCCTGCTTCACGGTCAGAACAACCCCCAAAACTGCGAATTCACTGCCGCTATCACGAATTCTATTTTATTCCGCGCGACCAAAAAATGCAGTTTACCCCCCATGCCGATGGCAGTAAAAGAAAGCAGCGATATTGTAAACCAGCTACTTGCCGCCACAACCCAACATCATTAAATCATCGTCTTCAACATTTGAGCATTTGTTTTGCGTTTCTCCAGCCCTACATTGCTAGTTTCGCCTAAACGCAGTCGCCATGGCCACTTCCGCAAGGGGTGCGCGCACCGTGCACCCACTTTTCACTTCACGGCGGTACCGCGAATTTTTTTGGCGCCAAAAAATTCGGCGGGCGCACGTCCCCTTAATTGGGCCATCCTAGCTCTGGAGCGGGTACCACCAGCATTTATTGCTGCCCTTCGTCGACTGTATAAGGGCTCACAGGCAGTACTAAGTGCGGACTGCGGAAGGCACCACCCCACCATTCCCCCTTCACCAAGGGGTGTGGCAAGGTTGTGTCCTGTCCCCATATATCTGTTCATAATTATTGTCGTGGATCACGTCATGGGCGGCGGGCACAGTGCGCGCTTTACTGCTCTTATAAGGGGTTCGAGCGCCCGGCTTGGCCGGACAATTAACTCAAGCGCGAGCACGGCGGGGTTCAATGGCACTGGCTACCGCCTGGCCGACCTGATTTATGCGGACGATCGACACCACCGCCCTCATCGCGCGCCCCGAGCACATTCAGACCTCAGTGGCTGGACTGTCTGGGCTTGGAGGCGAGGGCGGTGGGGTTGGAGATAATAGTGTCAAAACTGAGGCGATGGTGATTGGGGCCACCATGCAGTCGCCCACCATGCACTGCCGCGACTGCTTGACGGGACCGAGGTCCCGTTCCGTGACCGCTTCAAACTGCATGTTGGGGAGCATGCTCCCGGACACCGCCGACGATGTGGACATCCGCATCCGGGCCTGGCCTGGGCCAGGCTCCGTTCGCTCAACACCTACTGTACTGGCGCTCGAAGGGCCGGCCTGGGCGAGCCGGCACCGCAAGCGCAATGATGCTCTTCAAGGTCCTCGTCCTCACGGTGCTTACGTATGGCGCCGAGGCGTGGACACTCATGGACACACTGGCGGCTAAGCTAGACGGCACGGTTTGCAGGATGCTCCGACTACTGAGGTCCTGAATGTAGGGTTTTCAAAGCAAAGGTCATTATTAGAGTCTTTGTACCAGGGTATGCCTCGTATCACCTGCATGGCGTGCCCCAGGCTGCGCGCGCGGCAGGGCCGCCACCCGTGGACTTTTCATGATAGACTCGGCTTATGGACATGTGCTACACTCTAGAGACGGGACGGGCTCACGCCCGGGCAGCCTCCTGGTTTGTCTGTAATATGGAGGCAGATGGTATGCAAGGATAGATGGCAAGTAGTGATGAAAGAGACCACCCCCAAGTCTGTGGGGGCTCCGCGTGAGACCGCGTATGTATGGCATTCATAGCGATTCGGCCCGCGGTGCCCACACCGGCCCCTGTAACTAGGACCTAGATAGCTTACACCATCGATTCCATCCCATATTCCCCTCCCACTGGGGACTTATGCTCACGTGACGCAGTCACGCGTCTATTATAATTAATTAATTAATCAATCAATTAATTAATTAATTAATGCCTGGTATTTCGGTCGAGATTAGGCAGCTATAGATTAGGATAGCATTGCATGTAGGACATCAATTGCTTGCACCAGCCAGGTTGACACCGGCCGCCCTTCAATGGTCTGGCCGGCCCCCAGCGGCTTGGCCAACCAGGGCGGCATATCTTGACCTGGCCTGGCCCCACCAAGGACGTACATTCCCAGGAAGCTAGGTAAACCTGCCATGAACTACATCCAGATGTTGCTGGCCGACCTAGTGGTCCCAGCTAGCCCAGTTTGAACACCGCATCCACTCCCTCTCCCTTCTTTCAGTTTGGTCTGCCATGCAGAACAAGAAGAGGTGGCACTGAAGATTGTCCAGGCTCACACGCCAGCCCCCGGCCTGTGGGCAAGCCACCCCGGCCCCCCAAGAGGAAGGGGCGTTTTGCTGAGTAACTCAGCAAAACGCCCCTTCCTCTTGGGGGGGCCGGGGTGGCTTGCCCACAGGGGCTGGCTAGTGTAGTTTGGATTTTCTAGACTACTAAGATAGCTTAGAGGTAGGTTAGTTCGATTACGCGGCTTCTTCCACCTCCACCCATCCAGCAAGGAATATGTGCTACATGATCTCCCAACGAAGGCATGAACATATAATTTAATTTAATTTAATGGATGGAGGTGGGCAAAGCCACAAAGCCGAACTAAGCTAACTAACTCTTATAGAAGCTAATCTAATCCAGTGGGGAAGCGCCCGCGGGTGCAAACCCGTGGGAGGCACGCCAGACAGCTCCCCTAGGGCAGCGTGCAGCTGTCGATAGATAGATGTTGTTGTAGTTAGAATGCTGTTAGATAGATGCCGTAGGTAGTTGATGTACATAGATTAGACCGGCGGTAGGACTGTTTGCACCCATCCATCCATCCATCGGGGTTAAATACCATAGAGTTAAATGGTACCCTTGGATGGTGTCCAACTGGTTCCTAAAAGTAGTTACCAGTTGCACTTTGCATTATAAGGTCCACAAACCAACCTAATAACAATTTTACAATCCATATTGGGACCAAAGCACACACATATATATTAAAAATATAATTACTTACAGCAGAGTGAAATCACTCAAACCAAAGCAAACGCCCAGCTATAAACCTATATACAGAGCCATGTCAAAGCTCTATACTACGATAAGACCAATGGAAACGCCTAACGGGAGGAACCTAATAGCCCTGCTGCACCGCAAAATCAGCCCGCGTACGGCGGAGCATGATGTCAGCCATGGCCCGAGTCAGCGCCATGCACCGACAAGCGCTGACGCCAATATGACGTCCAGGTCCGCGCCGACCATGGGGCCCGCTGGCCCTCCAGGTCCAGCCGGTCCTCCCGGAGCCGGCAACACTCCTTGAAGAAGGCGGAGGTCAGGGGCCCCATGGCCCCAAACTCCTCCAGGACAAAGGGCACCACACGATGGTGCCCGACGTCGCCGTAGGCCAGGAGCTTGGCCCGCTCCGCCCGGTCCGCCGTGTAACCTGCCGTGAGGGAGGCCCCAGCCACGTGGCTAAGAGCCAAGGGCCGCGCCACCGAAACGTCAATAAGCAGATGCCGGCCACCCCCCTCAAAGTCCAGCACCACGATGTCAGGCCGGTGGTTGGGGGAATAGAAGGCAGCGCCATCCGCATCCTCGGACCGGATGTTCGCGTGGGGGAAAACCGACCGAATCATGGCGAGCACCACCGTCAGGAGGACAGTGTGCAAATACAAATACCAATTCTGATTCTGTTGGCCCCCCATGCAGGCAAGGTAGTGAGTCCCCGTGGGATCCAGCGGCTGCCCACAGCTACCACAAGGCCGCCCGGCCGGAACAAGAGGCTGCGGGGCAAATAGCTGGTGCCGGAGCGCCACCGAGTAGTGGCTGGGAGCCAAGGCGAATGGGGGGGCCATGGGAAGAGCACGAAGGTACGCCGAGCCCACACTCCGCAAGGAAAGCGAGAACAGCCACGCACGTCCCTGGGCGTTGAGGTCCGCGAAAAGAGCAATCCAATCAGCCGAGTGCAGAATACCCGCGTAGGTTTTCTGGTGTTTATCGATGACGCGAGCAGGGAATGCGGCGGGAGATTGAACGGAGGCGACCGAGGGAGTGCCGCGAGGGAGGTGGCGCTGTACCGCCTGAGCGGCACGGACGGGAGAACAGGCCTGCTGGATCTCAGCATAGGCCTCCTGGATGGCGGTGACGAAGGGCAAAGGGCTGCTGGGGTCCAGGAGGTCAGGCGCTGCCGTTGCCACATATATATAGTTACTTGGGGGTCATGCCATTGGTCATGTTGCACTGTCCTATGGGTACATATTAAGGACCCCCCCCCAGGGGGGGGCGCTGGGTGCGAGACATGACACACTTATCATGCATTATTGGACGTTTAGACGGTGAAGTTGACCCTGGCCTCGTAAAGGCAGTTGCACAGGTAGCTGGGCATGGCTACTGAACACTGACACCGGAGGTTGTCCCAGGGACCCATCAGGCAGATCTAAAAATAACTGGTGACTAAAAATAGGGACCAGTTTCCTTGGTACAATTGCTATCATTACAAGGCAAGTTTCCTAGTCCACATCGTCAAAAAACATCATAGATGGCAAGGCATGCATAGTTTCATCAATCCCAGCCTACAGAACATGCACTATAGCATCCAAACATAGATCACAACGCCAATGGACAGCTGCACTCCTACGTATCATGGCATGGTACAAGGGCGAAGACTATAGCCAACACACTAACTACCACATGCTCATTTTTCTCACATGGCGATGCTCTAATAAGCGTGTTCCAAAAGGCCTAGCATGGTGACAATGCTAGTTGAAGCTCATTTTATGCTGGGCTTGATTATATTAGCTGCTAATCGTACGAAGCAACAACACAGCAACAAGAGGCATTGTCACGGTAGTGGTGATCTTTGAGCTTTACATGTTGCCATGTAAAGCTCAAATCATCACTAACGTGCGGCTTCAACTATATTTCATGTTGGTGTGAAGAAATAAAACCATATGGTAGCTAGCAAGGGCTAATAGTAAGTATGACACTATGCAGGTGGAAGGCCCAAGTGCACATGTAGCAAGGGGGTGCAAGGGGCTGTGTTACACATGCATCCAAAACATTATTAGAAACGACCTCCACGTGCATGGCCGAAGTGAAAGAATATAGAGACAATGCACTGACATTGTATTTTATGCCAGCAAGGCACTGGGGCTTCCATGCTTGTTACATGGAGTGACTGCACAATGGCGCAGGCTTCCCATACTAGCAAAGCAAAAAGGCCAACCTAAAACAGGTCAGAATACCAACTGTCTTGAAGTTCTTAGGCAGTAAAAACCATCGTGATACCATAAACCACTTTTCTAAATGTTATATCAATCGTTATTTCCGTATATTTGGTGTAAACACGGCTAATCATGAAGTTCTAAAACGGATGAAAAACTGATCGCAGTGGTTGTGTGCAACAACCACCATTGACCAATCCATAGAGTAGTAAAATAGTGACTTTAAGCCTATCAAATTTTTTATTACAGGTCCAAGATTACTTACCGAACCATAGAACAGCTTTACCTTGTCGATGGCCGACGCTGGGATACTAAACTGCGCCAGGTCGAAACCGCAAATTATGGGTCTTGCGGGAGTTAGCACGCCGGAGGCAAGAAGGTGCCTCGCGACTTTCCCGGCCAATGAGCGCTAATGGAATATGCGAAACACAATATATAAAAACTATTCGTGGCGAAACACCCCATGATACGACGTCAAACAACAAGATCTAGCTCCATCATCACCGCCCAGGCAAAAAACGCGCCCTGCCGCAATAAAATCCAGCCCGAGAAAACTGCGCGCATCATTAGATGTTGCGTGACTGCGGCTACAGCATTTTTATAACGTACAAATTATGCCTACAAAATTTGGAACGGATCCATGCATCGATGCTCCTACACCAATCAATTTTCTGCACCGCCATAGCCTCGAATTTGCATACACGTCAATATTTTACATCCACGTTTCGTCCCATTTTACTGGGTACCCCCTGTACTTTGGTACTTCATACCTCCCTGTACACTTGTCCAAATATAGTGATGTCCGGTTGCAAGCTGTAGTACACATCTAGATCTAGCAGCAGATCTAATAATATCATGGATACTACTTCTGGCATTCGCGCCAGCTCGGTTCTAAAACTGGTACCTATTTCTAGTTACCAGTAAAAACTGGTAACTAGAAATAGGTACCAGTACCATTTAAGGGTTTTGCTCCGTGACTCCCCAACGGGATCGAGCACGAGTCTAATTAATTAATTAATTAATTAATCTAATCTAAAAAACCCTAACTACTCTACTTATAGCAAAGCACCCCTTCCTCTTGGGGGGAGGGGGCTTGCCCACAGGGGCTGGCGTGTGAGCCTCCAGGGACAGATCGTCTTCCACCGGCTCTTCTTGTTCTGCACAGCAGTCCAAGCAAGAGATAGGGAGTGAATGCGGTGTTCAAACTTAGCTGGGACAACTAGGTCGGCCAGCAACAGCTGTGGGTAGTTCATGGAAGGTTTACCCAGCTTTCTAGGAATGTCCTTGGGGCCAGGCCAGGTCAGTATATGCCGCCCTGGTTGGCCAAGCCGCTGGGGGCCGGCCAGACCAAGGGCGGTGTCTTCCCGACTGGTGCGAGCAAGATGTCCTACGAATGCTATCCTACGCTGCCTAATCTCGTCCGAAATGCGAGGCTTACCCTGTTGTGCATATACAGGGATTAAAAGCACTCCGGTGCTCCGTGACTCCCCAACAGGAGCACGTGTTTATTAATTAATTAATGTAAATTCTCCGAGACAACAATAATATAATGAAATAATAAAGTTAAGTCACTTACTTTATTAAATTATCTTTTTACCTATCAATAGGTAAAAAGATATTTTTTTCACACCACATATTTCTAATTGGCATTGTACGGAGTGAGGCATTGTATATTAATTACAGAATGATCGTAAATTACGGACGTGAGATCGGCCGGCATGCAACATAAGGAAAACCACGAAAAGAAGAAGAACCCGGCCTAACGAAAATAATAGTATTCTGACACGGACATGCTTGGATTAATTAATTAATTTAACAGACACGAGTTAGGTGAAATAGTGCCGGAACCTTTTTGCCGTTGGGGCAAATCGGTCCGGAACACTATTTTGCCCGGATGCACCACTTCCGAGCACCCAAGTTCATTCGGCCGAATTAACTTGGGTGCTCGGAAGTGGTGAATCCGGGCAAAATAGTGTTCCGGACCGATTTGCCCCAACGGCAAAAAGGTTCCGGCACTATTTCACCTAACTAAAACCTGGCCCCGTGGAGGGGGAGTCGAATAGACCTGGAGACAACCGCCTACTAGGCTAGTGCACGCAAATGATATTGCGCCGGAACTGTCTCTGGCAGGTTTCGAACCCCTGACCTCCAAGGTGCACAGGTCTTAGTTAGGTGAAATAGTGCCGGAACCTTTTTGCCGTTGGGGCAAATCGGTCCGGAACACTAGACCTGTGCACCTTGGAGGTCAGGGGTTCGAAACCTGCCAGAGACAGTTCCGGCGCAATATCATTTGCGTGCACTAGCCTAGGCGGTTGTCTCCAGGTCTATTCGACTCCCCCTCCACGGGGCCAGGTTTTAGTTAGGTGAAATAGTGCCGGAACCTTTTTGCCGTTGGGGCAAATCGGTCCGGAACACTATTTTGCCCGGATTCACCACTTTCGAGCACCCAAGTTCATTCGGCCGAATTAACTTGTGTGCTCGGAATTAAGTGGTGAATCCGGGCAAAATAGTGTTCCGGACCGATTTGCCCCAACGGCAAAAAGGTTCCGGCACTATTTCACCTAACTACACGTGACTGCGTCACGTGAGCATAAGTCCTCAGACTGGGAGGGGAACATGGGATGGAATGGATTAATTAATTAATTAATTAGACTCGTGCTCCCGTTGGGGAGTCGATCACGGAGCATTAACCCCGATGGATGGATGGGTGTGTGCAAACAGTCCTACTACCGGTCTAAGCTATCTACATCAGCTAGACCTCATCTATCTAACAGCAACTAACTACAACATCTATCTATGCAGCATCACGTGGCCCTAGGGGAGTTGTCTGGCGTGCCTCCCGTGGGTTTGCACACGCGGGCGCTTCCCCACCAGGGGGGCTCGTTGTCCTCTATTAATTAATTAATTAAACTCGTGCTCCCGTTGGGGAGTCACGGAGCACCGAAGTGCTTTTAATCCCTGTGTGTGCACTACAGGAGAAAGGGCAGAGACCCCCAGTCTCCTTCATGCCAAAGGCATGCCACAGCTGCAATCGGGCGCGGCTAGCTAAAAGGACAGGCTAACGATCCGGCAAACTGTGGGTGCAATAAGACCCATGTGAGCATATCATAGCAAGGAGCGTGGGCAAGTAATCTGAACATAGCCAGGGCGTAGCATGGCTGTACTAGAACTAGGCTAAGGCTATGGCTGGTTGTGTACCGTGCGTTGGCGGCACGTTGTCCTCTATGACCTGGGCCCACTTGGCCTTGTCCATCATCTTCTTCCAAATCACGGAGAGGCCTAGGCCCCCCGGCCATATATGTCCTCTACTAGCTGTTCTTTGAAGGTGCGGGCCTTGCGGCGTCTAACATCAGGGGGCCCAGCCCACGTCAGGAGGTGCCGGCCAGGCTGAGCTGGTCGCAGTCCTGCGGGGGGGCCACGTGAGGTGTCTACCTGGTTGGTGCGAGCTACTAGGTGCCCTACTAGCCGTGCACAGGCGCCGCTGCTTAATGGTGTTGGTGATATATGGCATGCCCTGGAGTTAGCCTCTAGTCGTGGACATAGGCCTGCTAAGTACCCGATATAGCGCAATGTGCTATCTGGGGTTTCGCACATGTAGGCTCGGTCAGAAGTCCCGGCTATATGTGATTCGGCAGGCTAGACTATTCGATAGCCGAGTCCTGGTGACGGACGCCAGTACCCAAGTGGGATTGGCGGTACGGCGTCGCCAGTACCCACTCGGGACTGGCATTGAGGTGTCGGATGTTGGACGAGGGTCCTGAGAGTCTAGCAGTGGCGTCGCACCACTCAGGCTGCACCACAGAGCCCAACGGCCACTGTCGGCTGCTCCAGACGTGGCAGCCGGGCAGGGCGTTGCTTGTCGAGAATGCTAAATGCCCTTGTGCACGTTGTGTGCGGGGCTTGTGATTTATTGTAATAAACACATGCGTCAGGCCATTGAGCATTGAGAGGTCCATTCGGTTATTAACTCCTGGTACAGGTCCTCATTGCGGACATGAGCAGCATATCCTATACTCTGAAAATGGAACGCAGCATGTTGGTGACCGCGCCGTCCAGCTTGCGGGCCAGGTCGGCGGTGAGGGTCCACGTCTCGGCCCCATACGTGAGAACAGGAAGGACGAGGACCTTGAACAGGTCCTGTTTCTCGATCTTGCCCTGGGGCTTGCGCCACAGGGCCCGATACTGGCGTAAAGCGTGCCAGGCGAGGGAGATGCGATGGTCCACATCAACCTCGCAGCTGGGGAGCAGGCTGCCCAGCAGCTAATTGACGCGGTCCCGATACAGGACTCGAGAGCCGTCGAGGAGATAGAGGGGTGGCGGTGAGTGGGTGAGCCCAACCGCCAGGGCCTCTGTCTTCTTGCTGACCTCAAGCCCCACTGCATGCACGGGCCTCGATAGCCAGGCAGTCAAGCCATGTCTGCACGTGCCCAGTGGACATCCTCGAAGAGGGTGGTGTCGTCTGCGTAGATGATGTCTGCCAGCCGGATCTCCGTGTCCGCTCCGCCATGCCAGAATTTGTTAGCAACCTGCACCCCTGGTTCCCTACGCACGATGCGGGCAAATCGCTTGCGCACCTGAATCATTACGTATTCGACCACAATAATGAACAGGTAGGGCGACAGCACGCAGCCCTGCCACACACCCTTCTGTAAAGGGCATGGTGGCGTGGTCCCGTAAGAAGCGCGCACCGAAGTGGTGGACCCTTCATACAGGTTCCGGATGACAGCAATAAGGGGGCGGGGGATCCGGAACAGCTCGAGGATGTCCCAAAGCGCAGGCCAGAAAACCGAATCGAAGGCTTTGATGAAGTCCACCAGCACAAGGTGCAAAGGGGACTCACCTGAGGCTGAAGGCGTTGCAGTAACTTCCTCCACCAGTCGGCGAGTAGCGAAGAGCGCCTGTACTGTGTTCCGACCTGAACGGAAGCCGTGCATGCTGAGTCTCGATGAGGTGACCGTCCAGGGCCTTGCGCAGGCGGTTCAGGATGAGCCGCATAAGAAGCTTGAGGGGGGCACTTTGAATGCACACCCCTCTGTAGTTGCCGGGGTCGGCTGGCGACCCCTTGCTCTTGTACAGCATCGTGCGAAAACTGTGTTGCCAGGCCGCTGGAGGTGGTTGCGACGACAGCAGAAGGCGGTTGCAGATGTCCCGGAAGAGCAGCATAACACCGGTGTCCTCGAATTCGGCTGCAAGTTTCACAACTGCGGCAGGAATCTCGTCGGAGCCGGATGGAATGGATGGTGTAGGCTATCTAGGTCCTAGCTACAGGGTTGTGGGCCGACCGCGGCCCGAATCGCTATGAATGCCATACGCGGTCACACGCGGAGCCCCCACAGACTTGGGGGTGGTCTCCTTCATCACTACTTGCCATCTATCCTTGCGTACCATCTGCCTCCATATTACAGACAAACCAGGAGGCTGCCCGGGTGTGAGCCCGTCACGTCTAGTGTAGCACATGTCCATGCCGAGTCTTGATGAGTAGGGTAGTTAGGATTTTTCTAGACTAGATACATTAGCGTTAGGATAGTCCGATTACGCGGCTCTCTCCACTCCACCACCCATCGATTGGAATATGTGCTACATGATCTCCCAACGGAGGCATGTTATAATTTAATTTAATTTAATTTTTTTAATGCCAAGTCTATCACGAAAAGTCCACGGGTGGCGGCCCTGCCGCGCGCGGCCTGGCTGGTGCACGCCAGGTGAGGGCATATTGCCCAGGCTGGGCGGGCTTAGTGATGTGTCTACCTGATCTGTGCGGGCCAGGTGCCCGGCTAGGCCCAGGCGCCTGTGCCTAATAGTGTGGGAAACATACAGTAGGGCAAATCAGCGTACAAATCCTCATTACTAATGTGCAAACCAAAGGGGATGTTAAGGGCCTTGCGCAGCATCTTGGTGACGTTGCCGACGAGTCGTTGCTCCAGCTCCTGCGTCAGTGTCCAGGTCTCGGTGCCGTAGGTCAGGATCGTCAGAATGACGATCTTGAAGAGGTCACGCTTGGCGATCCCCGGGGGTAGGGCGGGGTTGCTCCACCAGCGGCGGTGGTCATGGATCGAGTTGCGCCCACGCCATGCCAATCCGTGTCGTCAGGTCGTCCTCGCAGCCGGGAAGCCAACTGCCGAGCAGCTTGAAGCGGCTTGAAGTAGGGTAGTTGACCTCGGTGTCGTCTTTAAGAGGCAGAGTGTGGGTGGGGGGCCTGCCATGCCGAGGGCCAGGGCCTCTGTTTTGGGGCTGATTTCTAGACCAACCGCCCGAGCCTCGAGCGCCAGGCAGTCCAGCCAAAGTTGGGCAGACTCCGGCTTCTCGATGAGCGTGCAAGGATCATGCCAGGCATTGTATATTACGAGGTGCCCAAAAAATTGCGGCAGGACCATCATGACATGACTAGTGTCATATCAAATAGACAGCAGTATAGTGGTTGTCTCTTTGATATAGTCCCAGACTTCTTGCATGTGATTCTCCGCGCCTCGTTTCATTAACTGGTTCCAGTACGAAGGGGCAGACTTTCCCCGGCCAAGATAATTGAATGGTTTGTTATATACAACACGTCACGAGGGTGACCCGTGGGCGAGGCCGAAATACTTTTGTCGTACATGGCCAATGCTCATTAGTGAACTATCCTGCCTTCCCATGTCCATGATACAAGATAACCAGGTGAAGCAGTCTACATGCTTTAAGGATACAAGATAGTGTCCACCAGTGAAGCCATCATGGCCACCCACCTATCTTTCGGTATGTTGCGTGTCCATGTGCTGGTCACCCCGTCTTTCCAAGTACTGGAGGTCTGTGTTTACCACCTATCATTAGCCCCAATCTAGATATCAATCTTTAGTCGTCTCATCTTCACACAATCAATGAGACAACTGGCGCAGGCTAGTCAATTGATGCCTGCGACCCCATACTGGACTCATAGTTGACAACCCAGCCCCCTTAAATACAGGTGTAAAACGGCGTAAGTCCATTGCGCCGTATATACAAAGAACGGGCTCGTAATGGCAACCTTTCTCAGTCAGCTACATGTCGATCCATAGTTGCCACCCGGCCTAAATACATGGCAACAATTATTGTTTTAATTCAGGCAACAAATTTACATGTCCATGGTTGCCACCCGGTCCGCCTGCGCATCCAGGATGTGCCGGTGCTTTGCCAGCAGCTGGCGCCCGCCCTCACTGGCGCCCAGGGCCTTGAGGACGCGGGACTCGTGCGCCAGCGCGTGGCGCCGCGCCGTCTTGATGGTACCTGCGAGGGCACGTGCAGGGAGCCGAGCAACGCATACGAGAAGTGCGTGCGAGGAGTGAGGAGGGAAAGAAAGACCCACGGACAGACGAACGGATGGCCCAATGGAGCGACGAGGGAATGAACAAACGAGCGATCGAACGAATGAAAGAATGAATGTGGGCGGGCGAAACTGAGTGCGTGAGTGCGTGAGTGCATGAGTGCGTGAGTGTGTGAGTGCGGGCGGGCGTACTACGTACGTATGGACAGACTGACGGACGGACGGACGGACGGACGGACGGACGGACGGACGGACGGACGGACGGACGGACGGACGGACGGACGGACGGACGGACGGACGGACGGACGGACGGACGGACGGACGGACGGACGGACGGACGGACGGACGGACGGACAGACGCACGCACGCACGCACGCACGCACGGACGCACGGACGGACGCACGGACGCACGGACGCACGCACGGACGCACGGACGCACGCACGGACGCACGCACGCACGGACGCACGGACGGACGCACGGACGCACGGACGCACGCACGGACGCACGCACGCACGGACGCACGGACGGACGCACGGACGCACGGACGCACGCACGGACGCACGCACGCACGGACGCACACACGCACGAGCGCACGAACGAACGAACGCACGAACGAACGCATGAACGAACGAACGCACAAACGCCCGAACGAACGCACGAACGCCCGAACGCCCGAACGCCCGAACGCCCGAACGCCCGAACGCCCGAACGCCCGAACGCCCGAACGCCCGAACGCCCGAACGCCCGAACGCCCGAACGCCCGAACGCCCGAACGCCCGAACGAACGCACGCACGAACGAACGAACGCACGCACGAACGAACGAACGAACGGACGGACGGACGAACGAACGGACGGACGGACGGACGGACGGACGGACGGACGGACGGACGGACGGACGGACGGACGGACGGACGGACGGACGGACGGACGGACGGACGGACGGACGGACGGACGGACGGACGGACGGACGGACGGACGGACGGACGGACGGACGGACGGACGGACGGACGGACGGACGGACGGACGGACGGACGGACGGACGGACGGACGGACGGACGGACGGACGGACGGACGGACGAACGAACGAACGAACGAACGAACGAACGAACGAACGAAAGAAAGAACGAAAGAAAGAAAGAACGAACGGGCGAGCGAGCGAGCGAGCAACCAACTGGCCGAATGAATGAGTAGATGAACAGATGAATAAACGGATCAATGAACCGTTGGTTGCACACCAGGATTAAATGGGCTGCTGATCAGCTGATGTAAGTCATGTATAAATACAGGCCGCAGCATAGCATGCAAAGAACAGGCGCTTCATTACTCAGACAAGAAACGAATGGGAAATCGCCACTGAGACAAGTAGAAGATCACAGTGGTTGGGCAGCATGAAGTATACCTTGTGCTCACGCAAAGACAAGCTGACGACTGGCAATCTGCAAACGCCATTAATTGCATTCCAATTGAGTCCATGTAAACAAAGGCGGAAAGCCGTGTGTGTGTGTGTGTGTGTGTGTGTGTGTGTGTGTGTGTGTGTGTGTGTGTGTGTGTGAGAGAGAGAGAGAGAGAGAGAGAGAGAGAGAGAGAGAGAGAGAGAGAGAGAGAGAGAGAGAGAGAGAGAGAGAGAGAGAGAGAGAGAGAGTCCAGCCTTGTCTGAACGCGCTTACATTACCGTGGTTATGTGAACACAACTGTGTGGACGTGCTTTTGTGGACGTGCCTATGTACTGAAGCTTACCAGTAAGCCGAAGGGTCGACAGGGTGGCATTTCGGTTGCAAATCTCTGTGAGGAATGCAGAAGATGCCTGGAGTATCTGGCACCACTCGCGTCCGCAACGTGCCACGCACAGGCCCGTCACCGGGTTGACATATTTCACTGCGCTCGTTCAGGCGTCAGATACAAAACACAGGGAACAGGAGGATACAAGTTTTAGAGAAAGTTTGGCATGTAGGAAGAAAGCGGCGGAGAGGCAAGGTGAATCACTAATCTCAGCTACCGCGAATGGAAGGCAGCGCGTCAGGGTTTTTAAACGAAGAATGGTGATGTGTCCGCGCAAACCTTGGAACGTAGTCGCCAGAGAACCAGCTCCAAAATCTCCGAAATTCTTCGCGACGCTTGCCCTAATTGCGGTGGTGAGCGCCTTCTCATTCACTGCAGTATGTATTTTGCCATCTCCCCATTGTATCGCGAAGAGAAGGTACCTGTTCTTAAACCTCACCATTTTTTAAAACTTTTCCTGCTGTATATTTCTAGATCAATTATACCTCACTTTCGAACATTAATTAATTAATAAGCACGTGACTGCGTCACGCGGGTGCTATTACAGAGTAAAGGAACGCTTACCTTCGAAGATACCCAGGGATAACGTGCCCTCCCCTAACCCACCTCACGACTGACCCGGATCTCCATTACCAAACAGCCTAAACTATGATTGTATGTAAGGCTACTATATTTACGGCATATAAATTGTTAATTGATACCTTCTGGCTTCTTCATATTGAGTATCGACGAGCAACTAGATAGCAACACCATGGGCTGATGGGCAACATAATGGCCGACAAAATACCTACACGGGTATTCCTGCTTTATGTGTAACTCTCATAAAAACACATTGAAGATACGCACGGGGTTTCATACACGGTGAAAAATACCGAAATGCTCCTTTAAAACATGCCCTGAACATGCAATTACTGAAGGTATACTGTAGTTACGATTTTAGCGAGGTTACTAGAAATTTTGTCTTCTGCTGACATCTTTCTGTTTGGGCGCCCTGCCGCAGACTGCCCACTAGCTACGGTAGTGCCCACTGGGCACTGCCCAGTGCCCACTACAGTGTGGGCGGTTCCGCTTACGGCACTGTAGATAGCAGCTGATGGGAACATGCAGAAAACTGGTGCCCACTACAGTCATTCACGCTATAAGTTGGGTTGGCGTAAGTTGTGGTCGAATAGGGTTTTGGCATTCCAAGTTAAAAGTAGTTCAGAATAGTAATTTTGAGTATCCTTATTTCAAATTAGTAGAATTTAGTAGAATCATTCACGCCTTAAGTTGGGTTCACGCCTTAAGTTGGTTTGACCCCTCAAAAACCTCGAAATTTAAGGGGACATGACACCCGGGACTTTTTTGGCGCCAAAAAAGTCGCGCCGGTACCGACGGACCGTGAAATTGTGGTGCACAGTGCGCGCACCGTGCGGAGGTGGCCATGGCGACGTGCGTTCCGTTAAAATATGGCTAATCCGGCGGGCGACAGTCGAAAAAATTAAGCCGATGGTTAAAATTGATGTTCTGTTATGATGTTTCATAGCCAGATCTGCACTATTTGCAAATTCGCTGCCTTTGTTGGTACAGATTTGCACGGGGGTCTCATCCAACAATTTGGCCGCGATGAGTAATCTAGCATGCGTGCCTGCGACGGTAGAGCTCGATATTCGTGGGTTATATTGATGCAGCAAGAGCCGTTTAGTAACGGACACCATGAAAATAACCTAAGCGTCTTCGATCTGCGGCCATTTCCTGTCATGTCTAAAATGATTTCGTTCAGGCCTGCGCGATCCGCGGTTAATCCATCCATGGCTGGCTGGCTTTTCTTGCGCGCCTGGGTAGGAAATAATGCCGGCCGTGGTACGTTAATTTGCCGCATGTCACCGCCCAGTCTGTTTGCGCTCTTAATGAACCTGGCATGAAACTTTTGGCGCCGTTTCTGGGTTCTTCTTGCTATTTGGCTCTCCACTTGTTGCAGTTGTGCTATCAGATTTTCCGCAGCTTTCAATGGTTTTCCTTACGCTGCGTATGCCATGCTTCCTAAAGCTACCCAGAATTGATCGGGCAGTTTTCTGGCTTTGCTACGCTTCCTGTATGGAGGTTTTCACACGGTAGACATTCTATATTGCGTAGTCAAGGACCCTAGCTGCCTGGGAGCGGCATCACCGTTGCAAGGAGCTGGCGAGCTCATAAACGCCTGTCATGGCTCTTCAGCCTGCTGGAAAACAAGGTTGTTGTATGGAAGGTGAGAATATGTGAGTTACTTATCACATCCCCACCTGTTTAGCCTCCATTAAACATGGCTTGTACTTCCTAGATGACAGGGATCAGGTCGTTATGACTATGAAGGATGCACCTTTTATCCATAAGCGTCATGACATGGTGTTGGCTATGAGTGATTCCCGCAAGCGGTCATACCTGCTCATAATGGTTAAAGAGTTGGTGGTTGTTTTCTTCAAGCATCTAGCATTTGTTTTTCGTGGTTCTGCCCCATTTGCAGGGGGCAAGCTTAGGAATGTGCTCATGGTCTCGCCTCATGTCATGGTGCACCAAGCATGCAGGCTGGCAGCTATAACAAGATGTAATATGGGCAAACTAGGTCAGAATGACCTGTAATTTGGTGGCAAGCTTCGTGATACATTAATTTAATTAATTGCAATTGTTTTGGCCCAGTTTGTGGTGGGCAAAGGTGTCTTTGGAGTGTTGTTTGTGCTCAAAACTGCTTTTACATGTCATTTTTTTTCCACATTGAATTGAATTGAATTGTAACATAACTCCGTTGGGATTTTTCCACATTACCATATTTTAATGTGAGTAAACGTGGTCAGAATGAGCTGAAACTTTGGGGCTGTATGATTGCAACCCTTGGCCAGTATTGAATATTTGACCCCATGGCATGTGTCTATGATTTGATATATATTAAAAATATAATTACTTACAGCAGAGTGAAATCACTCAAACCAAAGCAAACTTTATCTGATGATTTGATATATATATTTTTAGGCACCAAAAAATACGTGTTTTGGGCTAAACTATTTCAATGTGTCTAAACATGCTTATTCTGACCTGCAAACTAGCTGGAATTAATGGCAAGGGTTGCAATTAGATGGGAATATATGATTTGGCCACATTGGGTTTGCCCATCGTCCTAGGGAAAATCGGCCAAAAATAGCGTCTTTTTCTATTTTTAGCACATAACGGTCACATTAATTAATTAATTAATTAATTAGACTCGTGCTCCCGTTGGGGAGTCACGGAGCATTAACCCCGATGGATGGATGGGTGGGTGCATACAATCCTACCGGTCTAAGCTATCTACATCAGCTACCGACTACATCTAACAGCATTACTACCTACAGCATCTATCTATACAGCACTGGCGTGCCTCCCACGGGTTTGCACACGCGGGCGCTTCCCCACAGGGGGGGGCTCGTTGTCCTCTATGACCTGGGCCCACTTGGCCTTGTCCATCATCTTCTTCCAAATCACGGAGAGGCCTAGGCCCCCCATTAATGAATTAATTAATTAATAGACACGTGACTGCGTCACGTGAGCATAAGTCCTCAGTGGGAGGGGAACATGGGATGGAATGGATGGTATAAGCTATCTAGGTCCTAGTTACAGGGGTGTGGGCACCGCGGCCCGAATCGCTATGAATGCCATACTTGGTCACACGCGGAGCCCCCACAGGCTTGGGGGTGGTCTCCTTCATCACTACTTGCCATCTATCTAGCTTGCGCACCATCTGCCTCCATATTACAGACAAACCAGGAGGCTGCCCGGGTGTGAGCCCGTCACGTCTAGTGTAGCACATGTCCATGCCGAGTCTATCACGAAAAGTCCACGGGTGGCGGCCCTGCCGCGCGCGGCCGGGGGCACGCCAGGTGAGGACATATCGCCCAGGCTGGGCGGGCTTGGTGCCAGCTAGTCTATCTGATGTATCTACCTGATCTGTGCGGGCCAGGTGCCCGGCTAGGCCCAGGCGCCTGTGCCTAATAATGTGGGAAACATAGGGCAAAGCAGCGTACAAATCCTCATTACTAATGTGCAAACCAAAGGGGATGTTAAGGGCCTGGCGCAGCATCTTGGTGACGGCGCCGTCGAGTCGTTGCTCCAGCTCCTGCGTCAGTGGCCACGTCTCGGCGCCGTAGGTCAGGATCGTCAGAATGACGACCTTGAAGAGGTCACGCTTGACGAGGCCCCCCATTGAATTGAATTGAATTGTAACATAACTCCGTTGGGAGTATATGTAGCACATAGCCCTTGAGAGGGGGCATATGGCCTATCATACATCCTAAGCTACTTCCTGCAAGGGTGGGGATGTAAAGGACCCTTGCTCTAGGTGCACCAGGGCACTTGCATCCCCATGATCTTCAAGCTATGCCCAGCGAAGGGGGAGCCTGTCATGGGGGGGAAGATCAGCATAGCTATACAAAGGCTAGGGCATGGCGTCTCAGCAGAGAGTTACTCCCTGCATGGGCACAACATAGCTAAATAAAGCTAGGCATCATCTGGAGTGTGGCACATCATAGGCACACATGTACATGATTAAATAAAGCGTGTGGCTTAGCTAGGATAGTGCCTCTAGGAGGCGTACATGTACATGGCCACGGTCTATCTATTCTACACTACTACTGCTGTATTCCCCTAAGCTGGGGCGTCTGGAGTCGTTGGGGCCGCGGGGGTCGCCTGCCAGGGCTTGTGGCCGACGTAGATGGCCGCCCCCTTCCAGTACACCGGCTGCCCCGCCTTGGTCTGCCGGAGCTGGAGGTAGGTGGGCCATAGCTCCCGTCGCCGTTGTTGCTGCGCCAGGGTCAAGTCGTCGTCAAGGGTGAAGAGAGTCTTCTCGAGCCGCTTGCGGCGTCGGAGAAAAGAAATCTTGTCCGCCGGGGTCTTAAAGGTGAGAAGGAGCGGGGGCGGCCCTGCCTTACCCCGCGCGCGGGGAAGGCGGTGGGCGACCAGGTCGATCTCACCAGTAAGGCCCATGCGACTAAGAATTTCTCTCTCAAACGCACGTGCAAGCTTCTCGGAATTCTCACCTTCCTCCATGTCGAGGTTCTTGACAATGACGTTAAGGCTGCGCTTGGCAAGCTCGGCCTCCTCGCGGAGGTCAAGCGTCTGCCGCTGGAGCTGGGCTGCGACGGCGGAGGTGGTGGAGGTGGTGTGCTGCTTAAGCATGTCCGCCCAGGTCGTGATGGGAGGAGCATCGCCGGCCAGGCCAGCAGAGGCTGGCTTGGCGGCAATGTCCTTCACCGCCTGGGCGGTGAGGCCCGCGGTGTTCTGCAGGACCTCGATAGCGATGGCATTATCCTTAAGACGTTGGTCAATGTCGCGGAGCTGGGCGGTGATGGAGTCGGTGGAGGCGGAGGGGGGGGGGTGGAGGCGAGGAGGGTGGCGGTGGCGGTGGGGATGGTGGGGAGCTCAGCAGCCAGCGTGCGACCCACAGCTGCCACATCTGCAGCTAGGGGCGTCACGTGCTGTGAGATGGTTTCTTGGAGGTGGAGGAGGAAGGTGGATTCGGTCAAGGGGGAGGGGGTCCAGAGGTCCGTGACAGAGCGGTCAAGGATGGAAAAGAGGGCGGCGAGCTGAAGACGGGGGCGAGACCAGCGGGCCAGGTTCTCAGGTCGGTGAGTAAACCGGCCGTCAGGTCCAGTGCGGAGGCGGTAATGGCTGTGAAGGCGCTGGCACAGGTCGAAAATGGAGGCGTATGACCCATAAAACACGAGCTCCAGTATCTTGATGGGTGGCATGTCGAAAAAGCCGGGTCTGGCACCGTCGAAGGTGGAAAATAACCCGTCAACGTCAAAGTCGCGCTCAGACCAGCTTGGTTCGGTTGGGCGGCTGCGTTTTGGCTCGGGCGAGGCTGAGGGCGAGGCAGGAAGCCCGGGAGGGTGCTGGGCGACAACCAGTGCGCGACTAGGGTCACCACCGCCTTCCGGCCCTGATGGCGAAGCTGCAGCCGGAGCTGCAGACGTATTTTCATTGCCGAGCGCAGCCGTCAGGCTGCGTTGCGTCGATGGGCGTTTGCTCATCGTATATTGCGTAATAGCGTCGGAAAATTATATCAGCATGTGCGTCATAGAAAGACGCATCGATTGTGATATTCACGGCTAAATTCGGTGCTCAAACGTGAAAGTTATGAGCTCCGCCGTCAGCCATGGCTACCTCGTGGCTCGTGGCTCGTGGCTCGTGGCTCGTGGCTCGTGGCGATGATTACGAGGCCCCCCATGTCCTCTACTAGCTGTTCTTTTAAGGGTCGAACGGTCACATGGTGGGGGGTAGTACCCCCCAAAGTGGTTGAATTTTTTTTTAAAAATCATATTTATGGTCCCCCATCATAACTGGATTTTTATCACGTGCCTAGGTATAGTTTCCAGAAATTAATTAATTAATTAATTAGACTCGTGCTCCCGTTGGGGAGTCACGGAGCATTTGGTCTCCAGAAAAGTGCCCTTTTGGTGTGTCATGTCCCCTTCAGGCATGAATATACCAGATCTCCTTTGGCCAGATCTCCTTTGCGGCCGTTCCGAGCTTGGCACTGGATTCGTTGTCCACATCGTCGCGTCGCTGCCGCAACACGATGTTTTCTGGCATCCGCGGGCTTTTGGTTCCCGCCGCACATTTGAAAGTGCTGTCCTCCGGCTTTTTGCCTTTGCACCGTGTGCAGTTCTTGGACGTTTGGAATCATGGCATGGCTAACGTGATGACTGACTAGCTAGACCTTTTCAGTGGTTTTCCATTTGCGGGTATTTCCTCGTAAATGGTGGGAGAGCGATCGCAGCAATGGTGCTCACCACTAGACACTCCCGGCCAGTTAGGCTCGAAACACACGCCCTGATCAAGCATGCTGTTTCCGGCCCCACCGTCTAGGTCATCTAGTCGCTCCACACGTAAGCCAGCCATAATTTCAATGCACAAGGATACACATGAATGTAGGTTTTTCCGAGCGTCCGTCATCAGAGTCTCTGTATCATGGCATGCCTCGTGTTTCGGACGAGATTAGACAGCGTAGGATAGCATTTGTAGGACACCTTGCCCGCACCAGCCAGGTCGACACCACCCTTGGTCTGGCCGGCCCCCAGCGGCTTGGACAGCCAGGGCGGCACATTCTGACCTGGCCTGGCCCCAAGGACATTCCCAAAAGGGTAGGGAAACCTGTCACCAACTACGTTCAGATGCTGCTGGACGACCTCGTGGTCCCAGCCCAGTTTGAGCACCGCATCCACTCTCTCTCCCGTCTTTGGACTGCCATGCAGGACAAGACGCGGTGGAAGAAGATTGTCAAGGCGCACACGCCCGACCCTGTGGGCAAGCCACCTCCCCCCAAGCGGAGGAGGCGTTTTGATGAGTAGTGCAGTTAGGATTTTCTAGATAGAGTTAGGATAGTTCGATCACGCGGCTTCCTCCACCCCATCCATAATGAAATATGTGCTACATGACCTCCCCACGGAGGCATGTTATAATTTAATTTAATTTAATTTTAAGGATACACATTTCCATCACCATTCATCTTCATCATCCTGAACGACTCGAAAACGCGGAAAAGATAACGGCAGGCTCGAGCTACCATGGTCCGGATTCTCCCGATTTCTGGCCTGCGCTGGTTGTCTCTTTGATACTGGTACTGCCCACTCACTGGCCAGTGGCCACTGCCCACTGCGCAATTATAAGTACTGTACTGCCATGTGCGGCCTCTCTGCTGCCCATGTGCGGCGTGGGCAACAAGCCAACAACAACAACAACAACTGCCATGTGCGGCGTGGCGTGGCGTTGAGTTGAGCTGAGCTGAGCTGAGCTGAGCTGAGCTGAGCTGAGCTGAGCTGAGCTGAGCTGAGCTGAGCTGAGCTGAGCTGAGCTGAGCTGAGCTGAGCTGAGCTGAGCTGAGCTGAGCTGAGCTGAGCTGAGCTGAGCTGAGCTGAGCTGAGCTGAGCTGAGCTGAGCTGAGCTGAGCTGAGCTGAGCTGAGCTGAGCTGAGCTGAGCTGAGCTGAGCTGAGCTGAGCTGAGCTGAGCTGAGCTGAGCTGAGCTGAGCTGACTTTATTCTTTATTCCCGGTGGTCCGACAACAACAACAGCGTGGCGTGGGCAACAACAACAACAAATAGGTGGTCATTGAGCACTTTTGCTCACAAGGAAAGGGGGTTCCTACCAGGAGAAACAACTTTCTTACATTGGTGTGTATTAGGCTTCCATTGTGGAGCTCTTGCCAAAGCTGTCAAGATCAAGCTATCTACTATCTAGCTAGCAAACAACACCATGCTAGGGCCCAGCACACTGCCCCTGTACAACTGGGGCAAGTCCCATATCTCCATCGTGGCAACAACCCCTATCCACCTCCCTCTTCGTGTCTCAAAACGCAGGGAGGTGGTTTCGCCGGACCCCCTTTTGCATGCTGCTGCTGTCCACCAGCAACCCCCTATGGCCACTACGGGCGTCCCTACCCGGTGAGCCATTTCAACAGGGGTTAGCCAATAGTTCCCCCGATTAAAGGGGCGCTCTCAAGGCCCGCAATTTCCTGAGAACGTCTCCACGCTCGCCGTGGCGCCATCACCAGCCCCAACGGGGAAGCGGGGATCAACCCGCTGGGCTTTTCGTGGTAATGGAACCGACGGGTACAGACCTCCATGGCACCCACTGCCCGCCCCCGCCTTCATGGATTCCGCAAGCACTGGATTTCCGCTGCACCCAGGCGAGTCGTTTGAGGTAAGAATGATATTCAGCATGATGGAAAACGCTCTCCGCCAGGATTTCCTACCCGCCTCGCTTTCCCCGCACCTCCAGCCTGGTCGCCAAATATGTGGCGGCCGAAAAGTGCTTTCAAACGACCCCTGGCAGTTATGGGCTGCCCCGGAGCCCTGCGCCCAGCTTTATCTCTACGAAAATTGCCTCTCCACCTCCGCCTGTGATTCTTGCCACCCGAGCCGCTGGCCCTGGCCTGTATGGCTCCTTCCCCGACGTCTAATAGGCTTTAACGCAGCTTCCCCAGTGTCAAGAAGCTACTCGCCTCGCCCGGGAGCAGAGGGGAATCGTCGGTGGGCCCAGCGCTGGAAATCACGGCATTTATTCCTTGTAGAGCCTTCACCGCCGACAGACAAAATTATCCGTCGGCGGCCACGCAGAAAGCTGCCAAAAGCTTTTTTTTCTTCTTTTTTTTTTTTGTGCTACATGACCTCCCAACGGAGGCATGTTATAATTTTTTTAAAATATAATTTAGTACCTAACCCTGTAACTACAACCGCAAAGTACCTCAGCCCACTAGGGCAGCTCTCAAACTCTGGCTCACACCCTCGAAGGTAAGAGGAAGAACAAATGCGATACGAGCCAGAGGAGAGCGGGTCTTATCTCAGGCGGCCACATATACAACCCATCCAGTTAAGGGCTAGCTCATTAACAGCCCATACATGGGCTGAAAATCAGCACAATAGTGAGCAAACGTTCAACCCTCAGAAGGGCTTATTGAACAGCCCATCGATGGGCTGATGTTCAGCACACGAATGAGCGCATGTTCAGTCCTCACATGGGCTGATCAAACAGCCGATCCATGGGCTGATGTTCAGTCCATGGAGGGGCTAATACTCAGCCCTCGACGGGCCTCACACGCAGCCCTCCGGCATCCCAAACTGCCACCTGTCGTCCGCCCAGATCAGCGGCTCCAACGTGCCCAGCACGTCGCTGCCAGGTGGCAGGTCCGGCCAGCTCGTGTCGCCCTTGGAGGCTTTCGTGGCAAACGCCGCCAGCAGATGGGCCGTCGACGTGAAAACCTCGGGATTTGCGGTGGGCCCGATCGCTGGGTTCTCGTTCACCTCCATGAGCCACATGTGGAGGTCCTCGTCGATGAGGAAATCGAAGGTGATGAGCCGAAAAGCCCCGCTCGTCTCGGCCTTGATGGCTTCGGCCGCCGCCACCTGGTACGCACGAAGCGCGTACACGATCGTGCGCTTCATGTCGGGGATCAGGGTGTCGTTGATGTACCCAGGTACCCCTGCCCCGGCCGCGACAATCTCCTCGCCCAGCCTGTCCATGGACCAGTGAACGATTATGCCCGCTTTGCCCTTCTCCTCCCCCTTGGCTTTGCCTTTCTCCGCACCTCCCCCAGCCGCTGGTTTCGATTCGGCCGGGTCGTCCGGCTTGGGCACGTACAGACTCGAAATGTGCCCCGCCTTGTCGCCGTCATCCCCCCTGCGGTATTTATTCCGGGCCAGCTCGACCGGTCCCCGGTGGAAGAACGCCATGAAGGGGGGCATGTTCAGCACGAGCACGTAGGACCGTACGTTGAACTTGTACCCGTGGAGGAGCAGCGGGTTGCGCTGGTACGCCTGCGCGATCTGCATCGGCTTGAAGTAGTCATACGGCTCCGTGTCGTCGCGGACCGCCAGGTGGCAGCGGGAGCCGCCGCGGCCGTAGGTCGAGAGCCCGGGGGGGAGGTCGCCGTCGCGCATGTGCTTGGAGGGGACGATGAGGTCGATCCCGGCGCCCATCCCTGTGGATGTGACCTTGATGACCCACCAGGGCTCGGTGGAAGGGTCATGGAACGCACACCCGTCGACCAGGGGCATGTCGGACGACCCGCACGCATCACCCAGCTGGTCCTGGACAGTTCTAAAAAAGGAACGGCACTCGGTCGCGTTGTAGAGGCGGAACGTGGTCGGGACGACCTCGCGGATGCTCGCGTGGCAGCGGGGGTCGCCTTGTCCCCTTGTGTAGTTGACCAGGGTCGTGTACATGCGGCCCTTGTCGGACAAGGATTCCGGGCTCGGGAAGCGGTTGTGGATATACTGGCCCCGGCTGAACTGGCCCTCTTCAGGTACCGAGTCGTTGTAGATCCGGTACGCGCGGCTCTGGGCGAACAGGATCCTGGGCGTAGTCTGGGTCACGAGAAGGTCGCCGGCGCCCCTAATGGGGATGGACGGCGCCGTCAGGACGGTCACGGGGATCCAGACCCAGCCCAGCCGGCACAGCGCGCGGCTGAACGTGCGGTAGCCGACCCCGTTCCCGCGGCCGAGGCCGGACGCCCAGCCCATGTTCACGTCGGCGCTGAAGGCACCGACGACCTCTCTAGTTAACGCCCATTGCGCCTGGGTTCGGTGGCAATGTCTGATGAGGTCGGTCGTGTTGTAGGCGGTCAGGTCCAGGGCCTGTTGTTCAGGGGCGCCGTCTGGAATGTCGAAGAACCAAGCCGGAGTCACGCTCAGGTAGTAAGGAGCTGCAATGCACAGGCACAGGGTCCTTAAACCGTTCTGCTGCAAAGGCTCGGCGGCATTTAAAGACGTGGAGGCGTCTGACGCAGGCACTGCATTCGCAAGTCCCCCGAGCAGCTGAATTAGCAGCACGGCGAGCACAGCCTTCCTGATTCGGCCATGCGGGCGGCTAGCGTCGAAAGCGAACATCGTGTCAACCTCTCGAATCTACGTATATTCCAATACCTCAATTCACCTGATTATCTCGCGACCACGTCGCCAGCGTTTCACGACGCGCAGTCTCAGCATAGACCCCAGCCACGCGGGGCATGCACGTGCAAAATGTACATTTCACGAAGCACGACGGCAGCGGTCTCTACTCCCCTTCGTGTCGGTAGACAGTGCCGGAGCGGATACCACAAGCAGATACCACAAGCTCAACAAGGTGAAAGCTGACTGCCAAAATAATGACGACTCGTCATTATTTTATTGACGACTGATGACCTCGATCGTCACGAAGCCCGCGTTCCTTTTTGCCTCGACTGCCATGCCATGGCCAGGTGCATAAAGGCCTCCTCACGTACACACCGCCCTAAATATTGTAATTACGAAAAGATACATCCTACGTCGTTCACATGCCACATTGCTCATGCGAGCATTCGCCTAAAAACCGTACAAACAGTTCAAGTTTCTCCGTACAGGTCCTTGAATCCGCACGCAGGCGGTATGTATTACTTGGTGTTCCGTCCATGTCCCAGTGCCCCGATAGTACCACCGATACTAAATATATCCGGCCCTCGGCCACTATAGATTCTCTGCTGCCCTTGGGCGGCGTGGGACACAACAACAACAGCGTAGCTCACCACCACCACCACCAACAACAACAACAACAGCTGCCGTGCGGCGTGGGCAATAACGCAGTCCTAACTCCAAATCAACCAACCAAAAAAAACAACCAACAACAACAAGTGCGCAGTCCCCGCGTGTTAATGGCGTGCGTGCTGCTGTGTTGATCCAGCTTTACGCGTGACACCCCCAGAAAACTCTCGATCGTATTTGTATTCCTGTCGTAACAGGTTACAGGCTACAGCCTACAGGTGTATAGGGTCGTAAACAAATATTTTTATGGACTGTCATTGATTAATTTAGTCAACAATTCAACATTCAACAATTCTCAGCCCTCTGGCCTCGATATCAATTAATTTAATCAATGGTACTAAGACTTATAGCGCATGGATATATCGGAGCTTGAACTAACAAGGACTTGCCACCATAACCTATCAGCCCTCGTTTGGCTTTCGGAGCCGTCATAGCTGCTTGTCACGTGCCGGTAACTTCTTCGATACTGCGTTTCAGCCGTAACCGATTATACTGGCGAGTGCGTCTTTAAAAGGCGCATCGAATGCAAGTGATCTGGCGGAATTTGGGGCTCAGACGCAAAAGATCTGAACTCCGCCGTCAGCCCGATCGCCGTCAGCCATCGCTGCGTGCCCCATGGATATGCATATGATCGACAGCTTGCATGCGAGCTAGCTTCATCACTACTTGCCAATTGCCATCTATTCTTGCGTACCATTAATTAATTAATTAATTAATTAATTAGGAACATGACTCCGTTGGGAGTACATGTGGCACATAGCCCTGAGAAGGGGCATATGGCCTTTAATACATTCTGGGCTACTTCCTTGCAAGGGTAGGATGTAGAACTACTCCTGCTCTAGGTGCACCAAGTGCACCTGCACCACCATGATCTATCAGAGCACAAAGGGGGCCCGTCATGGGGTGGAAGATCAGCATGGCTATACAGAAGCTAGGGCATGGCGTCTCAGCAGAGAGTAGCTCTCTGCGTGGGCACAGCATAACTAAATAAATAGTGCTAGGCAGCATCTGGTATGTGGCACATCATGGGCACACATGTACATGACTAAATAATGCTCTTGAATCAGCTGGTGTAGTGCCAGTAGTAGGCGTACATGTACAAGGCCACGGTCTATCTAGTCTACACTACTACTGCTGTAGTCCCCTAAGCTGGGGCGTCTGGAGTCGCTTTGGCCCCGGGGGTCGCGTGCCAGGGCTTGTGGCCGACGTAGATGGCCGCCCCCTTCCAGTACACCGGCTTCCCACCGTGCATGGTCTGCCGGAGCTGGAGGTAGGTCGGCCATAGCTCCCGTCGCCGTTGTTGCTGCGCCAAGGTCAAGTCGTCGTCCAGGGTGAAGTGAGCCTTCTCGAGCCGCTTGCGGCGCCTGAGAAAAGAAATCTTGTCCGCCGGGTTCTTAAAGGTGAGAAGAAGCGGGGGCGCCCCTGCCTTACTGTACCCCGCGCGCGGGGAAGGCGGTGGGCGACCAGCTCGATCTCACCAGTAATTAATTAATTAATTATAAACTCGTGCTCCCGTTGGGGAGTCACGGAGCACCGAAGTGCTTTTAATCCCTGTGTGTGCACAACAGGAGAAAGGGCAGAGACCCCCAGTCTCCTTCATGCCAAAGGCATGCCACAGCTGCATTCGGGCACGTTAGCTAAACGGACACGCTAACGATCCGGCAATCTGTGGGTGCAATAAGACCCATGTGAGCATGGCATAACATGGAGCGTGGGCGAGTAAACGGATCATAGCCAAGACGTAGCATGGCTGTACAACAAGGACTAAGCTAAGGCTACATGGCTGGTTGTGTACCGTGCGTTAGCGGTGCACGTGACTAGGTATGTTGGCACGGCTAGGCAAACGTTCTAAGCTCTCACCAGTAAGGCCCATGCGACCAAGGATTTCTCTCGCAAACGCACGTGCAAGCTTCTCGGAATTCTCACCTTCCTCTATTTCGAAGTTCTTGACGATGACGTTGAGGCTGCGCTTGGCGAGCTCGGCCTCCGGCCTCGCGGAGGTCAAGCGTCTGCCGCTGGAGCTGTGCGGCGACGGCGGAGGGGGTGGAGGGGGTGTGTTACTTAAGCATGTCAGCCCAGGTCTGGGTGGGGGGAGCATCGCGCCAGGCCAGCGGGGGCCGGCTTGGCGGCAATGTCCTTCACCGCCTGGGCGGTGAGGCCTGCGGTGTTTTGCAGGCATTCGATGGCGATGGCGTTGCGTACCACCTGCCTCCATATGACAGACAAACCAGGAGGCTGCCCGGGTGCGAGCCCGTCACGTCTAGGGTAGCACATGTCCATGCCAAGTCTATCACGAAAAGTCCACGGGTGGCGGCGCCCTGCCGCGCGCGGCCTGGGGCACGCCAGGTGAGGACATAACGTCCAGGCTGGGCGGGCTTGGTGCCAGCTAGTCTATCTGATGTGTCTATCTGATATCCTGCATATCCGACCATATCTCAGTAAGAGGCGTTGAGCGCTGGCGCCAATAGCGTCTATTCTGATCAGGCACTCCGCAAAGGTGAAAACCATTTGCGTTCAGTGCCGGGCCGCGGAAAACGCGGAAAAACGCGATCTGCAAATGAATCCGACCGGAATCGAACTGGGGACCTCTCGCACCAACTTTCGCTGACTATAGGACGGACGTCTCCGGTTACCATGGCATCGCCAACTTACACCTACAGTCATCCGCAAAAGTTCTCCTGTCCGGGGAGTGATGCAAGCCTTTCGGATTTGGTACTAGATAAATCACTCGAGATCTGTGTGTAGGAGTACTACACACGTGTCTAGCGTCTATGCTCTGCATGTAAGCTAAATTCATGTTGCGGTATGTCCGATGTTGGCCTGCATGCCCTGGTTGTCTCCTTGATGTTGGCCACCGCGTCGCATAACCCTTGCAGGGCACGCCATGGGTGAGGACATAGGCAAAGCTTGGCTAAATTCTTGATGCATTGTCCGCGTGGGGAGTCCCATGTCATAGGCGCACATGCGCATAGGCGTGGGCCACGTGCTAGCTAAGCCTGACTAGTCTACACTACTGCTATATATTCCCTAGGCTGGGTTTGCTGGAGTGGCGGGGGTCGCCTGCCAGGGTTTGTGGGCGACGTGGATGACCGCCTCGTGGATGGCCGTCTCATAGCTAGGGTCACTTTAATGAGGCTTTGGATGAAGTGCGGGAGGGCATCCCACTGCAGTGAGGGCCAGCATATAATAAGTAAGTGTGTGAACATGCACTGCAGGCATGCCACGGAGCAGCCAATGAGGTACTTTTCTACCCGGATACTTCACCCGCGAAAGCAAGTGGCGCGACTCACTCGCCCAGGTCTGGAGCTAGTCGCAGATAGCAACTCCGCGTCATCCGGACTATCCAAGACGACTGTACGCTCGGCTATATGATGACGCTCTGCCAGCATATGTATCTTATCTTAATCACATGCATTCTGCTGTGACTACATGGTCAGCACGCATCCACCAGATTCACAAACCTTTAGCGACTTGCAAATTCAGCAGGCAAGACGTTGTGTATATCTGCAACCAATCTGACCACATACGGGCCATGTCAAAACTGCTAGAAACCGGCTCGCAGGGTTCTGGATTGAAGTCATTAGGCGTGAGCGAACAATGTCATTCAAAGGAACCAACACCATTTCGCTCAGATATACCATCAATAGTTATAACAATAATAATAATATTAGCGTATAAACCCAAACTGTGCCAAATCCTTAGTAAACTCGCTTGCAAATCCCTTTCATCCAACTTCAAACTCCCTCGGCTTCCGTCCATCCCTTGTCGATATTTATTGACCTCCGTTGTCAAGTGACTCGGCAGCACTTCAGTCTGCACAGGTCTCCAGCGTCGCTTTACTCTCGCGGCCGCTTCATGCGCTGCACCTTCACGCGCTCGCCGACTTCGATTTCGCTGCAAAAATTATATCGTCGAGGCAAGCAGCATAGTATATGCATATGCATACAGAGAGGCGAAGCGCAGGGTGTCTTGTTAGGTACAAGCTCGGCAGCACATCTTGCGGACAACAGGTTCTACAGAGTGTGTTGCCCCTGTCAGAACCATCACAGCAGGAAGTTGATAGACAGTAGGGCCGACCGACTAACCGATAAACCGGTCATAGAACGTAATAGGCTGATGTATATCCCTAAGCTGATATATATGATGTATTAGGCTGATGCATGGTAACTCGAGGTCAGTAGGCTGATGTAAGTAAGCAAAAGAAAGTACATGTCATATGCTGATGCATGATAACTTGAATTCAATAGACTTGTCAAGCCATCTCAGGTTCTTGTCAGATTCTTGCCAGGTTATTGTCAGGTTCATGTGATGTCGACGAACCCACAAAGCACACCACAAAGCTCCTGGAAACCATAAGTAAACAGCGCAAGCAGCAAGCAAGGCTGGAAGGGAAGCCAAGCTACCACGCTATGCAAATGGCCACGCTATGCAAATGGATCGCAGCCACGCTACCAATCGTCCAAGCACGCGCACATCGACAACACCAAGTCATAAGGAATGGAACAACCGACAACACCCCCAAATGGGCATTCTTGGCATTGTGCCCCCACAAAGGCAATGTGTGTGTCTTAAAAGTGGCACACTGGGTACCTGACATTTGACTTGCCAAAATCCACCCGCCTACCCCCAACAGGTAGGAGTTAACGGGTAGAGGTTGTTGCCCTTACTTACTTTCGCACTTACTTACCTACAGGCAGCGAGGCACACTTGTTCCTGGTTATTCTTGGATGGCTAAAGGCGAAAAGCTTACTGTCAACGACACCGGTGATGCAGCCAGCGTAGGCATGAAACCGCGATGACCTTAGGACCAAAGGTTCGAGCCTGCTTTAATACTAGGCCAACTAACACGTATGCACACTAACCAACGTATGCGCAACTAAGCGCATGCCTTGACTTCACAACTCCTATGACACTACTAGCTGCTTAACCCTATAAAAGCCCCCCACCTGATCTCGTTGGGCGTGAGGAAGACAAACTGGATGTGCGGGTTCTCCATCGCGTAGGTGATCAGCGTCTCCAAACTCTTCTTGCGCGTGACCGAGTCCTGTGTTAAGAATGCCACTCCAAGAATCCCAGCTAATTAGGTCACGGGTTTATCAGGTCTTAGTGGGTTAAACTCTTCTTGCGTGTGACCAAGTCCTGCAGTGGTGATGACAGGTTAGGCAAGCCAGATGACGGGACCAGTCAGATGACTCTATACTCTTCTTGCGCGTGACCCGTGGTCCAGGGAAGGTTCCTGCTGTGGTCCGTGCAAACGATAAGACCAGTTAATACGATTAGATAAGACCATTTTCAAACGATTAGATAAGACCATTTCCAACAATTATACTCAAACGATGATAGTATTAGTCAGTAGTAATAGTAGTAATAGTCAGCGCCATTCGCATGTCCAAGCCCTGCAGTGTTGATGTGAACGCTACTTTTAATTGCTATCGGTACTTGCTACCGCCCCACGCACCACCAAGATGCCGCACTCGTCATGCAGCGAACGAGACGGTCGCACTGCACTGCACTGAACGACCACTGTCACAGGCACTGTACCAGTGCTGATGGGTACATATATGCTGGTACGGGTACCTTGACCACAGAGATAACGGCAGGCTCGAGCTACCATGGTCCGGATTTCTGGCCTGCGCTGGTTGTCTCCTTGATACTGGTACGGGTACCTTGACCACACTGGGGCACTATGCCTTCCTCTGGCGCATACGTTAGCTCCCACACCACGCACCATGAAGATGTCGAACTCGTCCATGCAGCGGAAGGGGCAGTCGTTCTCCTTGGCGAGCGCCAGCAGGAACGCGAGCGTGGTGAAGGACTTCTCGCCGCCTGTGGCATGCAGGCAAGCAGGCAAGCAGGCGAGCGGGCGAGCGGGCGAGCGGGCGAGCAGGCGAGCAGGCGAGCAGGCGAGCAGGCGAGCAGGCGAGCAGGCGAGCAGGCGAGCAGGCGAGCAGGCGAGCAGGCGAGCAGGCGAGCAGGCGAGCAGGCGAGCAGGCGAGCAGGCGAGCAGGCGAGCAGGCGAGCAGGCGAGCAGGCGAGCAGGCGAGCAGGCGAGGAGGCGAGGAGGCGAGGAGGCGAGGAGGCGAGGAGGCGAGGAGGCGAGGAGGCGAGGAGGCGAGGAGGCGAGGAGGCGAGGAGGCGAGGAGGCGAGGAGGCGAGGAGGCGAGGAGGCGAGGAGGCGAGGAGGCGAGGAGGCGAGGAGGCGAGGAGGCGAGGAGGCGAGGAGGCGAGGAGGCGAGGAGGCGAGGAGGCGAGGAGGCGAGGAGGCGAGGAGGCGAGGAGGCGAGGAGGCGAGGAGGCGAGGAGGCGAGGAGGCGAGGAGGCGAGGAGGCGAGGAGGCGAGGAGGCGAGGCGAGGAGGCGAGGAGGCGAGGAGGCGAGGAGGCGAGGAGGCGAGGAGGCGAGGAGGCGAGGAGGCGAGGAGGCGAGGAGGCGAGGAGGCGAGGAGGCGAGGAGGCGAGGAGGCGAGGCGAGGAGGCGAGGAGGCGAGGAGGCGAGGAGGCGAGGAGGCGAGGAGGCGAGGAGGCGAGGAGGCGAGGAGGCGAGGAGGCGAGGAGGCGAGGAGGCGAGGAGGCGAGGAGGCGAGGAGGCGAGGAGGCGAGGAGGCGAGGAGGCGAGGAGGCGAGGAGGCGAGGAGGCGAGGAGGCGAGGAGGCGAGGAGGCAAGGAGGCAAGGAGGCAAGGAGGCAAGGAGGCAAGGAGGCAAGGAGGCAAGGAGGCAAGGAGGCAAGGAGGCAAGGAGGCAAGGAGGCAAGGAGGCAAGGAGGCAAGGAGGCAAGGAGGCAAGGAGGCAAGGAGGCAAGGAGGCAAGGAGGCGAGGAGGCAAGGAGGCGAGGAGGCAAGGAGGCAAGGAGGCAAGGAGGCAAGGAGGCAAGGAGGCAAGGAGGCAAGGAGGCAAGGAGGCAAGGAGGCAAGGAGGCAAGGAGGCAAGGAGGCAAGGAGGCAAGGAGGCAAGGAGGCAAGGAGGCAAGGAGGCAAGGAGGCAAGGAGGCAAGGAGGCAAGGAGGCAAGGAGGCAAGGAGGCAAGGAGGCAAGGAGGCAAGGAGGCAAGGAGGCAAGGAGGCAAGGAGACCAGGAGGCAAGGAGACCAGGAGGCAAGGAGGCAAGGAGGCAAGGAGGCAAGGAGGCAAGGAGGCAAGGAGGCGAGGAGGCAAGGAGGCAAGGAGGCAAGGAGGCAAGGAGGCAAGGAGGCAAGGAGGCAAGGAGGCAAGGAGGCAAGGAGGCAAGGAGGCAGGGAGGCAAGGAGGCAAGGAGGCAAGGAGGCAAGGAGGCAAGGAGGCAAGGAGGCAAGGAGGCAAGGAGGCAAGGAGGCAAGGAGGCAAGGAGGCAAGGAGGCAAGGAGGCAAGGAGGCAAGGAGGCAAGGAGGCAAGGAGGCAAGGAGGCAAGGAGGCAAGGAGGCAAGGAGGCAAGGAGGCAAGGAGGCAAGGAGGCAAGGAGGCAAGGAGGCAAGGAGGCAAGGAGGCAAGGAGGCAAGGAGGCAAGGAGGCAAGGAGGCAAGGAGGCAAGGAGGCAAGGAGGCAAGGAGGCAAGGAGGCAAGGAGGCAAGGAGGCAAGGAGGCAAGGAGGCAAGGAGGCAAGGAGGCAAGGAGGCAAGGAGGCAAGGAGGCAAGGAGGCAAGGAGGCAAGGAGGCAAGGAGGCAAGGAGGCAAGGAGGCAAGGAGGCAAGGAGACCAGGAGGCAAGGAGACCAGGAGGCAAGGAGACCAGGAGACAAGGAGACAAGGAGACAAGGGGGGCAGTGGGGATAGGAAGCAAAGCCAGGCTGGCTGAGGTTAATGACATATGATGGTGGTGGTGGTGGTGGTGGTGGTGGTGGTGGTGGTGGTGGTGGTGGTGGTGGTGGTGGTGGTGGTGGTGGTGGTGGTGGTGGTGGTGGTGGTGGTGGTGGTGGTGGTGGTGGTGGTGGTGGTGGTGGTGGTGGTGGTGGTGGTGGTGGTGGTGGTGGTGGTGGTGGTGGTGGTGGTGGTGGTGGTGGTGGTTGACATGGCGACCGTGGTGGTGATATCCCAGCAGGAACACGAGCGTGGCGAACGACTTCTCACGGCCTGTGGGTGTAAGAGGCATGGGTGGAGCGGCCACAATGCCTGGTTAAGCTTCAACCATATGTATCTCTAGACGTATCGCCATGGTCCAATTACAGTACCGAGGCATGCACCACCCACCAGAGAGCGTCTTGGTGCTGTTGGTTAGGCCCTTGTCCTTGCCGGTGTTCACCTGGTAGAGCGCACGGGGGCAAGGGACAAGAGCACCAAGGGGGGGGAGTGATGAGTGCACCAAAAGGGGCAGGGACAAGAGCACCAAGGAGGGGGAGTGATACGTGCACCAAAAGGGGCAGGGACAAGAGCACCAAGGAGGGGGAGTGATACGTGCACCAAAAGGGGCAGGGACAAGAGCACCAAGGAGGGGAAGTGATACGTGCACCAAAAGGGGCAGGGACAAGAGCACCAAGGAGGGGGAGTGATGAGTGCACCAAAAGGGGCAGGGACAAGAGCACCAAGGAGGGGGAGTGATACGTGCACCAAAAGGGGCAGGGACAAGAGCACCAAGGAGGGGGAGTGATACGTGCACCAAAAGGGGCAGGGACAAGAGCACCAAGGAGGGGGAGTGATACGTGCACCAAAAGGGGCAGGGACAAGAGCACCAAGGAGGGGGAGTGATGAGTGCACCAAAAGGGGCAGGGACAAGAGCACCAAGGAGGGGGAGTGATGAGTGCACCAAAAGGGGCAGGGACAAGAGCACCAAGGGGGGGAAGTGATACGTGCACCAAAAGGGGCAGGGACAAGAGCACCAAGGGGGAGTGATGAGTGCACCAAAAGGGGCAGGGACAAGAGCACCAAGGAGGGGAAGTGATACGTGCACCAAAAGGGGCAGGGACAAGAGTACCAAGGAGGGGGAGTGATGAGTGCACCAAAAGGGGCAGGGACAAGAGCACCAAGGGGGGGGAGTGATGAGTGCACCAAAAGGGGCAGGGACAAGAGCACCAAGGAGGGGGAGTGATGAGTGCACCAAAAGGGGCAGGGACAAGAGCACCAAGGAGGGGGAGTGATGAGTGCACCAAAAGGGGCAGGGACAAGAGCACCAAGGAGGGGGAAGTGATACGTGCACCAAGGGGGGAAGGGACAAGAGCACCAAGGGGGGAGGGGAACAGCAGGGGAAAGGAAGAGGGCAGCGGAAAGGGAAGGAAAGGAATAGGGGACCGGGAAAGCAGCACATCGGCACAGAAAATGTCGCATTGCCAAAGAAGGCGCATAAGATAGCGCGGATTGGACCAAGGGTCGCACGCACAAAGTCTAGAGTCCATGGCTCTAGCGACAGCGCTAGGTGGCTCCAGAGATGGCTCTAGATGGCTCCAGAGATGGCTCCAGACGGCTCAAGATTGTTTTAGAAGCTCCAGATCGTTCTAGACGGCTACAGCAGTGGCTCTAGACAGCTTTAGATAGTTCCAGATGGCTCCAGAGGTGGCTCTAGACGGCTCTAGACGGCTCTAGAGGTGGCTCTAGGCTCCATGGCTCTGGGTTGCAGGGGCAGAGGGACACGTATCACACGACCAAGCATGGCTAGGGCATGTGCCAGCCATACCATGCAGGGAATGGCCAACAGATAGGCGAAAGCAGAAAGGCCAAGAGTCCAAGGTGAACAGATAGGCGAAGAGATAGGCGAAAGCAGGGCTGTGTGGTCTGCCGCGCATTGTGGGGCGCCACATTCTTATCAGTTTGGCATTGATATCACTTTGTCAGCACTGTGGTATTGGTGCAAATGCCGGAGAATCCATCGGGGGATCGGTCGGATTCTCCTCTTTGTGTCACTGCTTGCCATGGCTGGGTAAATAACAACCGTGCCTCTACCCGCACGGCTTTCCTCCCTCGCCATGCTGACCCTTCCCCTCTCTGCCCCCCCTCCCTTGCCTCCCCCTCTCGCCCCTCCCCCCCCTTTCTCCTCCCTAAAGTTGAGCCTGGACCATGATGCAGAGAGAGTCCTCGTTGGCCTGCCCACTTGCGGCCATACGAGAGCAGCAAGGGCGCCCGCCCATCCTTCTCATTGTGTATAGGGCTTCAAGTTTCCAGTACGAAACAGCACCAGGGAAAAGCTCCATAACAAGAGATAAGGCATTCAGTCATTGTCGACCCTTCACGAAAATTACTTCTAATGGGTAAGTCTATAATTGGTCCTAACGGATCCGACATTAATCCTCAAACTCACGTTGATTTCCAGTTTCTTCTCCGTCCAGTCGACGTTGATCTTCCCCGCAAACCCTCGGGTGTTCATTGTCGCGTTGAAGCTGCGCCGTCAAGCCAAGTGGTCAGCAAGTGGCAAACCAGCAACCACGTTATGAGCAAAGAAGTGGCAAGCCAGCAACCATGTGGTGAGCAAGTGGCTAGCCACCCAGCCACTCAGCCAGCAAGTGGCAAGTAATTAGCAGGTGGCCAGCCAGCCAGCCAGCCAGCAAGTGGCAAGCAAGTGCAGGGACGAGGTAGAGGGACGCTCACAGTTAGGCCACAGTTTGGCCATAGTTAGGCCACAGTTATGCCACAGTTAGGTCACAATTAGGCCACAGTTAGGCCATAGTTAGGCCACACTTAGGCCATAGTTAGGCAACAGTTAGGCCACAATTAGGCCATAGTTAGGCCACAACCAGGCCACAATTACGCCGCAATCAGGCCGCAATCAGGCCGCAATCAGGCCGTAATTTGGCCGCAATTCGGCCGCAACTAGGCCGCAATTCGGCCGCAATTCAGCCGCAATTAGGCCGCAACTGGGCAGCAACTAGGCCGCAATTAGGCCACAAATAGGCCACAAATAGGCCACAAATAGGCCACAAATAGGCCACAACTAGGCCACAAATAGGCCAAAATTTGGCCAGAAATAGGCTATTACACCGGCACCAGCCAGTTGGCTTACCCATGGGAGACCTGCGTCGCCAGCCCCGTGGCCTTCATGTGGAGCCGCTTGATCCTCAGCTGGAGCCCCTCCCATAAGAGCTGGAATAGCGGGGTGGGTCGCCAAAGTGGAGAGGGTTTAGGGTTTAGAAGAGAACAGTGGTGTCAGTAGCCGGACTCAGAATACGCGCTTGCCTCGCGGACACGGATCTTGCTACAGTATACCAAAACTATATCATACACGAGAGCAGCTTACTGCGGGCAGTACAGATGCAACAATGCAACGACCGGTGGCTCACAGAGCATACACTCTTGTACTCACATTCGCCCCCATGGGGCTAGCGTAGCTTCCCGCCACTGGTTCATGTAGGGGAATTTCGGATGCACTTGCACCGCTCTCCGGTAAAAAGTTTTTTCGCAGTAAGGCTCCAGGTTGGGATGCCTTTGGATTAGGACACCCTTACAGTCGCGAGATCATGCAAGAGGTCCTTTGTTCGAATCCAGTATCGTACCAAATCTTTCACTATAGTACTAATGATGTACTTACACGAATGCTGTAATACTAGAAAGACTGATATCCTGTGCTCCCCTAGCTTCATGCTGTAATCCCTATTCGGCCATATATAATCTCAGCGCCATTTCACTGTGTACACGCACCCCTCCTGGTCCAGTGACACGCCCCAGCATCAACTCCATGATTCTATTTTTCTTGTGTTAAATTTGCCCGTGTGCCTTTGACTGGTCTTTGGGGTGCATGCAGAGAAGCATGGCCCTGCTAATCTTTTTCACATGCCCCTGCTAGCCCGTCCCCTCTACCAACGTGACACATGCCCACCCTATTGGTCAACCCCCCTATTCGTCACATCCCCTATTCTTCAACCCCTGGGCCATCGCCCCTGTTACTTAACCACACGATCAATGTCGCTCTTGGTATCAGCAAAGGTCCATCTCGGTATCGGTCCAAAGACACCTACCTTGCCGTCGGCGTACAAACGTCCCTTGGTGTCGGCGTACAGACCTACCTCGGTGTCGGCGTACAGTCACTTGGTGTCGGCGTACAGACCTCCCTTGGTGTCGGCGTACAGGACCTACCTCGGCGTCGGCGTACAGACCTACATTGGTGTCGGTGTACAGACCTACCTCGGTGTCGGCCTACAGACCTACATTGGTGTTGACGTACAGACCTACCTTGGTGTCGGTGTACAGACCTCCCTTGGTGTCGGCGTACAGGACCTACCTCGGCGTCGGCGTACAGGACCTACCTTGGTGTTGACGTACAGACCTACCTTGGTGTCGGCATACAGACCTACCTTGGTGTCGGTGTACAGACATGGCCGCAGCAAATCCAAATTCGCCGCCCACCATGCACAAAGGATGGGAAGTAATGCGGCTATGCCTGTACTTTGCCTGCATGATACATGCCGCGTACCGGTCACCCTACATTGCCCCTTACATACATCGTAGTTGGCCAAACCACTGTCTTGTAGGAACTTGGCCTCGGCACCGTTGTCCTTGACCGACATCAGACATGTCCACCCCTAGCTATGGGTCAACCACCCTAGGGGTCAATGCCTCCATGGGTTACTAGTACCCCATTGGCCACCCAACATCACCCCTCCTATCATATGGAGTCACTCGACATTCGCCCAAGTAGTCAACTAAGTATCATTTTGGGTCATCTCGTCGTCCACCTTGGTATCAACCCCCCTATCGGTCACCCAACATTCAATAATCCGCACATAGCCCCAACACAGCCCCCCACATACATCATATTGGGCCATCACTTCGTCAAACTTGGCCTTGGCCTCGTTGTACTGGGCCTTGAGCATCTCCGCGCGCTCCACCAGCTGCTCGCGAGTCTCATCGCCGCACACCCTGCCAGGGGGGCGCGAGTGGAAAGCCCAAATCATGCAAAGAAAGTCGACGTGGTTGCGTGCAGAGTGCCAAGACTTGGTGAATAGGAATGTCAAGTCAAATTTGCAAGCTATCGCATACCTACGAAAGTCCATCATGTTCAAGACCGGAGCTCCTATCGCCCATCACACCACCTGAAATCTATATTCATGAATCTAATTTATTATGTATTTCACTAATGGAATTCATTGATCTAATTCATTGTTTGCAATTCATTACTCATTAATCTTATTCATTAATCTAATTCATTAGTCTAATTCATTAATCTCATTAGTCTAATACCTTAACTGTACCCCAACCCACCGGATCTTTTCTTTGTGGCTATCCTCAACAGGTTAAAACCACCCGCGCTGACCTTAACAGATTACTAATGATCTCAACAGATTGTTTATGAACTATGACCTCAACAGATTAGTACCTAATCGTTAGGTTACTACAGCCTCAACATATTAGAAATTAACCAACCAATTTCCCCACCCACTGGTGGACATGCTTTCTGAAGCTGTCAATCTGACAACGATCCGTCATACTAGTACATAAACTATTAATACATCATTTCACAACCCCGCCCGCCCCACGTACCGGCTCTCCTCTTGCTGGATCTGCTTCTTGAGGCTCTCCACCTTGCGCCGCTTGGCGTCGACGAAATGCTCGATGTTGGTGATCGGAGACCGGTTGGTGAATGGGTTCTCCTCGCTCATCGCCTTGGCACTCCTTAGCGCGTTCTGGGCACATACACACGGGAAATGGTAGAATCGTAGGAGCAGCAGCAGGCCGTTGCTAGTAGGTCGTCGTTAGCAGGTTCTGCTCGCTCACCTTTCCGACTCTCTTCAGCGCATTCTGCCCCTATCGGCACCAAACATCGTAGCAGGTACGTAGCAAGGTCATGATTAAGTAGGTCATTGATCAGGGGGACGTAGCTAGAGCAGGCCATGATTCGTTGGTCATGAGATGTAGGCCATGATTAAGAAGATCGACATCAGGGGGCGCTCCTCCCTCATCTTTTCGGCACTCTTTCGGCGCAGTACATCAAAGCTATGGTATAATCATGGTTAGTAGGTCATGATTGGTAGGTCAAGGTTAGTAGGTCACGATTGGTAAATCATGGTTAGTAGGTCACGATTGGTAAATCGTGGTTAGTAGGTCACGATTAGTAAATCGTGGTTAGTAGGTCATGGTTAGCAGGCCACTATCAGCAGGTCATGGGTAGTAGGCCACTATCAGCAGGTCATGGGTAGTAGGCCACTATCAGCAGGTCATGGGTAGTAGGCCACTATCAGCAGGTCATGGGTAGTAGGCCACTATCAGCAGGTCATGGGTAGTAGGCCACTATCAGCAGGTCATGGTTAGCAGGCCACTATCAGCAGGTCATGGGTAGTAGGCCACTATCAGCAGGTCATGGTTAGCAGGCCACTATCAGCAGGTCATGGTTAGCAGGCCACTATCAGCAGGTCATGGGTAGTAGGCCACTATCAGCAGGTCATGGGTAGTAGGCCACTATCAGCAGGTCATGGTTAGTAGGCCACTATCAGCAGGTCATGGGTAGTAGGCCACTATCTGCAGGTCATGGGTAGTAGGCCACTATCAGCAGGTCATGGTTAGCAGGCCACTATCAGCAGGTCATGGGTAGAAGGCCACTATCAGCAGGTCATGGTTAGTAGGCCACTATCAGCAGGTCATGGGTAGTAGGCCACTATCAGCAGGTCCTGGTTAGTAGGCCACTATCAGCAGGTCATGGTTAGTAGGCCACTATCAGCAGGTCATGGGTAGTAGGCCACTATCAGCAGGTCATGGGTAGTAGGCCACTATCAGCAGGTCATGGTTACTATGTCATGGATATTATAGTATGTCATGGCCACCATAGTATATCATGGCAACTGCTAGTAAGCTCGTGATTAGTAGATGCTTAAAGCACATCTCCCTGTCCTTTCCCAGCAAATTCTGGGCACGAATCATGACATGCTACCACACCTACCGCCTCTATTGCCTCTACCGCTCTACCGCTCTACCGCTCTACCGCTCTACCGCTCTACCGCTCTACCGCTCTACCGCTCTACCGCTCTACCGCTCTACCGCTCTACCGCTCTACCGCTCTACCGCTCTACCGCTCTACCGCTCTACCGCTCTACCGCTCTACCGCCCTACCGCCTCTATCGCCCCTATCCCCCACACAACAAATAATAGCCTGCATACAACAACCGCCTCCTGCTGCGCAAGATTGAATTGTCAAAATCCCCCGCCTATCTCGCCTATCTGGCCTATCTGGCCTATCTGGCCTATGTGGCCTATCTGGCCTATCTGGCCTATCTGGCCTATCTGGCCTATCTGGCCTATCTGGCCTAACTGGCCCATCTGGCCTATCTGGCCTATCTCAGCTATCTCACCTATCTCGCCTATCTCGCCTATCTCGCCTATCTCGCCTATCTCGCCTAACCTTACCTGTACGACCGCCTCCTGCTGCGCAAGCATGGCGCGTGCGGTCGTGAGTTGTCCCTTGTATCCTGCCAGCAGTCTCACGTAATGGTCCACCGCCTGCCGTGGGATGGGGGGGGGGGGGGGAGGGGCGGCCATGGAGAGAGAGAGGGCAAATAATAAAATAAAATATAACATAATAATGCTAGTAGTAATAAATTTTCATGGAGGAAGGGCACGGTTTGATGGTTGTTTGGTAAATGGGGGGCGAGGAGAGAAGACTAAAAACCAACGCTGCACGCTCCCGTGTCAACGAACGCTGCTCCCATGCAGGCGCCGGTGCACACTGGTTAGCAAGGGCCAGTATGTAACTTGGACGCCTGGATAGGCCAGCAAAACCACCTAGGGAGCCTTGTTGGGCCAGAAAGGCCAGCTAGTTAGGAAACCTCCGTTGGCCAGAAAGGCCAGCTAGATAGGAAACCTCGATCGGCCAGGAAGTCCATTTAAACCCCCCGCCAAACCCTGCCGATCCACTACCACACACAGCCAACCGAGAAGGCAAGCAGCGGCGACAGCATGCCTCAAAGTAGGGACTCTACGGATGTTTGAGAATGACCCTTTGGTTGGCCAAGTGCCAACGATCGAGGACCGCACAAAGCCGACCGCGAGGATAACCTGTAGCGAGCCGCATGCGTTGACGTACAGAATTCTATTAATATCGGTGAATATAGCAAAACTTCCACGGCCATCAGTAGACTACCACACATGGTAAAGATGGGTATCGATCATCAAAGGAGGGGCTGCATGCCTCAAGCTTAACGACGGGCCATGAATAGAAACAAACAATCGCGGTGGGTATTGATCAAAGGAGGAGATAACAAATTACCTCAACCACCTGCCCTCTCGGCGCTCTGCCCACCGAATAGGTACTAGTTCACACGGTAACCAGCCAAACAACCCCCGCCCCCTCCCCCCAACCCACCTTATCGGCCTTCTGCTTCTCGCCGTTCCACTCGGCTGTCTTCCTGTCAATCTCCGCCTCCTCCTGGTGCACCACTCCCGCGTCCGCTGCAAGCAGAATGAAATATAGAAGGGGCGCGGTCGGGGGAAGGGGTAGGCGTAGGAAGAGGCGGGGTTGAGGGAGTGGTAGGGGTTAAGGTAGGGGGGGGGGGTAGGGGTAAGGGCAGGAGCAGGGAAGGGGAGAGAGGTTAAAAGAGGGGTAGGGGAAGGATAGACAGGAAAGAATAGCGGCCAATAAGGCCATTAGATATGCGGATCAGGGTAATTAGATATGCGGGACAGGGTCCTAGCATTCCCTGGGACTCGTATGTTGGCTGACGGGTGGGGGTGGGGGTAGAGGGTGGTGAATGGAAGGCAGAGATGTAGACAGGGGTCTCACTGCCAAATAACAAATGAGGTCCGACTGCCCAATGGCTGGTAACCTGCCTTTCTTAAAAGGTACTCTGCCTTTCATAAAAGAAAATCTGCTTTGTCGTTTTTAAAAGGCCATGAGACGCTTTCAGGAGCCATGAAACCCTGTGCACAGCGAGGGAGCGTGGTGGGTAGCCCCCATCCTGTGGCATCTTTCCCTGGAGCCCGAATAAGGTCAGAAGGAGTGAGGTGGGAAGGAATAAGGTCTGAATAAGGTCCCAAGGGGGGGCTACCAGAGGACGTGAGAGTGAGCGGCGCCAAGCTCAGGAGGAGCCCCGTGGCTGGGTGGCTAGTCGCATGAGGGGGGCCTACCCAAAAAGCGATCCATGAAGTGTAACTATGGAGGCGAAAGCTATAGCAAACGAAGAACCTTGGGTGGCTAGGAGCAGGAGGGTGCATAACGTGGCACTTGAGGGCGCATACCATGGCGCATGAGGGTAACATGGCGACCGTGAAGGATCGGTTGAGACGCAACCAGAAAATGCGATCCATTGTTTCATGGAGAACCGAAAGCGATCAGGCGGTGCGGGTTGCGACACGATGTGGTCAGAGACAGCAGGATCGGTATTTAAGAAGGAATAGAAGCGTGTGACTGCGTCACATGAATACCAATAAAGGAGTCTAGTTCAACCCCTCTATACAGCGAGTAGCATTAATTGATTCATTAATTAAAGCAGGTAGACTGCGTCACGTGGATACCAATAAAGGAACCTTCAACCCGTATACACAACGAAAAGGAGCAAGGGCGCCCGAGCTTCACGGGTCAGAGACAGGAGAGGCGGGAGATGAAGCAAGGGTCAGTTCCGACACACGCAACCCAAATCAGGATGAGCTGGAGGGCCACGATGATGATGAGGCCTGTCTACCTGTCTTCTACCTGTCTGTTACTAGCCCTAGGTTCGCTGTACTGCAAACGTCCCCCCCCCCCCCTCTGCTTGTCCAGCCTGGCCTGCGCGGCGGCCAGCTCGGCGCTAGACCCAGTCAGCTATTGTTAGCAATAACACATACTAGATATATAAACGTAAATGTAGTACTACAAGATAAACATAAACCCACTTCTTAGCTTGTTCAGCCTCGCCTGGCAGCCAACTTGGCGCTAAACCAGTAAAATTTCATAAGTACACTGTACACTATACACTGCATATATACACTGTCCACAGTCCACTGTCCACTGTCCACTGTCCACTACAAGCCTATTACAGTATGGACCATATACATTACCCACCTCTCAGCTCGTTCAGCCTGGCCTGCGCAGCGGCCAGCCTCTCCTGCTCCACATCCATCAGTCGACGGGCCTCCGCCTCCTCCCCGTCCAGCGCCGCTAGCTTCTGGTTCAGCTGGGCAATCTCCTCCTCGAGCAGCGCGGTGTCCGCCTCGCCACCCCCCCCCACCAGCTCGTCTTCGACAGGCATGTGGCGTGCGCGCAGCAGGGTGTCCTCGGCGCGCTTTTGGGACTGGCGCGCGGTACGCAGGGACGCCTGCATGGGTTTAGAGTCGGGGGTTGGAAGTTTAGTGTCCAGGGTTAAGAGTTTAGGCGGTTAAAAAAGTCCAGGGTGTAGGGTGTAGGGTGTAGGGTGTAGGGTGTAGGGTGTAGGGTGTAGGGTGTAGGGTGTAGGGTGTAGGGTGTAGGGTGTAGGGTGTAGGGTGTAGGGTGTAGGGTGTAGGGTGTAGGGTGTAGGGTGTAGGGTGTAGGGTGTAGGGTGTAGGGTGTAGGGTGTAGGGTGTAGGGTGTAGGGTGTAGGGTGTAGGGCGTAGGGCGTAGGGCGTAGGGCGTAGGGTGTAGGGTGTAGGGTGTAGGGTGTAGGGTGTAGGGTGTAGGGTGTAGGGTGAAGGGTGTAGGGTGTAGGGTGTAGGGTGTAGGGTGTAGGGTGTAGGGTGTAGGGTGTAGGGTGTAGGGTGTAGGGTGTAGGGTGTAGGGTGTAGGGTGTGATGTGTAGGGTGTAGGGTGTAGGGTGTAGGGTGTAGGGTGTAGGGTGTAGGGTGTAGGGTGTAGGGTGTAGGGTTCAGGGTTTGGGAAGGGTGAGCCCAGAGCAAATGAAATGGGAAGAGGACTGAGACGAGTAACTCGACCCCTGCGTGAGCGGCGGGGGGTCCAGAGCAACCATGACCTTCGCGTATTTACAGAAGCTCATCACGTTGGTGCCGGTGGCAGGAACCCAGAACAGTGATGGAAGCTCGGAGAGAGACATGTAATGAGCTTTTGTACTAAAAATACTGCGTGCACTGGTTCAGGATGCTAAGTGCCGGAGCCCAGAACAAGAGTGGATGCACAGGAGCCAGTAGGAGGATGGAGCTACGGAGAAAGACGCGAAAACAGCTAATGTACAAGAGATACTAAGTGCACTGGTTCAGTTATTTTTTAAGAATACCAGAATGAACGCCACCCACCTGTGCTGTGTGTACGTTCCCAGCATTCTTATTGTTTAGTGTTCTTCATCACTTCGAGCCACCCACCTGCGTGGTGTGTACATCCCCGGTGACCTTATTGTGTCCAAGTTCAATATCCATTCATGCAACCCACCTGCAACGAAATGTTTTGCGAGCAGGCTACCCATCCCCACACCGCTTCTACGACTTAAGCTTTTGTTGCTACCCCACCCACTGCTACTAGAAGCCCCCATGGCTCCCCCTCCCACTACTATATCAGCACCCGTTGCTATCCGCCTACACGGCGTACTACCATGTTAACTAAGGCCGCCCACACACATAAGCTAACAACCAACCATCCTGCTGGCACGTCCACTGCACGTGCCACCCATCTGCGCGGCCCTGCTGCTACAGTAGCAGTAGAACCTCATTACTTAGGGCCCTACTACTTCAGAAGCTAATGCCACCCACCTGGGCTGCACGTAGGTCCGCGGTGGCCTTCTTGTGCTGCGCCTCCGCCCCCCCGCGCAGCCTGCTAGCTGCCGCCACCCTCTGCTTGGCCGCCTCTACCTCGGTGGTGACCGCCGCCAGCTGGTGCTCTATGTTCACGCCGAGTCGTGCTCGTTGTGCCATGTTGCCGGCCGCCGCGCCGATGCCGCCGCGCGAGTAGCTGTTGGCCAAACGGTCGCAAGGGGGATATGCGATAGATATGAGCATAAACCGTGCCCAGTCTACGGTACTGAGAAGAGTACACACGCATGGATGCCCCCGCGCGAGTAGCTAGTTGCGGCGACAAGCACACACACAGACAGTAGTAATAAGCACACATCGACAGCTGTGGCAAGTACGCAGCGGCGAAACTAAATCATCAATACTGCGCATATTACTGCAGGTGCCGCAAGGATGACTTGAGCTAGCATTGAGGTGTGGGAAAGCTGGGTGCCATGCGCCAACTAACAGCTTCTTCCCCTTCAAGCAGTAGTTTAATACAAATAGCAGTGTTCCTGATTTGGCTACCATTGAGGCATAGAATCAGGTGTGTAAACGGAGGAATGAAAAGTACAGCGCGGAGCCATGCGCCGGCTTACAGCTTCTCCCCGTCCTCCAAGTACGCCTCCTTCACGTTAGGGTAGCGCCGGCTGTCCCAGGCCACCCGGCGCGCCTCGTCGAGGTCCTTTGCCAGCACCACGCGCTCGATGGCGGCCTGTCCTCACCGTGAAGTGGCAGCGACGTGAAAACAATAAATATCAATGGCCAACAGAGAGATATTATCAATAGATACAATACTCTATTATATTATTATCAATATATATTATCGATGGCCGATCGTTGGCGGCCTGTCCACCATGAAACGGTAGCAGCATAAAACCAATCATAAGCTTGTACACGAGTGTGACTAGTTCATGCGGTGATAAGGGGCTGGAGTGGCCAACGATTGCTCAACGGAAGCCTGCGCTCGTGCCATTAGACCCTGCGTGATCAAGTAACACGTAAGAGATACCCAATAAGAAGAAAATATACTAGTATACCAGAAGAAATAAAAATATAAACTAGGTGCATGATAAATAGAAAGTAAGCGAGCAGACTTGGCATGTGTAGCACACATTCCGCGGAAATAAAGCTTGCGCCACAGGACTGAAAATAGCAACAGACCCAACGAAAAGCGTACAGCTAGACGCTCATAATCGATGGTAAGACTGTGTTTTGGGTTATGCTTAATACAGTCACAGGGTCAACGCGCACATTCGGAGCAACCTAAAGGTTCAATCTGTGCCCAACCCATATAAACCGGTCTCGATTGGATACCCTAATCCATTAATATACCCACATAAACCAGTCTCGATTGAATACCCTATTCCATTCATGTATCATATAAACTGGTCTCGTTTGGATACCATAATCCAATAGTATACCCACAAAAAACCGGTCTCGATAAGATACCTTTCCATTAATGAACTCATATAAACCGGTCTCGATTGGATGCCCTCATCCATTTAACAACCCAAATGTACATATCCTAGTCGCCAAGCCAATGTTCGCTGATCGTGGTCGATGAGCGGGTGGAACGCCACATCTCCGTCGCAGTGAAGCACCTTGAGACGCACACACACGATCACACTATTGTCTATACAAATCAATGGCCAGTACAAAGGACAAGAGTGCTCACATGGTCAATCAGCGCGTTGATGACCACGTCGTGGTCGCAGTCCAGCACCTTGTAGACTGTCACGAACTCGGCACTTGGCAGGCGCTCGGGGGGCATGCGATGGCTGTTGAGGGGGGGGGCGCCAAAGGGCAACAAGGTCGGAGGGCGATGGTTGGAGGTGGAGGGTGGAGGGCCAGGAAGGACGGAGAACATCTACCACTGCGCAACGGGAGGGGCAGCTACAGCTTTGCAAGGGGGGGGGGCAACTATGGCTGCACAAGGGAATGGGAGCTACGGCTTTCCAAGGGGAGGGGCAACCCAAAGGCGGTTAGCTTGCGATACGCTGGAGGCAGGATGGAGGGACAGGCAGGATGGAGGCATGGGTTAGACTTTTACTCGGTAATAGACTTGAGAAAGTTACACTTTCGCCAGGGTCTAAATGTGACCCTGGTCCAAAGGTACACCTGATAAAAAATAACACAATGGTTCGCTACGCAATCCGGGCACTGGCCACCTGAGGTGCGGGCGTTCCGGCGTGAAACCACAGGTGGGCTTGCCGCATTGACCGTGAAGTGGAGAATGGGGACAAGCGTACGCTGGGTTGTGGAGAACAATCCAACGGTGCGAATCACCTCATCCAACAGGTGCCGATATCTTGCCCGTGTTCGTCTGGCGCGGCGCTAAACAGGCGCTACAACAAGATATCGAATTCCGTACGTGTTGTGGCATCTCCGTCGTAGGTCAGTAGTATGTCAGTAGTATGTCAGTAACATCAGAGCCCCTCCGAAACTCGAGAACCGTTCGCTTTCGACTTGTCCCACTCTCGTGGCGTTTCTGAACCCGGCTGAATAACCCCGTTGCCGTCTTTAAACTTGTAAAAAAAAACCTTTGGAGAGTGTTAGAAGCCAGTGCGGTTTAGGGGAGGCAGGTTTGGGGCCCAGCATGGTTGGGGCCCAGCATAGTTGGGGGCAACCATGGTTGGGCGCAGGCAGGCTTTGGGGCAAGCGGGCCGCCAGCGGAGGGAGAGGGAACAAAGGGAGCGAGACGGGAAGGAGGCGGGAAGGGAGGGACGAAGAAGGGACGGGGAAGGGAAAAGCAAGGAGGAAATAGGCAGGGGAAAATAAGGAGGGATGGTGGGGGTAATAATGTCATTTGAGAGTGAGAAAGTAGCGTGCACAGGTACTGAATTTTGCAAATTCAACAAGGATTCGACTGTCTAGATTTGTGGGTGATGACAGTGGTAGTGGAGTGGGCGTGGCAGGGTGTGGCTGTCAAGTTCACCACTCATGGATTCAGGATTGAGGGCGTCGTTGGAATCAATACATTGAAATTCTGGGCAAAAAGGTGGTAGCTGCGGCATTTGATGCAGAGAGAAAAAGAGCAATCCTTGTTGCTGTATGAAAGTCCAAACGTTTGAAAAACTTCTCGAAACTATCATTAATTGAAACAGACTTCAATATACTTTTCAACATATACAATTTTAAGATACTACTATACTACTACTACTAAAGACCTACCGCTCCCTGTCAAACGGGTACACGATGATGCTGGGAGCGCGATAGCCCCCCCGCGTGTTGCGCTGCTGTTCTCGCACGAGGTTCATCAGCACCCGATGGTCATTCCAGTCGTTCACCAGGAAGGCGTCGAACTGGCGGCCGGCACAGCTCTCCACCGCCATCGCCCAGCGCGCGTCCTTGAGCGTCTGTCATAAGGCGTGGCCCAGCGTTATGTGAGAGGAAGGGTACGAGAGAAGGTGGCCAGCATTACGTGAGAGGAGGGGAAGAGAAAAGGACAGGTGGCCAGCGTTATGTGAGAGGAAGGGAAGAGGGACGGTGAGGTGGGTAAGAGCCAGGGGGGGCTCGTCATACCGGTCGTGATACCACAGGGCGCGCAAGCGTGCCAAAAATCACGACAAGATGCGAATCAAGATAAATTTCCTTGAGCATCTGCTGGTATTAGAACCAACAGTAAATTGTGGCAACGAGCGCCCTGAGCCTGTCCGCGACGGTCTGTTGTCATGGGATGCAAAAGTCACGAGTTATTGTGGGTTACTAGTTGTAATGGGGGCAAAGTCATGAGCTATAGTGGGTTACTAGTTGTTAATGGGGGCGGAGTCACGAGTTGTTGTGGGTTATTAGTTGTTAATGGGGGCGGAGTCACGTTACGGTGAATTACGAGTTGTGGGGCGCGGCCCACATATTCATGATGTGATGGTTGTCGTTGTTGTTGCAGTGGTTGTGGTGCAAAGACACAGCCATAGAGAGCAAGTGCACGAGTGGTGCTACATATAGTAGAGCGAGGTAGAGCACGACCACGATTGCCAGATATTTTGCTTGCTAGGCTTTGTCAACCGGCCACCAGCCGCATGGACCCGACTGATCCGATCCGGCCCCTTGAGACAGGGGCTGGCCATCGTGAAACCGAGGACCGAGCGCTGCCTGCACATTGCTTAACGAGTTAGTCGCGCCCTCCCGGTGGGGAGTCGCGAGCACGGTAACATGCCTGCACATAGGCACCGGGCAGGCTTGCTAGGCTTATGCCACATGGCAGGCCAGGCGAGGAGACAGGGATATCGATGCACACATGGCATGGTAGACGCTTGCGCATGAGAGACCGTAGACACTGGCCGAAATGCTTGACCAGGTTCATACCTGCTTTCGGGAGGGGGACCAGGTTGCTGACCCGACCCTACCCAGGCCTGCTGGGCACACGTACTTGTCGAAGGGGTCGCCCTCGCAAAGCCTAGCGTGATGGTCATGGTAATGGTCACTGTAATGGTCACCGTAGTGGTCACTGTAATGGTCACCGTAATGGTCACTGTAATTGTCGGCCTCGTGAAGCCTAGGATAGGTAGAGTCATTTGTGCCCCGAAAATGTGCCGAAAATGTGCCGAAAATGTGTGCCGAATATGTGTGCCGAAAATGTGTGCCAAATATGTGTGCCAAATATGTGTGCCGAAAATGTGTGCCGAATATGCGTGCCGAAAATGTGTGCCGAATATGTGTGCCGAAAATGTGTGCCGAATATGTGTGCCGAATATGTGTGCCGAATATGTGTGCCGAATGTAAATGAGCTAGAACTCACAAGATAGGTACCAGATAGTTTCCCGATAGGCCCTTTAACTAGGCTGTTGGGGCATACGTACCAGGTATTTGCCGATAGGACCAATGGGCTTCCTGTAAAAGCCGTTGTGCTGTTCGATGGCACGCTGCAACGCGAGCCCAAACTCCCCCCCGAACGCGGCATCCTGCGGGGCATTTGGTGGAGGGAATGAGCACACACTTTGTAAGTCCGATGACAAAACCCATCAGCAAATCACGTGGGCCTAGCTTGCGTTCTGCTGCGACTGCCTTAGGCCTGCCCTAACGCTACCTTAACGCTACCTCAATGCTACCTTAACGCTACCTTAACGCTACCTTAACGCTACCTTAACGCTACCTTAACGCTACCTTAATGCTACCTTAACGCTACCTTAACGCCACCTTAACGCCACCTTAACGCTACCTTAACGCTACCTTAACGCCACCTTAACGCTACCTTAACACTACCTTAACGCTACCTTAACGCTACCTCAACGCTACCTTAACGCCACCTTAATGCTACCTTAACGCTACCTTAACGCCACCATAACGCTACCTTAACGCTACCTTAACGCTACCTTAACGCTACCTTAACGCTACCTTAACGCTACCTTAACGCTACCTTAACGCTACCTTAACGCTGCCCTAACGCTACCTTAACGCTACCTTAACGCTACCTGAACACTACCTTAATGCTACCTTAACGCTACCTTAACGCTACCTTAACGCTACCTTAACGCTACCTTAACGCTACCTTAACGCTACCTTAATGCCATCTTAACGCCACCTTAACGCCACCATAACGCTATCTTAACGCTACCTGAACGCTACCTTAACGCTACCTGAACACTACCTTAATGCTACCTTAACGCTACCTTAACGCTACCTTAACGCTACCTTAACGCTACCTTAACGCTACCTTAACGCTACCTTAACGCTACCTTAACGCTACCTTAACGCTACCTTAGTGCTACCTGAACGCTACCTTAACGCTACCTTACGGTAGTCTTTACCCACCTTGTTCTTCTGTTGCGAGGAGAGGTTGTTTAGGTCCCGCTGCAGCGCCTGAAGCTCTCTCTGGGCCCTTGCTTTCTGCCAGGAACCCCACCACAGCATGATAAGATGCCGGCAGCAACGCGAGAAGCAGAGCAAGAAGCAAAGTAACAAGCATAGTAAGAAGCATAGTAAGAAGCACAGTAAGAAGCATAGAAAGAAGCCTAGTAAGAAGCCTAGTAAGAAGCATACCGAGAGGCATAGCAAGAAGCATACTAAGAGGCCAAGTGGTAAGCATAGCAAGAGGCATAGTAAGAGGCAAAGTAGTGGGACGAGGCCAGCGGCATGACAATTAAGGCCCAATAAGCCGCAAGAGGCGTGCACAAGGCATATGGAATCAAGACAAGTAGGCGGATATCAGCATGGGGGAAACGGGGAATAGCCATGCAGAATGGTGAGGGGAGGAAAGGTGCGCGACCCAAGCGGTGGATGGTGAGGGGACGGGGGAGGAAAGGTGCGCGACCCAAGCGGTGGATGGTGAGGGGACGGGGGAGGAAAGGTGCGCGACCCAAGCGGTGGATGGTGAGGGGACGGGGGAGGAAGGTGCGCGACCCAAGCGGTGGATGGTGAGGGGACGGGGGAGGAAAGGTGCGCGACCCAAGCGGTGGATGGTGAGGGGACGGGGGAGGAAAGGTGCGCGACCCAAGCGGTGGATGGTGAGGGGACGGGGGAGGAAAGGTGCGCGACCCAAGCGGTGGATGGTGAGGGGACGGGGGAGGAAAGGTGCGCGACCCAAGCGGTGGATGGTGAGGGGACGGGGGAGGAAAGGTGCGCGACCCAAGCGGTGGATGGTGAGGGGACGGGGGAGGAAAGGTGCGCGACCCAAGCGGTGGATGGTGAGGGGACGGGGCAGGAAAGGTGCGCGACCCAAGCGGTGGATGGTGAGGGGACGGGGGAGGAAAGGTGCGCGACCCAAGCGGTGGATGGTGAGGGGACGGGGGAGGAAAGGTGCGCGACCCAAGCGGTGGATGGTGAGGGGACGGGGGAGGAAAGGTGCGCGACCCAAGCGGTGGATGGTGAGGGGACGGGGGAGGAAAGGTGCGCGACCCAAGCGGTGGATGGTGAGGGGACGGGGGAGGAAAGGTGCGCGACCCAAGCGGTGGATGATGAGGGGACGGGGGAGGAAGGTGCGCGACCCAAGCGGTGGATGGTGAGGGGACGGGGGAGGAAAGGTGCGCGACCCAAGCGGTGGATGGTGAGGGGACGGGGGAGGAAAGGTGCGCGACCCAAGCGGTGGATGGTGAGGGGACGGGGGAGGAAAGGTGCGCGACCCAAGCGGTGGATGGTGAGGGGACGGGGGAGGAAAGGTGCGCGACCCAAGCGGTGGATGGTGAGGGGACGGGGGAGGAAAGGTGCGCGACCCAAGCGGTGGATGGTGAGGGGACGGGGGAGGAAAGGTGCGCGACCCAAGCGGTGGATGGTGAGGGGACGGGGGAGGAAAGGTGCGCGACCCAAGCGGTGGATGATGAGGGGAGGAAAGGTGCGCGACCCAAGCGGTGGATGGTGAGGGGAGGGGGAGGAAAGGTGCGCGACCCAAGCGGTGGATGGTGAGGGGACGGGGGAGGAAAGGTGCGCGACCCAAGCGGTGGATGATGAGGGGAGGGAAGGTGCGCGACCCAAGCGGTGGATGATGAGGGGACGGGGGAGGAAAGGTGCGCGACCCAAGCGGTGGATGATGAGGGGAGGAAAGGTGCGCGACCCAAGCGGTGGATGGTGAGGGGACGGGGGAGGAAAGGTGCGCGACCCAAGCGGTGGATGGTGAGGGGACGGGGGAGGAAAGGTGCGCGACCCAAGCGGTGGATGGTGAGGGGACGGGGGAGGAAAGGTGCGCGACCCAAGCGGTGGATGGTGAGGGGACGGGGGAGGAAAGGTGCGCGACCCAAGCGGTGGATGATGAGGGGACGGGGGAGGAAGGTGCGCGACCCAAGCGGTGGATGGTGAGGGGACGGGGGAGGAAAGGTGCGCGACCCAAGCGGTGGATGGTGAGGGGACGGGGGAGGAAAGGTGCGCGACCCAAGCGGTGGATGGTGAGGGGACGGGGGAGGAAAGGTGCGCGACCCAAGCGGTGGATGATGAGGGGAGGAAAGGTGCGCGACCCAAGCGGTGGATGGTGAGGGGAGGGGGAGGAAAGGTGCGCGACCCAAGCGGTGGATGGTGAGGGGACGGGGGAGGAAAGGTGCGCGACCCAAGCGGTGGATGATGAGGGGAGGGAAAGGTGCGCGACCCAAGCGGTGGATGATGAGGGGACGGGGGAGGAAAGGTGCGCGACCCAAGCGGTGGATGATGAGGGGAGGGGGAGGAAAGGTGCGCGACCCAAGCGGTGGATGATGAGGGGAGGAAAGGTGCGCGACCCAAGCGGTGGATGGTGAGGGGAGGGGGAGGAAAGGTGCGCGACCCAAGCGGTGGATGATGAGGGGAGGGAAGGTGCGCGACCCAAGCGGTGGATGGTGAGGGGAGGAAAGGTGCGCGACCCAAGCGGTGGATGGTGAGGGGACGGGGGAGGAAAGGTGCGCGACCCAAGCGGTGGATGGTGAGGGGACGGGGGAGGAAAGGTGCGCGACCCAAGCGGTGGATGGTGAGGGGACGGGGGAGGAAAGGTGCGCGACCCAAGCGGTGGATGGTGAGGGGAGGAAAGGTGCGCGACCCAAGCGGTGGATGGTGAGGGGACGGGGAGGAAAGGTGCGCGACCCAAGCGGTGGATGGTGAGGGGACGGGGGAGGAAAGGTGCGCGACCCAAGCGGTGGATGGTGAGGGGACGGGGGAGGAAAGGTGCGCGACCCAAGCGGTGGATGGTGAGGGGACGGGGGAGGAAAGGTGCGCGACCCAAGCGGTGGATGGTGAGGGGACGGGGGAGGAAAGGTGCGCGACCCAAGCGGTGGATGGTGAGGGGACGGGGGAGGAAAGGTGCGCGACCCAAGCGGTGGATGGTGAGGGGACGGGGGAGGAAAGGTGCGCGACCCAAGCGGTGGATGGTGAGGGGACGGGGGAGGAAAGGTGCGCGACCCAAGCGGTGGATGGTGAGGGGACGGGGGAGGAAAGGTGCGCGACCCAAGCGGTGGATGGTGAGGGGACGGGGGAGGAAAGGTGCGCGACCCAAGCGGTGGATGGTGAGGGGACGGGGGAGGAAAGGTGCGCGACCCAAGCGGTGGATGGTGAGGGGACGGGGGAGGAAAGGTGCGCGACCCAAGCGGTGGATGGTGAGGGGACGGGGGAGGAAAGGTGCGCGACCCAAGCGGTGGATGGTGAGGGGACGGGGGAGGAAAGGTGCGCGACCCAAGCGGTGGATGGTGAGGGGACGGGGGAGGAAAGGTGCGCGACCCAAGCGGTGGATGGTGAGGGGACGGGGAGGAAAGGTGCGCGACCCAAGCGGTGGATGGTGAGGGGACGGGGGAGGAAAGGTGCGCGACCCAAGCGGTGGATGGTGAGGGGACGGGGGAGGAAAGGTGCGCGACCCAAGCGGTGGATGGTGAGGGGACGGGGAGGAAAGGTGCGCGACCCAAGCGGTGGATGGTGAGGGGACGGGGGAGGAAAGGTGCGCGACCCAAGCGGTGGATGGTGAGGGGACGGGGGAGGAAAGGTGCGCGACCCAAGCGGTGGATGGTGAGGGGACGGGGGAGGAAAGGTGCGCGACCCAAGCGGTGGATGGTGAGGGGACGGGGGAGGAAAGGTGCGCGACCCAAGCGGTGGATGGTGAGGGGACGGGGGAGGAAAGGTGCGCGACCCAAGCGGTGGATGGTGAGGGGACGGGGAGGAAAGGTGCGCGACCCAAGCGGTGGATGGTGAGGGGACGGGGGAGGAAAGGTGCGCGACCCAAGCGGTGGATGGTGAGGGGACGGGGGAGGAAAGGTGCGCGACCCAAGCGGTGGATGGTGAGGGGACGGGGGAGGAAAGGTGCGCGACCCAAGCGGTGGATGGTGAGGGGACGGGGGAGGAAAGGTGCGCGACCCAAGCGGTGGATGGTGAGGGGACGGGGGAGGAAAGGTGCGCGACCCAAGCGGTGGATGGTGAGGGGACGGGGGAGGAAAGGTGCGCGACCCAAGCGGTGGATGGTGAGGGGACGGGGGAGGAAAGGTGCGCGACCCAAGCGGTGGATGGTGAGGGGACGGGGGAGGAAAGGTGCGCGACCCAAGCGGTGGATGGTGAGGGGACGGGGGAGGAAAGGTGCGCGACCCAAGCGGTGGATGGTGAGGGGACGGGGGAGGAAAGGTGCGCGACCCAAGCGGTGGATGGTGAGGGGACGGGGGAGGAAAGGTGCGCGACCCAAGCGGTGGATGGTGAGGGGACGGGGGAGGAAAGGTGCGCGACCCAAGCGGTGGATGGTGAGGGGACGGGGGAGGAAAGGTGCGCGACCCAAGCGGTGGATGGTGAGGGGACGGGGGAGGAAAGGTGCGCGACCCAAGCGGTGGATGGTGAGGGGACGGGGGAGGAAAGGTGCGCGACCCAAGCGGTGGATGGTGAGGGGACGGGGGAGGAAAGGTGCGCGACCCAAGCGGTGGATGGTGAGGGGAGGAAAGGTGCGCGACCCAAGCGGTGGATGGTGAGGGGACGGGGGAAAGGTGCGCGACCCAAGCGGTGGATGGTGAGGGGACGGGGGAGGAAAGGTGCGCGACCCAAGCGGTGGATGGTGAGGGGACGGGGGAGGAAGGTGCGCGACCCAAGCGGTGGATGGTGAGGGGACGGGGGAGGAAAGGTGCGCGACCCAAGCGGTGGATGGTGAGGGGAGGAAAGGTGCGCGACCCAAGCGGTGGATGGTGAGGGGAGGGGAGGAAAGGTGCGCGACCCAAGCGGTGGATGGTGAGGGGAGGAAAGGTGCGCGACCCAAGCGGTGGATGGTGAGGGGACGGGGGAGGAAAGGTGCGCGACCCAAGCGGTGGATGGTGAGGGGACGGGGGAGGAAAGGTGCGCGACCCAAGCGGTGGATGGTGAGGGGACGGGGAGGAAAGGTGCGCGACCCAAGCGGTGGATGGTGAGGGGACGGGGGAGGAAAGGTGCGCGACCCAAGCGGTGGATGGTGAGGGGACGGGGGAGGAAAGGTGCGCGACCCAAGCGGTGGATGGTGAGGGGACGGGGGAGGAAAGGTGCGCGACCCAAGCGGTGGATGGTGAGGGGACGGGGGAGGAAAGGTGCGCGACCCAAGCGGTGGATGGTGAGGGGACGGGGGAGGAAAGGTGCGCGACCCAAGCGGTGGATGGTGAGGGGACGGGGGAGGAAAGGTGCGCGACCCAAGCGGTGGATGGTGAGGGGACGGGGGAGGAAAGGTGCGCGACCCAAGCGGTGGATGGTGAGGGACGGGGGAGGAAAGGTGCGCGACCCAAGCGGTGGATGGTGAGGGGAGGAAGGTGCGCGACCCAAGCGGTGGATGGTGAGGGGACGGGGGAGGAAAGGTGCGCGACCCAAGCGGTGGATGGTGAGGGGAGGGGGAGGAAAGGTGCGCGACCCAAGCGGTGGATGATGAGGGGAGGAAAGGTGCGCGACCCAAGCGGTGGATGGTGAGGGGAGGGGAGGAAAGGTGCGCGACCCAAGCGGTGGATGATGAGGGGAGGGAAAGGTGCGCGACCCAAGCGGTGGATGGTGAGGGGAGGAAAGGTGCGCGACCCAAGCGGTGGATGGTGAGGGGACGGGGGAGGAAAGGTGCGCGACCCAAGCGGTGGATGGTGAGGGGACGGGGGAGGAAAGGTGCGCGACCCAAGCGGTGGATGGTGAGGGGACGGGGGAGGAAAGGTGCGCGACCCAAGCGGTGGATGGTGAGGGGACGGGGGAGGAAAGGTGCGCGACCCAAGCGGTGGATGGTGAGGGGACGGGGGAGGAAAGGTGCGCGACCCAAGCGGTGGATGGTGAGGGGACGGGGAGGAAAGGTGCGCGACCCAAGCGGTGGATGGTGAGGGGACGGGGGAGGAAAGGTGCGCGACCCAAGCGGTGGATGGTGAGGGGACGGGGGAGGAAAGGTGCGCGACCCAAGCGGTGGATGGTGAGGGGACGGGGGAGGAAAGGTGCGCGACCCAAGCGGTGGATGGTGAGGGGACGGGGGAGGAAAGGTGCGCGACCCAAGCGGTGGATGGTGAGGGGACGGGGAGGAAAGGTGCGCGACCCAAGCGGTGGATGGTGAGGGGACGGGGGAGGAAAGGTGCGCGACCCAAGCGGTGGATGGTGAGGGGACGGGGGAGGAAAGGTGCGCGACCCAAGCGGTGGATGGTGAGGGGACGGGGGAGGAAGGGTGCGCGACCCAAGCGGTGGATGGTGAGGGGACGGGGGAGGAAAGGTGCGCGACCCAAGCGGTGGATGGTGAGGGGACGGGGGAGGAAAGGTGCGCGACCCAAGCGGTGGATGGTGAGGGGACGGGGGAGGAAAGGTGCGCGACCCAAGCGGTGGATGGTGGGGACGGGGGAGGAAAGGTGCGCGACCCAAGCGGTGGATGGTGAGGGGACGGGGGAGGAAAGGTGCGCGACCCAAGCGGTGGATGGTGAGGGGACGGGGGAGGAAAGGTGCGCGACCCAAGCGGTGGATGGTGAGGGGACGGGGGAGGAAAGGTGCGCGACCCAAGCGGTGGATGGTGAGGGGACGGGGGAGGAAAGGTGCGCGACCCAAGCGGTGGATGGTGAGGGGACGGGGGAGGAAAGGTGCGCGACCCAAGCGGTGGATGGTGAGGGGACGGGGGAGGAAAGGTGCGCGACCCAAGCGGTGGATGGTGAGGGGACGGGGGAGGAAAGGTGCGCGACCCAAGCGGTGGATGGTGAGGGGACGGGGGAGGAAAGGTGCGCGACCCAAGCGGTGGATGGTGAGGGGACGGGGGAGGAAAGGTGCGCGACCCAAGCGGTGGATGGTGAGGGGGAGGAAAGGTGCGCGACCCAAGCGGTGGATGGTGAGGGGACGGGGGAGGAAAGGTGCGCGACCCAAGCGGTGGATGGTGAGGGGACGGGGGAGGAAAGGTGCGCGACCCAAGCGGTGGATGGTGAGACGGGGGAGGAAAGGTGCGCGACCCAAGCGGTGGATGGTGGGGACGGGGGAGGAAAGGTGCGCGACCCAAGCGGTGGATGGTGAGGGGACGGGGGAGGAAAGGTGCGCGACCCAAGCGGTGGATGGTGAGGGGACGGGGGAGGAAAGGTGCGCGACCCAAGCGGTGGATGGTGAGGGGACGGGGGAGGAAAGGTGCGCGACCCAAGCGGTGGATGGTGAGGGGACGGGGGAGGAAAGGTGCGCGACCCAAGCGGTGGATGGTGAGGGGACGGGGGAGGAAAGGTGCGCGACCCAAGCGGTGGATGGTGAGGGGACGGGGGAGGAAAGGTGCGCGACCCAAGCGGTGGATGGATGAGGGGACGGGGGAGGAAAGGTGCGCGACCCAAGCGGTGGATGATGAGGGGAGGAAAGGTGCGCGACCCAAGCGGTGGATGGTGAGGGGAGGGGGGAGGAAAGGTGCGCGACCCAAGCGGTGGATGATGAGGGGAGGGAAAGGTGCGCGACCCAAGCGGTGGATGGTGAGGGGAGGAAAGGTGCGCGACCCAAGCGGTGGATGGTGAGGGGACGGGGGAGGAAAGGTGCGCGACCCAAGCGGTGGATGGTGAGGGACGGGGGAGGAAAGGTGCGCGACCCAAGCGGTGGATGGTGAGGGGACGGGGGAGGAAAGGTGCGCGACCCAAGCGGTGGATGGTGAGGGGACGGGGGAGGAAAGGTGCGCGACCCAAGCGGTGGATGGTGAGGGGACGGGGGAGGAAAGGTGCGCGACCCAAGCGGTGGATGGTGAGGGGACGGGGGAGGAAAGGTGCGCGACCCAAGCGGTGGATGGTGAGGGGACGGGGGAGGAAAGGTGCGCGACCCAAGCGGTGGATGGTGAGGGGACGGGGGAGGAAAGGTGCGCGACCCAAGCGGTGGATGTGAGGGGACGGGGGAGGAAAGGTGCGCGACCCAAGCGGTGGATGGTGAGGGGACGGGGGAGGAAAGGTGCGCGACCCAAGCGGTGGATGTGAGGGGACGGGGAGGAAAGGTGCGCGACCCAAGCGGTGGATGGTGAGGGGACGGGGGAGGAAAGGTGCGCGACCCAAGCGGTGGATGGTGAGGGGACGGGGGAGGAAAGGTGCGCGACCCAAGCGGTGGATGGTGAGGGGACGGGGGAGGAAGGTGCGCGACCCAAGCGGTGGATGGTGAGGGGACGGGGGAGGAAAGGTGCGCGACCCAAGCGGTGGATGGTGAGGGGACGGGGGAGGAAAGGTGCGCGACCCAAGCGGTGGATGGTGAGGGGACGGGGGAGGAAAGGTGCGCGACCCAAGCGGTGGATGGTGAGGGGACGGGGGAGGAAAGGTGCGCGACCCAAGCGGTGGATGGTGAGGGACGGGGGAGGAAAGGTGCGCGACCCAAGCGGTGGATGGTGAGGGGACGGGGGAGGAAAGGTGCGCGACCCAAGCGGTGGATGGTGAGGGGACGGGGGAGGAAAGGTGCGCGACCCAAGCGGTGGATGGTGAGGGGACGGGGGGAGGAAAGGTGCGCGACCCAAGCGGTGGATGGTGAGGGACGGGGGAGGAAAGGTGCGCGACCCAAGCGGTGGATGGTGAGGGGACGGGGGAGGAAAGGTGCGCGACCCAAGCGGTGGATGGTGAGGGGAGGAAAGGTGCGCGACCCAAGCGGTGGATGGTGAGGGGACGGGGGAGGAAAGGTGCGCGACCCAAGCGGTGGATGGTGAGGGGACGGGGAGGAAAGGTGCGCGACCCAAGCGGTGGATGGTGAGGGGACGGGGAGGAAAGGTGCGCGACCCAAGCGGTGGATGGTGAGGGGACGGGGGAGGAAAGGTGCGCGACCCAAGCGGTGGATGGTGAGGGGAGGAAAGGTGCGCGACCCAAGCGGTGGATGGTGAGGGGACGGGGAGGAAAGGTGCGCGACCCAAGCGGTGGATGGTGAGGGGACGGGGGAGGAAAGGTGCGCGACCCAAGCGGTGGATGGTGAGGGGACGGGGGAGGAAAGGTGCGCGACCCAAGCGGTGGATGGTGAGGGACGGGGGAGGAAAGGTGCGCGACCCAAGCGGTGGATGGTGAGGGGACGGGGGAGGAAAGGTGCGCGACCCAAGCGGTGGATGGTGAGGGACGGGGGAGGAAGGTGCGCGACCCAAGCGGTGGATGGTGAGGGGACGGGGGAGGAAAGGTGCGCGACCCAAGCGGTGGATGGTGAGGGGACGGGGGAGGAAAGGTGCGCGACCCAAGCGGTGGATGGTGAGGGACGGGGGAGGAAAGGTGCGCGACCCAAGCGGTGGATGGTGAGGGGACGGGGAGGAAAGGTGCGCGACCCAAGCGGTGGATGGTGAGGGACGGGGGAGGAAAGGTGCGCGACCCAAGCGGTGGATGGTGAGGGACGGGGGAGGAAAGGTGCGCGACCCAAGCGGTGGATGGTGAGGGGACGGGGGAGGAAAGGTGCGCGACCCAAGCGGTGGATGGTGAGGGGACGGGGGAGGAAAGGTGCGCGACCCAAGCGGTGGATGGTGAGGGGACGGGGGAGGAAAGGTGCGCGACCCAAGCGGTGGATGGTGAGGGGACGGGGGAGGAAAGGTGCGCGACCCAAGCGGTGGATGGTGAGGGGACGGGGGAGGAAAGGTGCGCGACCCAAGCGGTGGATGGTGAGGGGACGGGGGAGGAAAGGTGCGCGACCCAAGCGGTGGATGGTGAGGGGACGGGGGAGGAAAGGTGCGCGACCCAAGCGGTGGATGGTGAGGGGACGGGGGAGGAAAGGTGCGCGACCCAAGCGGTGGATGGTGAGGGACGGGGGAGGAAAGGTGCGCGACCCAAGCGGTGGATGGTGAGGGGACGGGGGAGGAAAGGTGCGCGACCCAAGCGGTGGATGGTGAGGGGACGGGGGAGGAAAGGTGCGCGACCCAAGCGGTGGATGGTGAGGGGACGGGAGGAAAGGTGCGCGACCCAAGCGGTGGATGATGAGGGGACGGGGGAGGAAAGGTGCGCGACCCAAGCGGTGGATGGTGAGGGGACGGGGGAGGAAAGGTGCGCGACCCAAGCGGTGGATGGTGAGGGGACGGGGAGGAAAGGTGCGCGACCCAAGCGGTGGATGGTGAGGGGACGGGGAGGAAGGTGCGCGACCCAAGCGGTGGATGGTGAGGGGACGGGGGAGGAAAGGTGCGCGACCCAAGCGGTGGATGGTGAGGGGACGGGGGAGGAAAGGTGCGCGACCCAAGCGGTGGATGGTGAGGGGACGGGGGAGGAAAGGTGCGCGACCCAAGCGGTGGATGGTGAGGGGACGGGGGAGGAAAGGTGCGCGACCCAAGCGGTGGATGGTGAGGGGACGGGGGAGGAAAGGTGCGCGACCCAAGCGGTGGATGGTGAGGGGACGGGGGAGGAAAGGTGCGCGACCCAAGCGGTGGATGGTGAGGGACGGGGGAGGAAAGGTGCGCGACCCAAGCGGTGGATGGTGAGGGGAGGAAAGGTGCGCGACCCAAGCGGTGGATGGTGAGGGGACGGGGGAGGAAAGGTGCGCGACCCAAGCGGTGGATGGTGAGGGGAGGGAAGGTGCGCGACCCAAGCGGTGGATGGTGAGGGGAGGAAAGGTGCGCGACCCAAGCGGTGGATGGTGAGGGGAGGGAAGGTGCGCGACCCAAGCGGTGGATGGTGAGGGGAGGAAAGGTGCGCGACCCAAGCGGTGGATGGTGAGGGGACGGGGGAGGAAAGGTGCGCGACCCAAGCGGTGGATGGTGAGGGGACGGGGGAGGAAAGGTGCGCGACCCAAGCGGTGGATGGTGAGGGGACGGGGGAGGAAAGGTGCGCGACCCAAGCGGTGGATGGTGAGGGGACGGGGGAGGAAAGGTGCGCGACCCAAGCGGTGGATGGTGAGGGGACGGGGGAGGAAAGGTGCGCGACCCAAGCGGTGGATGGTGAGGGGACGGGGGAGGAAAGGTGCGCGACCCAAGCGGTGGATGGTGAGGGGACGGGGGAGGAAAGGTGCGCGACCCAAGCGGTGGATGGTGAGGGGACGGGGGAGGAAAGGTGCGCGACCCAAGCGGTGGATGATGAGGGGACGGGGGAGGAAAGGTGCGCGACCCAAGCGGTGGATGGTGAGGGGACGGGGGAGGAAAGGTGCGCGACCCAAGCGGTGGATGGTGAGGGGACGGGGGAGGAAAGGTGCGCGACCCAAGCGGTGGATGGTGAGGGGACGGGGGAGGAAAGGTGCGCGACCCAAGCGGTGGATGATGAGGGGACGGGGGAGGAAAGGTGCGCGACCCAAGCGGTGGATGGTGAGGGGACGGGGGAGGAAAGGTGCGCGACCCAAGCGGTGGATGGTGAGGGGACGGGGGAGGAAAGGTGCGCGACCCAAGCGGTGGATGGTGAGGGGACGGGGGAGGAAAGGTGCGCGACCCAAGCGGTGGATGGTGAGGGGACGGGGGAGGAAAGGTGCGCGACCCAAGCGGTGGATGGTGAGGGGACGGGGGAGGAAAGGTGCGCGACCCAAGCGGTGGATGGTGAGGGGACGGGGGAGGAAAGGTGCGCGACCCAAGCGGTGGATGGTGAGGGGAGGAAAGGTGCGCGACCCAAGCGGTGGATGGTGAGGGGACGGGGGAGGAAAGGTGCGCGACCCAAGCGGTGGATGGTGAGGGGAGGAAAGGTGCGCGACCCAAGCGGTGGATGGTGAGGGGACGGGGAGGAAAGGTGCGCGACCCAAGCGGTGGATGGTGAGGGGACGGGGGAGGAAAGGTGCGCGACCCAAGCGGTGGATGGTGAGGGGACGGGGGAGGAAAGGTGCGCGACCCAAGCGGTGGATGGTGAGGGGAGGAAAGGTGCGCGACCCAAGCGGTGGATGATGAGGGGAGGGGGAGGAAAGGTGCGCGACCCAAGCGGTGGATGATGAGGGGACGGGGAGGAAAGGTGCGCGACCCAAGCGGTGGATGATGAGGGGACGGGGGAGGAAAGGTGCGCGACCCAAGCGGTGGATGGTGAGGGGACGGGGGAGGAAAGGTGCGCGACCCAAGCGGTGGATGGTGAGGGGACGGGGGAGGAAAGGTGCGCGACCCAAGCGGTGGATGGTGAGGGGACGGGGGAGGAAAGGTGCGCGACCCAAGCGGTGGATGGTGAGGGGACGGGGGAGGAAAGGTGCGCGACCCAAGCGGTGGATGGTGAGGGGACGGGGGAGGAAAGGTGCGCGACCCAAGCGGTGGATGGTGAGGGGACGGGGGAGGAAAGGTGCGCGACCCAAGCGGTGGATGGTGAGGGGACGGGGGAGGAAAGGTGCGCGACCCAAGCGGTGGATGGTGAGGGGACGGGGGAGGAAAGGTGCGCGACCCAAGCGGTGGATGGTGAGGGGAGGAAAGGTGCGCGACCCAAGCGGTGGATGGTGAGGGGACGGGGGAGGAAAGGTGCGCGACCCAAGCGGTGGATGGTGAGGGGACGGGGGAGGAAAGGTGCGCGACCCAAGCGGTGGATGGTGAGGGGACGGGGGAGGAAAGGTGCGCGACCCAAGCGGTGGATGGTGAGGGGACGGGGGAGGAAAGGTGCGCGACCCAAGCGGTGGATGGTGAGGGGACGGGGGAGGAAAGGTGCGCGACCCAAGCGGTGGATGGTGAGGGGACGGGGGAGGAAAGGTGCGCGACCCAAGCGGTGGATGGTGAGGGGACGGGGGAGGAAAGGTGCGCGACCCAAGCGGTGGATGGTGAGGGGACGGGGGAGGAAAGGTGCGCGACCCAAGCGGTGGATGGTGAGGGGACGGGGGAGGAAAGGTGCGCGACCCAAGCGGTGGATGATGAGGGGACGGGGGAGGAAAGGTGCGCGACCCAAGCGGTGGATGGTGAGGGGACGGGGGAGGAAAGGTGCGCGACCCAAGCGGTGGATGGTGAGGGGACGGGGGAGGAAAGGTGCGCGACCCAAGCGGTGGATGGTGAGGGGACGGGGGAGGAAAGGTGCGCGACCCAAGCGGTGGATGGTGAGGGGACGGGGGAGGAAAGGTGCGCGACCCAAGCGGTGGATGGTGAGGGGACGGGGGAGGAAAGGTGCGCGACCCAAGCGGTGGATGGTGAGGGGACGGGGGAGGAAAGGTGCGCGACCCAAGCGGTGGATGGTGAGGGGACGGGGGAGGAAAGGTGCGCGACCCAAGCGGTGGATGGTGAGGGGACGGGGGAGGAAAGGGGCGCGACCCAAGCGGTGGATGGTGAGGGGACGGGGGAGGAAAGGTGCGCGACCCAAGCGGTGGATGATGAGGGGACGGGGGAGGAAAGGTGCGCGACCCAAGCGGTGGATGGTGAGGGGACGGGGGAGGAAAGGTGCGCGACCCAAGCGGTGGATGGTGAGGGGACGGGGGAGGAAAGGTGCGCGACCCAAGCGGTGGATGGTGAGGGGACGGGGGAGGAAAGGTGCGCGACCCAAGCGGTGGATGGTGAGGGGACGGGGGAGGAAAGGTGCGCGACCCAAGCGGTGGATGGTGAGGGGACGGGGGAGGAAAGGTGCGCGACCCAAGCGGTGGATGGTGAGGGGACGGGGGAGGAAAGGTGCGCGACCCAAGCGGTGGATGGTGAGGGGACGGGGGAGGAAGGTGCGCGACCCAAGCGGTGGATGGTGAGGGGACGGGGGAGGAAAGGTGCGCGACCCAAGCGGTGGATGATGAGGGGACGGGGGAGGAAAGGTGCGCGACCCAAGCGGTGGATGGTGAGGGGACGGGGGAGGAAAGGTGCGCGACCCAAGCGGTGGATGGTGAGGGGACGGGGGAGGAAAGGTGCGCGACCCAAGCGGTGGATGGTGAGGGGACGGGGGAGGAAAGGTGCGCGACCCAAGCGGTGGATGGTGAGGGGAGGAAAGGGCGCGACCCAAGCGGTGGATGGTGAGGGGACGGGGGAGGAAAGGTGCGCGACCCAAGCGGTGGATGGTGAGGGGACGGGGGAGGAAAGGTGCGCGACCCAAGCGGTGGATGATGAGGGGACGGGGGAGGAAAGGTGCGCGACCCAAGCGGTGGATGGTGAGGGGACGGGGGAGGAAAGGTGCGCGACCCAAGCGGTGGATGGTGAGGGGACGGGGGAGGAAAGGTGCGCGACCCAAGCGGTGGATGATGAGGGGACGGGGGAGGAAAGGTGCGCGACCCAAGCGGTGGATGGTGAGGGGACGGGGGAGGAAAGGTGCGCGACCCAAGCGGTGGATGATGAGGGGACGGGGGAGGGAAGGTGCGCGACCCAAGCGGTGGATGGTGAGGGGACGGGGGAGCATAGTAAGAAGCATAGTCAGCAGCATAGTAAGAAGCATAGTAAGAAGCATAGAAAGAAGCCTAGTAAGAAGCCTAGTAAGAAGCATACTGAGAGGCATAGTAAGAAGCATACTAAGAGGCCAAGTGGGAAGCATAGCAAGAGGCATAGTAAGAGGCAAAGTAGTGGGAAGAGGCCAGCGGCATGACAATGAAGGCCCAATAAGCGGCATGACAATTAAGGCCCAATAAGCCACAAGAGGCGTGCACAAAGCATATGGAATGAAGACAAGTAGGCGGATATCAGGGATGGGGGAACACGGGGAATAGCCATGCTGGAAGGTGCATCGCCCAAGCGGGATGAGTAGATCGCGAATGAAAGGGATGCAGGGGCACAAAGCCATGCAGAAAGGTGCATAACCCAAGCGGGATGAGTAGACATAGGCCAAACAGGGGGTACATCAGCCATATAAAAGGTAGCCATACATAAGCCATTAGCCATAAACCCGTAGCCAGTGGGGTGATTAGGGCACACCACCGCTTTAATGCCAACCGCATGTCCTCAGCATGGGTCCACCACTTCACCGCTCTGCGCCCCAGGCCTTATTTGTCACCCGCATTCACATTTGAATAGGGCACGGAGCCCTCAGCATGGGTCCACCACTTCACCGCTCTGCACCCCAGTCGTTATTTGCCACCCGCATTCACATTTGAATAGGGCACAGAGCCCTCTGCATGGGTCCACCACTTCACCGCTCTGCACCCCAGTCCTTATTTGCCACCCGCATTCACATTTGAATAGGGCACGGAGCCCTCTGCATGGGTCCACCACTTCACCGCTCTGCGCCCCAGCCCTTGTTTGCCACCCGCATTCACATTTGAATGGGGCACAGAGCCCTCTGCATGGGTCCACCACTTCACCGCTCTGCGCCCCAGCCCTTGTTTGCCACCCGCATTCACATATGAATAGGGCACGGAGCCCTCAGCATGGGTCCACCACTTCCCTGTTCTGCGCCCAAGCCCTTGATGGTTCCTGAAAAATCTTGCTCACTTTCTCCGCCACCCGTAGGCCTTTTGTACGGCCAACCAACCACTCCGTGCTTCATCGCCAGCCACTCACCGCGTTGTCAGTCTCAGGCACAATAACCACTACGCATTCACCGGCTCTGTCTCGTGACCCAAATATGTATTGTAGATCACATATCTGTGCATGTACAGTCATTCACGCACTAAGTCGGGTTCGCCGAGCCATTCGGGGTCGACCCAACAAAAGGCGCGAACTTAAAAGCATGGATGGCTGTAGTCTCACCGCGTCGTCGTTTTCTGCCAGCTGGCGGTTGGCGTCGTCCAGCTGCGCTTGCGCCTCCGCCATGGCCTGCTCCCACCTGTCCCCCAGAGACAAGCACGCAAGTGGGGAGCACGCAAGTGAGGGGCGTAAGCAGCATTAAGGAATACCACCAAGGAATGGCGCGAAGGAAGACAGGTTCTTTGCTCCCACCTGCCCCCCCCGAAACGCCATGCGGAGCTTGTCGTGCAGGTGTGGGGCGGGAAGATGCGAGAGGGGCGTAAGCGGCAGTATGGAGTACCACCAAGAGATAGCGCAAAGGATTAGCCCTAAGAAATAGCACCAAGGAATAGCGCTCAGGATAAGCCCTAAGGAACAGCACTAAGGAACAGCGCTATGGAACAGCATTAAGGAATACCGCGAAGGAGTAACGCATAGCACTAACGCATAGCACTAACGCATAGCACTTAGGAATAGCACTTAGGAATAGCACTAAGGAATACCGCAGGTGGCCTGCCCCCACCTGTCACCCCAGTGCACCAGTCCCGTGTTTGTGTGTGGTCACTTAAGTATGGTATTGTGTGTGTTGGGGGGGGGGGGGGGGGGGTGTGTGTGTGTGTGTGTGTGTGTGTGTGTGTGTGTGTGTGTGTGTGTGTGTGTGTGTGTGTTGCAGGTATGGATTACCACGTGGCAGGGGACAGGACTGCGCTAGGGCCTTCAGGGCCTAGAATTACATAGGGGCTGTCTAATTATGTAGGGGCTTCACCCTATCGGGTCTACTTGTTCGCACGTGATAGGGGATGGTGCCAGCAGAGCCCTGAACCACAGAGTGCCGCACCAGAACCGTAGCACCATCGAATACCGCAGGACCAAAGAGTTCCACTCGAGGTCTGCCCCCCAACTATACCGGCACAAAGGTGTGCTGTGCATGCAGCGCAGGCATGGGGGGCATAACAGGCACATAACAGGCGTGCAAGCAGCACAGCGCACGACCGCAGGTGGTCTGCTGCCCACACTTGCCGGACACAGAGGCTTCGAGGTTGTACTACCCAGTGTAGGCCTAGTGAATACACTACCCAATATAGGCCTAGAGGTTGTACTACCCAGTGTAGGCCTACCCAGTGTAGGCCTAGTGAATACACTACCCAATATAGGCCTAGAGGTTGTACTACCCAGTGTTGGCCTAGTGAATACACTACCCAATATAGGCCTAGAGGTTGTACTACCCAGTGTAGGCCTAGTGAATACACTACCCAATATAGGCCGAGAGGTTGTATTACCCAGTGTAGGCCTAGTGAATACATTACCCAAGATAGGCCTAGTGCTGATACGGTGCAGGCGTGGCGGATGCATAGGGGTTCCCCCTAGGGGTGTGTCGGTCCCACGCCACCGACGTAACTGATATCATAAATAGTAAAATTAATAATGCGCAGGGTGTGACTGATGCCAGCGTGCAGAGGAAGGGATGTAGGGAGCATGCATGTGTATAGCATAGCACTTTTAGTACCATAAATAGTAAAACTACAATATGCTAATAGCAGATCTAAAGGCATGCGCTCATTTGACCACCTCGCCCTGGGCACATGCTCCTCCGGCTCATATAGCAAGAAGACTCTACTACAGAGCATAGCATTTGCCCTATCTACATACGATAGTTGCTTACTTGACCACCTCCTCCTTGGTCCTGCGCACGTCCTCCTCCGCCGCCGCAATCTCCTGATCCCTCTGCTGGCGCACGGCCTGCGTGGGGTTGAGCCATGAACCGGTGCAGGCACGCAATGGAAAGGGCCATCGGGCAGAAAGGAGGAAGAGTCAACGAGAACACCCCAAAGGTGGCACAAGAACCTGCCGTTTATTTATTTTACACGTAACTGCGTCACGTGAGCACCTGCCGTTAGAAACCATCAAGCAGTGCACCGCCTGCCAGGGTGAGCCCCGGCGGCTCGGGGGTTGCCAGCAGCAACCGTCCACCCAACACCGTTCACAGTTGACCAGCCGGTGCTGGTGCAAGCACGCAATCCGTGCAGGTACTCACACGCAAGGGCGCCTACTGGATTATAGCAAAAACTTCCGGAAGACACGAGTTTATGAAAAGGGATCCAGGAGACTGCGAGAGGAATTCATGTGAATGCCTTACCTGCGTGGCCTGCGTGGCCGTCTCCTGCACCTGGCTGGCCTGCGTCTGCAGACTCTGCACGTGAAGCTGCCCCTTGGCGCGCGTGCGGGCGATGCGGTCAAGCGTCGCTTTCGGACGCGCCAAGCCTTGCTCCGCCTGGGAGGGGGGGGGGAGGGAAAAGGGGGAGGGGAGGAATGGAGGGAAAGAAAAGCAAAGGGGGTTGGGATTGGTGGCAAGATGGCGGAAGGGAAAGGGGGGAACTGGGCGGGAGAAGGGGCGGAGGGGGTTATGGGGAATGAGAGCAGGGTTTGCAGGCAGCTGAAATTTGCTACTACTATGTTAAGAAGCATACTCGAGCCAATATATATGTTTGTTGAGAAAAAATATTACGGAGATGAGATCAGCATGCAACATCAGCCAGAAAAAGAGGAAGGACCGTCAAGAAAAGAATCGCCAAGGCAGGCAAGGAGCGAGCCAACACTAGCATACAACTACAACTACATTCGGCAACATTGCCGCCGGCCCACCAGGCCTGGAAAGGATCTGGACCGCATGGGCCCGGACAAACCAATATCAGTATAGATATTGTAACCATACTACGTATGTATTATATTTAGCCAAAGTAAATAGACATATAACTACGGTGCTCCACCCCAAAAGCACATTGGAAGGCAATACCCTCGCTAGTGTCAAATTTATATGCCGAAGCCATTTCGCTCTTAAATTACCAGCCACAAGCCACAGGCAGGCCCAGCCATCGTTGTCCACAGACGTCAGCATTAACAACATCGACCGCAGTTGGAACCATAGTTTAAACTCGCTCACCGGCATCGTCACTCTAGCCGCAGTCAACAGCATTACGTTCTAGCGGTACATCGCCAAACATGGCCACCAGCAATACATCACCACGCACAGTTGACAGCATTACGTTCTAGTGGTACATCGCCAAACATCGCTACGCATTGTTGACAGCACTATGTTATATGCCCCCCATTGCACCCCATTCATGGCAGTCAACGGCACCATGCCAAACATCACCAAACAAAACGAACGGCAAAACATACAGTACGGTGACAGCATCAAGTCCGCGCGCACCACTTTGACCCTAGCCACTGTCAATGGCGTTATATAACATGTCCCCACGCAGGGTTGGAAGATTTAGATCCCCACGCACCACTTTCACAGCGAGCGCTGCCTCCTTGATGCGCCGGTTGTGCTCCTCGGCGTGTCTGTTGCACTCGTCAAATTTGCGCTGGACCGCCTCTAGGTGCTCGACACACTCGCGCACTCTTTCCTGTGACGCACAGCAGTTGTCATACATGCGAAAATTCAGAAATTGTAAGAGGACATTATCTGCATACAAGGCATCAGCGCACTGACGCAGGCAGTCCTGTCGTGCACGTTTCTAAAGGATCGTATTCGAGACATCATGGCATTCAATATCCCAGTCCTGTTTCGACACATTAAAAAAAAAAAAACGCATTCAGACCAAACGATTCAACTGATGACGTAACATCATCCTGTGGCACCCATGAGAGGCATCCATGCACCATGAGACCTGGTTTTGTTACATCAGACATGTCGGATTGCCGTGCTACTAGGATTCTGTAATGAGAGTGCGCTGGCCCACCATGCACAGGGTTCCGCAGCGTCTTATGATCGGTGTACACAGGCATACGGTTGTTGTTACTTGTGGATACGAATTTGTGGGCTGTTATGTACAGGAATACGTGTTCTCCTCGTGTACCAAATTTATTATTATTATTATTATTATTATTATTATTTGATTTTGGCACACATAGGAGACATGAGCGCACTTATCTACCCACTCCTGTTGCGTATCAGCACAATCCTGTTGCATCAAGGCCTTGTTGCTCACAGCCATCCACCTTGCTCGTCTAGATCTGGGGGATCTACTTTGTTTGCACCCCATTACAGCACACATTTCCCTATTCAGACCTGCTAGTTCTCCCTATTCAACACCAGCCGCCGCCACCTGGTTCTGCGGCTCCTCCTCGGGCATACACGTGGGGTCTCCACTCCCTAGCAGCACCCGTCCCCTTATTTATACCTGACACGCTCGGGCATGCACGTGGGGTCTCCACTCCCTAGCAGCACCCGTCCCCTTATTGATACCTGACACGCTCGGGCATGCACGTGGGGTCTCCACTCCCTAGCAGCACCCGTCCCCTTATTTATACCTGACACGCTCGGGCATGCACGTGGGGTCTCCACTCCCTAGCAGCACCCGTCCCCTTATTTATACCTGACATGCTCGGGCATGCACGTGGGGTCTCCACTCCCTGGCAGCACCTGTTCCCTTATTTATACCTGACACGCTCGGGCATGCACGTGGGGTCTCCACTCCCTAGCAGCACCCGTCCCCTTATTTATACCTGACACGCTCGGGCATGCACGTGGGGTCTCCACTCCCTGGCAGCACCTGTTCCCTTATTTATACCTGACACGCTCGGGCATGCACGTGGGGTCTCCACTCCCTAGCAGCACCCGTCCCCTTATTTATACCTGACACGCTCGGGCATGCACGTGGGGTCTCCACTCCCTGGCAGCAACTGTTCCCTTATTTATACCTGACACGCTCGGGCATGCACGTGGGGTCTCCACTCCCTAGCAGCACCCGTCCCCTTATTAATACCTGACACGCTCGGGCATGCACGTGGGGTCTCCACTCCCTAGCAGCACCCGTCCCCTTATTTATACCTGACACGCTCGGGCATGCACGTGGGGTCTCCACTCCCTAGCAGCACCCGTCCCCTTATTATACCTGACACGCTCGGGCATGCACGTGGGGTCTCCACTCCCTGGCAGCAACTGTTCCCTTATTTATCCTTACCACGCTTCCCTGATGCGCTGCCCTGCTATCCCCACCGTCTCCTTATTTATCCTTACCACGCTTCCCTGATGCGCTGCCCTGCTATCCCCACCGTCTCCTTATTTATCCTTACCACGCTTCCCTGATGCGCTGCCCTGCTATCCCCACCGTCTCCTTATTTATCCTTACCACGCTTCCCTGATGCGCTGCCCTGCTATCCCCACCGTCTCCTTATTTATCCTTACCACGCTTCCCTGATGCGCTGCCCTGCTATCCCCACCGTCTCCTTATTTATCCTTACCACGCTTCCCTGATGCGCTGCCCTGCTATCCCCACCGTCTCCTTATTTATCCTTACCACGCTTCCCTGATGCGCTGCCCTGCTATCCCCACCGTCTCCTTATTTATCCTTACCACGCTTCCCTTATGCGCTGCCCTGCTATCCCCACCGTCTCCTTATTTATCCTTAACACGCTTCGCTTATGTGCTCCCCTACTATCCCCACCCACGAACCTGGTTCTTCTGAATCTGCACCTCAGTCTTCGGGATGGACCCCGACTCCAGCTTTGCCACCTCCCGCAGCGCCTGCTCCGCCCTCGCCTCCTCCAACATCACATTCGCCCACACACGCTCGACCATCTGAGTCTCCAGCTCGTCCTGGAGCTGGTCCAGATTGTCGAACTTTGCCACCAGCCCGGAGGCCTTGGCGCACTCCTTCTCCTTGGCCTTGAGATCCTTCTCGGCCTCCATCGCGTTGTCGTGCATCGTCGCCGTCTTCATCTCGGACACCTGGAGCTCGTGCTCGATGAGCGCGATCAGGGAAGCCTCGGCGAACAGCTGGCGGATGTAACACAGGGAGGTTGAGGTTTTAACAACACAGCCGCAGAAAGTCGTTGCATACTTATTAGATAAAATATCATCGATAAGAGCGACCAGGGACGCCTCGGCGAACAGCTGGCGGCCGGCACACGGTCAAGGAGCGCAGGAACGCCGTTTGAGGTACAAATTCGTAGAGGTACGAAGTCGTTTGATGGCACAGTGAGTCATCGTTCAGAATTAAGGGAGCGTTTGTCCACGGCCAGGAGATGTTGAGAACGGGGAGCGCTTGCCCACGGTATCTCTGTGATTATTTCGCTGGCTGCCGTCACACGGGCATTCTAACCACGATGCTGAGAGACAGCGCATGGAAAACACGGCACGGGGCCAAGGCGCATGGAACAAAGGCAAGGGCACATGGAGCCTAGAAACAAGAGGTCGACGCGATTGCGGAAAACCATGATCTTTAGTACTACCACGAGTTGATAGCAGCGCCCTAACAGGGCGGGGGGGGAAGGGAGGAAACCATTTTAGTTAGTACTACTATGAGTTGATTGCAGTGCCCTAACAGGGCGGGGGGGAATGGGAGGGCACACTGGGCGGGCGCATGGGAGCGGGTGAGTTAATAGCAGCGCCGTTACATGTGTGTGGGGGGGGGGGGCGGGAGGATGGCGCATGGGAGTGGGTACGACGCACACCTTCCCCATTTGGTAGTAGCTCCTAGTGCGGCCAATCCATTCCTGGCTCATCTCCTGCTGCCGTGAAACATCATACGGCTGTTTGACATTTAAATGCTGACGGTCATGTCCCTGGAGCATCTCAAGGAAGCCCTGGGGTGCCAATAAAGTATTCACTCGGCTCCTGCTGCTGTAGAAACACTTGAAGCACCTCGTGTAGTTACATCGCTTGTAGTAGCGCAACGGCTAGTCAACGTGATGCTAGCAGCCGCGCACCTGGTAGCTCTTCTTGGGATCGGCGGAGCCCAAGAACTCTTTGGACATCTCCTGGGTCATCACGTTGATGGGGTTCTCCGTGTTGATCTGGTCCCCACAAAAGGCGAGCGACGAATAGGAGATAGGGTGTGTTAGATAAGAACAGGTCATCACGTTGATGGGGTTCTCCGTGTTGATCTGGTCCCCACAAAAGGCGAGCGACGAATAGGAGATAGCGTGTGTTAGATAAGAACAGGCCATCACGTTGATGGGGTTCTCCGTGTTGATGTGGTCCCCACAAAAGGTGAGCGACGAATAGGAGATAGCGTGTGTTAGAGAAGAACAGGTCATCACGTTGATGGGGTTCTCCGTGTTGATCTGGTCCCCACAACAGGCGAGCGACGAATAGGAGATAGCGTGTGTTAGATAAGAACAGGCCATCACGTTGATGGGGTTCTCCGTGGTGATCTGGTCCCCACAAAAGGCACAAAGAAGGCACAGGAATCGGAGAAAAAGTGTATCAGACTAGAACAGGAGATCCGATTGGCGGGGCTCTCTGTCTTAGTCTAGTGTCGCCACCGGCCACCCGGCGTGTGATTGCAGGCACGTCGCATTCGAGGCCTTGCTGGGGTTCTGTGCATTGGTTTGGTTGCAAAGGAGGATTAATTAGTATATCGAGAAGGTCCGTATACAGTAGATACGTACTCTAGTCGATGACATCCTAGTAGTAGTATCTGAATAAGATACACAAGGGTATCAAGTAAGATACACAAAGGTATCAAATAAGAACAAGCCATCACACAGTCTACCGCGCCGCTCGTCCACCACCTCACCACCAGCCCTTGTCTGCACCGAACTCCTCTACCACGCCGCCCTTGTCTGCACCATCACACAGACTCGTCGACCACCTCACCCCGAAGCGATCCAGCAAGTCTTGCACCGTCTCCAGGCCGCGGTCCACGATCTTGCCTGGATGCCACAGGCACAGGAAGAAAGCCACAAGGGCAGGAAGCCACGAGTGCAGGAAGCCACGAGTGCAGGAAGCCACGAAGCCACGAGGGCAGGAAGCCACGAGTGCAGGAAGCCACGAGTGCAGGAAGCCACGAGGGCAGGAAGCCGTGGGTCCAGTGCAGCCGACAGGGAACGGGCAGGCAAGAGCCGGGGCATGCGGCGCAGGAGCACACGGGGCACGAGGCGCATGCGGGGCACATGGGGCACGTCGAGCAGCAGCAGCAGAAAGAGGGAGTGGCAAGAAGGTGCGCGGGAAAGGGCAGGGATAGGGCAGGAAAAGCACCAGCCGTCGCAGCAGCATCAAGTATTAGACAAGCAGCAGCAACACCAACAGCCGGCGCCGCTGCCGCCGCCACAGCAGCAGCAAATATTGGGCAAGCAGGAGGCGGAGCCACCGCGTCACTGCTGCCCCGCAGCAGCAGCAGCAGCACCAACAGCAGCAGCGGACAGTATGGGGCTGCATCTATTAATATACAACCAAAAGTATGGCGCTGCATCTATTAATATTATAGCCGAAAGTATGGGGCTGCATCTATTAATATTATAGCCGAAAGTATGGGGCTGCATCTATTTATATTATAGCCGAAAGTTTGGGGATGTGCATCTATTAATATTATACTAGAATGCATGGGGCATACATTAACGTGAGTGTAGGGTCATGGTAGTATTGGGCAAGCAGCAGGAAGACCGAAGCAGCCACAGCAGCCGGAGCACTGCCCGCAGGCCGCAGCAAAAAGAGGATGAGGGACAGCGACGCAGGCTGAGGCCGTGCGCTGCGTGCTGGCTATGCGATGGGCCGATCACATGTTAAGTGAGGCAACCATAAAGTTTTTACGTGAACATGAGTGGACTAGACGTGGATAGGGAGGTAGGAGCGCGCTCCAGGAGGAACAAGAATTCCTCCAGTATGAAAGCGCGCACATGGATAGCTCAGCAGGCACCAAGCCCGCCTGGGCGTTTTGTTCTCACATCGTGCCCCAGGCCGCGCGCGGCAGGGGCGCCACCCGTGGACTTTTCGTGATAGGCTAGGCATGGACATGTGCTACCCACGTCGCAATGGGCTCACGCCAGGGCAGCCCCCTGGCATGTCTGTAAATATCTGGAGGCAGATGGTTCGCAAGGATCGGTGGCAGGTAGTACTGAAGGAGACCACCCCCAAGCCTGTGGGGGCTCCGCGTGTGACCAAGTTTGGCATTCATAGCGATTCGGGCCGCGGTGCCCACACCCCCGTAACTAGGTCTTAGATAGCTAGAGCTCCCTCCCTCCCCTCCCCTCCCATCCCATCCCACTCGACTGTACTGAAGACTTATGCTCACGCAACACTGTTACGTGTTATTAACTAACAGCTACTATTAGCTAAGTAACAGCGCGAACGTTTCAGTAGCTGTTATTAACTAATGAAAGCGCGGTATATTAAGTTCATCATTCATATCGCTGAGATAATGAATTTGATGTCCCCTCCCATTACAAACATGCTGGCATACTTCACGCTCTCCCCCATTAACGTGAGCATGGTGGCGTACGGATGTCCCCTCCCATAAAAAAATGCTGGTGTGCGCTAATTCTCTCCCCCTCTAAGACTAACGCGTTGGCGCACCAACGTCCCCTCCCGTTATAAAATGCTAGCGAATGTACCGTTCTCCCCCTTCAACACGAACGTGCTGGCGCATCGATATCCCCATCCAGTAATAAGAATGTGTGCGGATGTACCATTCTCCCCCTTCAACACGAACACGCTTGAGGCCTTCTTGCGGTCCTGCGGGTTGAGCGTGATGGTGCGCTCGACCGTGATGCGGTCGCCGTAGGCGTCGTGCCGGTACGCGTCGGGCAGGGTGTTGCGCAGGGTGACGGACAGGATGGATTTGCTGCGAGGACACGAGAATGGAACGCCAGCATATTATGAAACATGTAAGAAGTCATCCAATGAACAATCCGATGCACGAGCATCGCCGGGACATATTGACGACTCCATTCGCGCGGTAAGGTCATTCCAAGCACAAGACACAAAAGATAGCCATGCCAGACGAGAGATTTTGTATGCGAGTGTAACAAAAGTGCGAATCGTGAGGCGAGCGCGTGAACGGTCGAGGAAACTCTAGGCTCGATGCGATGCAAAACCTGCCAGCGTTGGTATAAGAAAACGACGTTGACATTTCCGCGACTCTGGGGCAGGGGCATACTCACGTTTTGCCTTCCTGGACGAGGCTGCCGATGTTTAGGGCCCGACTGGTGGCGCGGGGCTTGCCGCCAAGGCAGAGCATGATTGCTGTAAGCAGCGCGCTCTTGCCACCTGCGTTCATGGGAACATCCGGGGGATATTGATCAGAGGCAAGAATATGGCCTATGTCTTCCCGTTGACAGTGGCAACTCCCGGTGTCAATTTGAAAGCTAAATATGCTATGCATGGTACTCACTTCCGTTTTCTCCAACGACGACATTCACGTTCGGATTGAACTCTACCCGAAGGCTCTCATGGCACATGAAATTAACTACGCTAATTACTTCTATGGTGCCCGCTGTTTCGTTCAACCCTCCTGCTTGGCGGGATGGCTGGGGCGCCATATCTTCGACGCCCCTAACTAACGACGACGACTGAAAGAACTCCTGACGTTTGATCCCCGGAACACTAGGAATACCTATGAGAAGTGCTATAAAGCGCGCATCTAATTTCTTAAATGCTGCTGTCAGACTGCACAAAAACACACTAGCTGGCGCACGGACACGTCAAAGCGGCACAGGCAGCCATTGTCGATATTGATTTCTTCTCCGAAGAACCGTGGAAATGAAAAATGCGCGGGAATTCTTTCGCGCAGATGCTCGAGGTCAGTCAGGTGGGCCGACTACACAAGAGTTTCGTTCGCGCAATTTATTCCTGCTGCTGGCAACCAACACTCCTTTTTCCTTCTAGAAGGGATACCAGGGGATACCCGTTGAATTTTCCATACCGTTTAACGCGGCACGGCATGCAACGTTCCTACTAACAGATGAATGGCGTTTAGTACGGTAGATCACGGTTAGAGATTCTGTGCTGTCACACGCGCGATATTTGAATGGAACAATTCCCGCGATTCTTACTTACCTATTCACATTTCGCTATTAGGCGAGCAACTGGATCAACCACACAACTACGATACACGGAGACTGGAGAGCAACAATAAGATGCAGGACTTTCGAATACATAAGGTGACCATGCACACGGTCGAGATTCGGATAGTAGAGTGAGCAGACTTGCGTAAATTACATGTCCAAGGTAATTGGATACTCTCGGGGCCCTACATGAGCAGCCACGGTTGCAAAGATGTTTCGACAAACCTTTGAAGCTGACAAGTTGGCTAAGCAGTATAGTCGAGGAGATGCTTTCCATGGCGTCCGCCATCACTGAAATAGCGAGTGCCAGTCATCGTGGGATTGCAACCATTCAAAGCATGGACGAATTCGGCGAATAGCTGAGTTAATGTGAGCACTTACAACCAAACGGCCATGTAGTATCTCTTGCGCACCTAAGTATGAAGCAGGACGTCCTTTTTGATGCACGATTCGGATTGATAGTACCACGTCGACACATCACAAAATCAGGGCATCGACGCAGCCAGTATTTTGCGCCTCGACCTGACCACAGTTGTCCTTCATGGTCCCCCGCAAACACGTCTTCATAAGAGAAAGGGGATGTCGGATTTCGTTGAGTTGGACATTGGATTGCAGGATATCGTAAACGAGCTGAAGTGCAGCATTTGGTAAGTTGGCAGCATGGTTGCCTTATCCGCGCGCTGGATACCATCTGCCTCAAGTTCTGAATCCTTCCACACGGCCCCTGCACCTCGCACTGACGCCTTTGGAAAATTTCTCTTTGTCTTCTTTCCCTGGGCAACTCTGCGCAGCCGCGACCTGTACGATGATCCGCATTCGCTCCCCTGCAATCACAACTTTTGCAGGTATGTTCATCCTTGTGCTCCGAACTTTTGAGTGCATCCCTTACCAACCTAAAAACCGTTGTCACTTCCTGACAGCGAAGTAATCCATGTCTATGAGGTCCATTTAAGCGTACCTTAGCCCCTGTCTACTACCTTCCATGATAGTTCATGGTAAATGCCTAGCTTGTAACTTCTATATTGAAACGCCATGCTTATCACCTCTAAATGCTTGGTGTTTTGGAGTTTGAACAACAATACTGTTTCCTCCCTGTAATCTATTACACACCCCTTGCGCACCAGTTGATCGTCGTTTTCAGTCAGCTTCAGCGTGGGGACACGTGCTATGTGACCGGTTGAGAGGCATTATATATATATGAAGCGCCTCCCAGAAGATTCCAATATAAAGCTGATAAAAGGTTTAATCAGGGTCCCCAAAAGCCAAAACAACAAGCGCATGGGGCGTTCTGCGGCTTGCCTGTGAGGTGCCGCAAGGTGACAGTTTGCGGATGCCAGTAAGCCTGATCCACTGCACCACTTGCAACACCGCAACCAACACCCACAGCAATACCAGCAGCAGCACTGCAATCCCCACCCCAAGCCGCACCACAAGTAGCACCACAACAAGGTGCCCCAGACCACTGAGGTCATCCAGAGCACACAACTCTGCCCTGCAAACAGTGGCCAGTTCTGCAAAACAGCGGCCCAGGACCTGGAGGTCCTGCGCCTTCGCAGGGCAACCCCTATGACTCTACAGGTACACCCCCCCCCACGCACGTTTAAGATTCGCAGCCCTGGGTCGGCCGGACCCCAATCTTAAACGTGTGGGGGGGGGGGTACCTGATATGCTCTATCAGGGTTGGTTGGCTTTCGATTGTGTTGCTCTTGTTCTTGATGGCTTGGCTCCCGCTCCTGTCCATGAAGTCATCGCTATCGGTGGCACGGCGTTTGCTAATCCGCTCATCCTCCAGTCCGTTAATCCGCTAGTCTCACTCCCACAAATGTGTCCCTGGAGCCACGCCCGAAAGGGCTGGATCCCAATCCCATTATGATGCCTGCCGCTCCCCTCGTGATCGCTGCTTCCTTGGTGGCCACTCCTGGTTGCTTAGCATTGCTATTGTTGCTGTTTTTACTATACCTTATTAGCCATGGGCACGCCGCCTGCGGTGCAAGGCAAGCCCTGTGAAGGGTCAGGGGTTGGAAATTGCGTCGCGAGCCAATAATCCGCAAATGGGGTCCTTTCACAAGGGCCACGCACCTTCACGGCACCCGAGGGTCGTGGAGTTGGCTCTCGCTTGACCATCCTGAATGGGGCTTTGCACGCAGCCATGTCTGGGGCTGAAGGAGGACGGCGGCAGGGCGGGGCGGGGCGGGGTGGGGCGAGGCGGGGCAGAGCGGGCTGGAAAAGGTCATAAGCGCGCCAATCAGGTGCCTGGAGCACGTGGCTAGGACGAGCTTAGATGAACGGGTACTGGGTTAAGTTGGTACTTCTGCACGGGGTTGGGTGGGGCTGGGTGCGAAAGGTGATAGGCGCTTTACAGCCATTTAACTAGGGGCTATCGCACGTGGCTACTAGGACAAACTTCAGATAATTTGGTAGGGTAGGGCTGGGCTGGGCTGGGCTGGGCTGGGCTGGGCTGGGCTGGGCTGGACTGGGCTGGGCTGGGCTGGGCTGGGCTGGGCTGGGCTGGGCTGGGCTGGGCTGGGCTGGGCTGGGCTGGGCTGGGCTGGGCTGGGCTGGGCTGGGCTGGGCTGGGCTGGGCTGGGCTGGGCTGGGCTGGGCTGGGCTGGGCTGGGCTGGGCTGGGCTGGGCTGGGCTGGGCTGGGCAGGGCTGGGCAGGGCTGGGCTGGGCAGGGCTGGGCAGGGCTGGGCAGGGCTGGGCAGGGCTGGGCAGGGCTGGGCTGGGCTGGGCTGGGCTGGGCTGGGCTGGGCTGGGCTGGGCTGGGCTGGGCTGGGCTGGGCTGCGCTGGGCTGGGCTGGGCTGGGCTGGGCTGGGCTGGGCTGGGCTGGGCTGGGCTGGGCTGGGCTGGGCTGGGCTGGGCTGGGCTGGGCTGGGCTGGGCTGGGCTGGGCTGGTTCCTCCCTTCACCCTCTGTCAATAGTAATGATAAAGCTACCAGGATAAAGATAAGCCTGTGATTTCTACTCTTGTTTTCGTAACATGCACCTCATGCAACAAGTGCAACCTGCGAGTACGTGCTTAAGTCCTTCACACATCAACCAAGCGATGAATCCACATCGGTAGAAAATAAACTCTGGATGATACGCCAGTAGTAACAACTGATAGATAATGGATGATAAGCCAGTAGTAACAACTGATAGATAATGGATGATACGCCAGTAGTAACAACTGATAGATAATGGATGATACGCCAGTAGTAACAACTGATAGATAAGAAGCCCACGATGAGGAACCTATTATGCCACTGGGTAGATCACAAACCCATAACCCCATGTTGAACTTGTAACACCCATGGATAAACGACAAACGGATATTGATAATTCTGCACTACCAACTGGCTTTGTGATGCCTACCCCCTGGCAGGGAGTGCATCCTGCGTGCCCTGGAGGTGGGCACCTCCCAGTGCCCGCTGTGCAAGCAGCCCTGCTGGAAGCGCCAGCTGGCGAAGAACCCAACGATCGCCAACCTGGTCGCCAGCCAGGCAAAGCTCCAAGCCGCGCTGTCCGTCTTCCGACACAAGACCGCGCCGCGGGGGGAGGCGGCCCAGGGGGTGGCCGCAGGTGTGTTTGCACAAATGTGTTAATAAAAAACAGGGTAAGGTGGGTTTGCGCTGCTTTGACGTGTCCACGGTTCCCATGTCCCTCTCTTTCAGTCATTCCCCCCTTCATCTTCCCCCATAGTCACTCCCCCCCGTCACGTCCCCCCTAGTCATTCCTCCCAGAGTCACGTCCCCCCTGTTCTCCCCCTGATCATCTCGCCCCAACGAGTACGGGAACCAGCCCCTTTTTAGGAGCTAGCACGTCTTGTATTACTTACTTAGGCGCTAGCACGTCTTGGCAACCACAGGGTGGTCCCTGTGTCTACAGTATCACCACCCTGCGGCTTTGCAAGGCAAGTTCGGCACCCCCCTCACCAGCGCCAACACGACTAGAGATGACAACAGCGGTCGAGACAGCAGTACCCACAACAGCAGCAGTTATCTGTCCCGCAGGATGGTACAACAGAGTCACCTTCCCAATGAATAACGATATGGAATAGCAGCATTTGGGTAATGACTAGCATGCACACTTAATAATTCTAGTAGTATGTATGTTATGTATAGTAGGTTGTTTTGCGCATATTAATCTTGCCTGGCCACATACACGCAAACGCATCCATCAGCTCCCTCTCACTGTCAACATGCAGCACCTGGCCTGCATGTCCATGCTCACAGTCTCGTAAATCTCTGAATTTACTTGCACTTCCATGCCCCTCGCACCACCCCTTCCCCCTTGCACCGTTCATTATTCTTGCGCGCGTTGCTGCCCCACCCCCGCAGGAGGAACGCCTTAAATAGCCAGGTATATGCTATATTAGCCAGGTATATGCTATAAGTAGCCAGGTATGTGTGTGTGTTTTTATAAGCCGGTTTCATCACTACTCATGCACATGTTCTCTTGCATCCCTGTCGCCCCCCCCCCCTCCCCCCCCAGCAGGAGGAACACCGCGTGCACCCGGAGGCACCCCCGCGCTGGCCGCCGGCTCGCCCAAGTGGGCCAGCACGGTCTCCACCCGCGCATCCCGTGGGGCGACCCCCAAAGACCTCAAGGACCCCAAAGCCACCACGCCCAGAGCACAACCTGGCAGGGTGCCCGCGGCAAGGACACCGCCGCCGCCCACGGCACAGGACCTCACCAGCCCTGCTATAAATAGCGCCGACGGCAGGCGGCGGCGGGGGAACGCCGCGAGGGGGGGACTGGCGACCCCTCTGGCCCATCCCGTGGTGGATGCTAGGCTGGCGGATGCTAGGCTGGCGGATGCTGGGGTGGCGGATGCTGGGGTGGGGGACCAAGCAGAAGGCCACGCGGCAGCGGGGGCCACCCCGGATGCCAGAGAAAGTACGCTGTGCCATCCGGTGGGGGACCGCGCTAGGGGTACCACACCCGAGGCCAGCGGCGGTGGTGGTGGCGGCGGCGGTGGAGGTCGTCATGGCAGGAGAGATGCCGCGCACAAGAGGACGGCTGCCGCCGCGGAGGGGGGGAGGGAGGAGGTCCCTGCCAGGGACGCAAAGCGCCACGCAGGGGGTCGAGGCAGCAGGGGGGGGGACGAGGCAGTGCCGTCGAGGGAAGGGGAATGTGGAGGGCATGGTGAAGGGGAATGGGGAGATGAAGGCACTGCGGGCGAGGACGTACGTGGGCAGGAGGGGACGGAGGAATGCCATGAGAGCACGACAGGGGTGGTGGCAAGGCCCAGGGAGCTCCAGGGAGGGTCCCCTGGAGGTGGCACGTGTCTCGTGGGGGAGGTGCCACTGCTGACTGCAAGTGGGGGTGGGACCAGGAGTCTTCTTGTGGCGGGAATGGATGCTGAATCTACGGTCAAGAGAACGGCAGCAGCGGCGGCAGCGTTGGCGGCGCCTCTCCCTGGAGGTTCGGTGCCGGCAGACTGCAGACAGGTGCTAGGAGGTTCGGTGCAGACGCAAGCAGTGAGGCAGAGCGCGCAAGCCAGTAGAGAGACGGTGCCGGCGTTTGAAATGGGAGTGGATTCGTTGGGGGGACGTGGACTCCTATTACCAGGACCCCGAGAGCCAGCCACGACATCAGCGCCCTCACTCCTGGTGACAGCGCCAGCAGTCCCAACGCCCTCTAAGCCACAAGTACCAGCTGCCGACTGGTCGACGGGGGCTGACGTGGCAGCGACCGCGGTGGACCCGTCTGTGATGCTTGTGGCAGGGGCCGGGAATATAGCAGGTGTGGCTACTGCTGGCACGGCAGCATCAGATGCTGGCCGAGCTGGTGATTGTGTTACTCCTGCTGCCGCCGCTGCTGCTGCTGCTGCTGCTGCCGCTTCTTCTCCTACGGCTGTTGTTGCTGCCAATGTTGTCACGGATACAGCCACTGCTCTGGGGGCGGATGACAAGGACCTGGCGACAGGGGGTTCACCGGGCAAAGAGGAAAGGGGGACACAGGGGTCATCTGGCAAGAAGGAAAGGGGGAGAGGGGGTTCACCAAGCACAGGCAGCGACACTGGTGGTGATGGTTCCACCCCTCGCCGGCGTGTGAGCTGGGACATCGACCGAGCCTTCCTCCCCCCGGCGGCGCCAGGGACCGGCCAGGGTGTTGGCGCGATGACACCCGTGGCGCCGCCACGGTGGTCCATGGAGGGGGCGCGGTGGCAGATGCCGGTGGCAGACACGCCACCGGGAGGGAGGCGGGGAGGGATGGGTGATGAGGTGGAGCCAGCGGCCGGACTGGGTGGGGTAGCCAGGGGAGGTTATCAGCAAGCAAGGAGGGATGGGTCAGGAGGCCACCATCCGCAGAGGATAGGGTCTTCCCCCAGAGAAGAAGAGGGAGGGAGAGACGAGGGAGGGATGGGAGAGGGAGGGTCATGGTCTTCTCAACACCCTGGGGATCCACACCATGATCACCACGACCATGATTCAGCCATGCTGAATGGTGGTGGTGGTGGCGGTGGCTCGCATTACTCCTACTCCCACGCATCCCACTCCCACTCCGCGCATGCGTCCACCGACTTTGTGCCCTCCTCGCAGCCGCTGCTGCACCTGCCGGCCGCCCCGCAGGGGCCCCCCAGGGACCCACCGCCGTTCGCCGGGCTGGCGTACGGGGTCGGCGCGAGGTTCGGGGGGCTTGGGGTTGGTGGCAGTGCAGGGGGGGTTGGAGGAGGGGTGCGAGGGTCCGGGGGCAAGAGTGACCTGTCCCAATCGGGCAAAAGCTTGACCCTTTGCGAAAGTCCCATGGAGGAGGGAGAAGCGGCGAAGCTTGACCGTGAGATGGCTGTTGGGGCGTGTGTCAGAAATATCACAGAGGAAACCGTGGGACAGAATGGGCTGGGCCGGCGAAACGCCCCCGGGTTAAAAGGGAGAGATGCCCTGGGGTTGAGGCCGGGACATGCCATTGAGACAGGTAGCCTCAGTTACGATCGCTGCAGGGAAACCAAGGCTGAGGAGAGGACTGGAAGGGGAAGCGCTGCAGTTTTGGACAGATTGTTGGCAGCAGATATGGATGAGATGGACAAGGATAGTGCCCCTGAGCTCACGTTGGATCCCAGAGGGGGAAGGCCGGCGGCTCCAGATCATCCCTCGAGGCTGGGCGGTGGCTCCAGATTTCATGAGGCTGCGGCCGGTGGTGCAGCGGCAGTGGAAGCGGCAGCAGCTGTGAAAGCAGCAGCAGCGGAAGCAGTGAAACGTCGAGGAGGGGGGGCGGCGGCAGCATCAGCGACGAGCCTGCGTGGCCCTGATGGCCCTGGCCTGCGAGACACTGGCCCTGGCGTGCAAGGCGACCCCGGCATGCACGATGGCTCCCGGCTGCCAGACAGCTTTGAGCTGCCGAGAGGCTTTGGCCTAGGGATGGAAAGCAAGGACGAGGGTGAGGGCAGGATCGTGGTTGTAAGTGCGGTGGAAGGAGGTCGGCCTCACCGTAGCGCGCGCCCCTCGGTGGGGGATGCCACCAGAAGTCTCGGTAGCGGTGGGCGAGGCCAGCTTATTACAAGCAGCAAGGGGGTTCTCTCGTTTACCAAAGACATGTCTCCACAACGATACAAGAGATTGGAATTCAACGCTGGTCGGCCAAGGGGTGGGGATGAGCTCCAGGGAGCGAGGATGGATAGTCTAGGCCGGCCCAGGGCTTCACCAGGGCTTCACACGGCAGCCGCTTCTTCAAGGAATGAGGGAAGGTCCATGGATGGCGTGTCAGAGAGTGGAAGGAAGAGCATCGGTGCTGTGCCCTTGTGGGGCGCGGGGATGCCAGTCACTGGGCGCGGAACGGCGGGGGTGCCAGCGGAACGGACTGTGGCTGTGCAAGGCACAGGGGACAGAGCTGTGGTTCTCCCCCGAACCCTGGCGGACAAGGGCGACGTGGGCGTGGGGGTGGTACCAAAGGACGGGAGGGAAGGGGGATGGGAGAATGGGGCGGGAAGGAGGCAGGATGGAGAAGGGGAGGGCGGCGTGCGAGCGTTGATCGCAGACCTGCAGCGCCAGATGGCGGAACAGGACGCGATTCTTCGGGAGGAAGGCATCGGTGAGTGGTTTGTATGTTTAGCACGGGGTGGAGCTGATATTGCTGGTACGGAGAGCAGATAGACTGGTCATTGTTTGTTAGAGGAAGGCATCGGTGCGTGGTTTGTATGTTTAGCACGGGGTGGAACTGATATTGCTGGTACAGAGAGCAGATAGACTGGTCATTGTTTGTTAGAGGAAGGCATTGTTTTTTTTTTTTTTTTTGGTCATCGCTGAGCGCTTGGTTCTTTGATACAGCTCTACATACACAGGGCTACACATTTGGCAGATTGGACGGTGAGTAGGGTGATAGTGACTTTCCAGGCGAAATCCCATTTTAGGCGAAATCCCCATATTTGTTGGGAAAATCGTGGTTGTTTGCGTGAACGTGTCAAATGCCGTATGGCTGTTGAGACGCCCCATCTCTTTGGTGGCCACTAGATGGTCTGGAAAGGGCCATTAGTTGGTTCAAGTAGGCTTCAATCTTAACGATGGGTGGCTCCGCTAAAGGATGGCGAAGAGTCGCAGAATGTCCTCTATGCTCTGCTGCCCTTTGCGCTGGTGGACGCCGATTCCAAGACATCCATAGATCTTGCTCCTGAAAGGGGTGCCGATAATTGGCTTTTTAGCTAATCTCTGCACCCAGCTCCCCCAGTAGTTGTAAGAGATTCAGATGGCGTTCTCTCGGGTTCACACGGCCTGAAACTTTGCACCTTCCTATTCACGCACAGAGGTGTGAATAGGACGGAGTGCACAATCCTTAGTTGACCCACGGCAGGGTAGCTATCAGGTGTGAATAGGAAGGCGTGCACGATCCTCTATTGTACCCACGGCAGAGTAGCAATCAGGTGTGAATAGGAAGGCGTGCACGATCCACTATTGTACCCACGGCAGAGTAGCTATCAGGTGTGAATAGGAAGGCGTGCACGATCCTCTATTGTACCCACGGCAGAGTAGCTATCAGGTGTGAATAGGAAGGCGTGCACGATCCTCTAGTGTACCCACGGCAGAGTAGCAATCAGGTGTGAATAGGAAGGCGTGCACGATCCACTATTGTACCCACGGCAGAGTAGCTATCAGGTGTGAATAGGAAGGCGTGCACGATCCTCTATTGTACCCACGGCAGAGTAGCTATCAGGTGTGAATAGGAAGGCGTGCACGATCCTCTATTGTACCCACGGCAGAGTAGCTATCAGGTGTGAATAGGAAGGCGTGCACGATCCTCTAGTGTACCCACGGCAGAGTAGCTATCAGGTGTGAATAGGAAGGCGTGCACGATCCACTATTGTACCCACGGCAGAGTAGCTATCAGGTGTGAATAGGAAGGCGTGCACGATCCTCTATTGTACCCACGGCAGAGTAGCTATCAGGTGTGAATAGGAAGGCGTGCACGATCCTCTAGTGTACCCACGGCAGGGTAGCTATCAGGTGTGAATAGGAAGGCGTGCACGATCCTCTATTGTACCCACGGCAGAGTAGCTATCAGGTGTGAATAGGAAGGCGTGCACGATCCACTATTGTACCCACGGCAGAGTAGCTATCAGGTGTGAATAGGAAGGCGTGCACGATCCTCTATTGTACCCACGGCAGAGTAGCTATCAGGTGTGAATAGGAAGGCGTGCACAATCCTCTAGTGTACCAACGACGGAGTAGCATCCGCAGAATGTGCCATGATTTATCACGACCAATTGTGACTTTTTGTGACCTTTTGATTTCTACTCTCCCGCATCCTTGCATTTTTCATCTGTTTCCTTTCTTCATTAGCCCTCGATTTTCCCTTGGATCCTTACCTGTGTTTGTATACTACTATATAGTAGGTTTCCCTCACTGTATGTATTCGTATGTACGGTGTAACTACTGTATAGTGCTGCTATTACCCTTCCCTGTGTTTGTATATATAGTAGGTTTCCCTCACTGTATGTATTCGTACGTACGGTATAACTACTGTAGTGCTGCTATTACCCTTCCCTGTGTTTGATCCTTCCCTGTGCTGGTATATATCTCTCACCCAATTTTTATGGTGAGGTCCGTTGCTTTCCCACGCCCCCCCTGTTTTCCTACACTCATCACTCATTTTCATATTCTCATACCCATGTCCCCCCATGTTTCCCCCCTCCACCCCTCCCCCCCCCTCCTCCCCCCTGCAGACACCTCCATCGACAACCTGCGGCGCATCGTCGCAGCATACCCACTGCCGCCCGCCACGCCCCCGTCCCTGCCCTCCCCTGCGCCCGCCCCTGCGCCCGCCTACCTGGACCCTGCGGCCAGTGCCGTCCGCCAGCGGCCACCCAGGGAAGAATGGCTGCTTCAGAAAGAGAAACAAGACGACCACCAAAAACAGCATCATAGCGAGAAGCAGCGCCATAGCGGAAAACAGCACCATGGAGTTGCAGGGCAATCACTCCCACTCAATAGGCATCCTGGCGGTGAGAGCGCTCTTGCTGCTGCCTTTTCCCTGGCTGCTGGACTAGGCAGCAAGCACGGTCCAGCTGCGGCTAATGCTGCCGATGTCGCCATGCCAGCGCTCGCGTCCCCCCATTTGCCGGCGTTCCGGGTCCCTGCCACACCTGCCGCCACCCCTTCCGCGGCCGTGCTCGGCCCACCGTGCAGCGACCCCCTCAGCGCGCATTCTGACTTTGATGGTGCCGTGAGGAGCGCCCGCGTCGGCCTCGAGGGCGCGACGGGGGAAGTGCTGGGAAAAGTGCTGGGAAAAGTGCCTGGGGAATCGCAGGGGAAAGCGTCGGTCATGAACGTGGAGTGCGGGCATGGGGAGGATAATGGGTCTCTAGTGCCATCGTCTGCTGGGAACAGTTTCGTATCGAAAGCTCGGTTTGGCCTCCACTACGTGCAGGGGGAGGGTGGGACGCGAGCGGATGCGTCGCGGGTGCCAGCAGAAGCGTCTCTTGAGGACGGCTTTGTCACGCATGCACGGGTAAAGGGCACCCTGTCGGAGGACAAAGAGGAGGAGAAGGACAAAGAGGAGGAAAGGCAGGAGGAACAGGTGGAAACAGAGACGGAGGAGGACACCGAGGAGAAGGAGGACAGGGAGGAGAGGGACAAGGCGGCTCCCACCACATGGCCCCATAATGTCGAGGGTGAGAGCGTGGGTGTCAAAAGACTGGCTAGCGCCCGGGGAGGCATTGGCCGCGTTGGCGGGGATGATGAAGTCGGACGGCGCAAGGGGGTTTGTGAGAGCTCGCCACCTGCCGGCACAGTAGACACTGCAACAGGAGCAGCAGCGGTAGCAGCTGCAGCTTTGCAAGCAGAAAGGCCAGCAGACGTCCCCGCGACCATGCCAGAAGAAATGCCAGTTCGGTTGCCAGGGGCCGCAAAATGCTGCATGCCCGCCTACCCATTGGCGGGGCCAGGACTAGAAGCTACTGAGGGGGAAGCAGCGGGTGTTCTAAGTAGCGGGGGGTATTTTTCCCAGACAGTTAGAGGGGGTAGGCGGGAAAGTGAAGGGGCTGCGACAGAGAGGGGAGGTACTGAGGCGGATGCGTGCGTGTCCGACTCTGCAGAGTTGCGGCCGGATGCGCCTGGTTTTGAGGTGCCAGGGGGAAGAAGTATGGCTGGGGCGCGGTCGCCGCGTGCCGGTCGACAGGGCCCCATGGCAGTGGTTCTGCCAGCTGTCGCCTTCGCTCCAGCGGTGGTTGTGAGGGGAACTGGTTCATGCTTGCGTCCGGTGGGAAACGTGGCAGACAAGCTACCTGCTGGTGACGTCACCACCGAGGATGCGGTAAGAGGGGCCGAGGCCCGGGTGGGGCTGGGTGGCATCCCGGCTGCTACCTCTTGCATGAACCTTGACGTGAACGCCGCTGCGTTTGTTGGTAATATGGGGGGCCAGGCCATGCTGTTGACAGGCCACGATGGGGACTCGGAGACGGCGAATGAGGATGCTTTCGTCAACGAGACAACCAGCGCAGGCCAGAGATCTTTCATGGCTCAACATCTGGCACGGCCTCGCGAAGCCGTAGCTCCGGATGCCAAGGAGGGCGAGGCGGTCGCGGGTCTGGGTGGGCGCAAGGGCGGGCAGGATACGCTGGGTCAGCCGGCTAGCCTTGAGGCTGGTGGTGATCATGAGCCTGCTGGTCATGAACCGGCCGGTGGTGGTGTCATGGGACCAGAACGAGAGGGGGGTGGCCGTGCCCCCATGGATCTGGATCTGGATCATGCTGCCTTTGAGCGGGGTCGTGCCAATAATGACATAAGCCGTGTCCCAATGGACCGGGGCAGCCATGCCCCCATGGACGAGGACCAGGCCCCCATGAACGTTGGTGGTGCCCCTGTGGGCATTGCCCAGGTTCGCGAGGCTCACAGGGTGGCGGGCGGCACGAATGGGCCGCAGGGCAAGGGCAAGGAGAAGGGGAAAGTGAAGGCCAACGGGAAGGGCACGGGGAAAGGCAAGGGCACTAGAATGAGCGTCGCTCAAACCACCGCGCATGTGGTGGTGGACCTCACGGGCGCGACGCAGGAGCCGGAACGCGCGGGGGATGCGCAGTTGTTGATGCCGTCGGAGAGGGAAAATCGTCTGGGGCGGTTGCAGTCACACACCCACACGCTCCTCGGCAGCACCACTCTTGGCCTCGAGCCGTGCAAACCGAGTAGCGGTCACAGCGACATGAGCGCGGGGGGAGCGGCAGCGAACTGGTCGGTACCCGCGTGTCCACGTGGCGGAGGGCAGGCCGTGGGTTGTGTGACGAGGACGGGCCGCTTCCGTGAGGAGGCGGCCCTGGACGCCGGCGCAGGGTCCCTGGGAGCTGGGGACTACTCAGGGAGGCCCCGCAAGCATGCCCGGCGCGACGCGGTGGCCAGGCCTCGTCTTGAAAACGATGATTCTGGTGTCCGCAGCCACGATGCCGCTGACATCAGCGATGCTGTCATGCCCGGCCACGGGGATACTTCTGGCAACGCGCACAGGGCTGGTTCTGGCGACGTGAAGGGGGAGGAGATATCCGGCATGGCGCGTGGGGATAATTCTGGCACCCCGCGTGCCCCATCCGCATCCGCCGTCACTGTGGCTAGCAGCGGTGCGGTCGGGGGCAGTGCCGGGGGTGGCGGGGGTGGCGAGGGGTCGGTCCGTACTCGCACGCAATCGCGGCTGAGCCGTGCGGTCGGGGAGGGGCAGGGGGGGGCAGAGGGGGACGCGGGGGGACCCCCAGTGGGCACTCACATATACTTGCATTGGCCACGGGGCCGGTGGCTGGGCGCGTTGGTTGTGGGCTTCAGCGCCAGCGATCGTACGCATACGGTGAGTAGGGCCCTGTATTTCACCTGAACTGCTCTGGTACTATGTAAAGGCTGTGCGTGGTTCGATGGTGGGTTTATTCGGCAAATAACGAAAAGTAGCAGCTGGACGCATGCGCGGATTAGCCGCCCTGGGTCAGAGCTTTGTCTGTATTAATATGTCAGCTACCATGGTCTGGATTCCCCATTCTGGCCTGCGCTGGCTGTCTCATTGATGTCATGACAGTACTATGTAATAAAGAGCGCATGCTATTAGTGCAGCCGCGAGGGTACTTAACACCAAGAGCGGTTTGCATGCGGTATGTAGCACCCTTACAGCGCCGACTTTCACCAGTATCTATCTAAATGAGCATTGGTTTAGACATAGAAAATCCGAGCACAGCTAGACTAGCCTCCGGTAATGTACTGTGCAAATGTTAAAGTTTTTCATTTTTTTTTTAATTAGTGAGATTATGGGTTACTGTAGTGAGTTAGTCAAATAGTTGCGAAATTAGTTACAAATAGTAAGATTTGAGCACCCATGGACACAGTCCGATATTTTGAATCCTCCAAAAGAGAGCCATCCATGGGTTGCACTGTTGGTGGGTGTGCCATGCCTTTGTTCCTTTATATATCTGTGAGCCAGCGCATTATTTCATTTATTTCACACGTTTGGGCCGCGGCGGTTAGAGCGCCCAGCATTCTGCCAGTCACTGCCGCCATAACTATGTCTATCCCCTCACTGCCGTCCACGCTGACATGGCCTCGGAATGTGCTGCTGGCATCCGCCTGCTTCCCCTGCGTATGAAATGTGTTATTACGTCCTTGATCAATTAATTAAAATCTCGTAGACTGCGTCACGTGTGTACCAATGAAGGATCCTATACACAATGAGTTCTATGTCCTTAGGCAGAAGAGTTTAGGCTGAACCCTGCAATATATAACTGTACAAGCTGCGCTCATTACAATCTCCTTTTTGAAGGCATGGTTGTATTTTACATCATAAGAAAGTTTGGACCTACACTTGCTTGGTTGGACCTAGGCCACACCCTCACACCCATCCTCCGCAAAACAGCCTCATCTAACGTGTTGTACTTGGACCCCAACCACCCACCATCGCCTATCCGACCCTGCAGCTCGCATTTGACAGCGGCGACGCCAAGGAAGTGCTCCTCTCACCCGACGTGACGTGGCTGCTGGACACGCCAGCAAACCGCAAGTTGATCGGCAAGGCCGGCGTGCAAGTGCAATCATCCAAGTCCACGGCAGTCGGCCAGGCCGGCAAGGCCGGCGCGCAGGCATGCGCATCCAAGTCCAAGGCGGTCGGGAGATCTGGTGGACAAGTGCAAGCATCCAGACCCAAATCCACCACGCAAGCATCAAGGCTCACCGCACAGCCCATGGGAATCACACCGCCCAACCAAAGGCCCATTTCAAGGGAGGAGCCGCCCAAGATAACCAGCAGCACAAGACCCGCGGCAGCAGCATCCGCATCATCAGCCAAGAATCGTGCAGGGGAGGGGGAGGCGAGTGGGTCAAAGCGTAGGATGGGATGGGCTACAGATGAGGCTGGATGCTCGGCAGGGAGCGGTGTGAGCCATGGAGGAGCACTGGAGGATCTATCAATGATTCCTGGTCCGCCACGTGCAAGCTCTGTAAAGAGGGAAGGGAGTGGCACTGGGGGCTCGGCCCACGCGGGGGATGTGGCTGGGAGAGGGTCGGTCCATGCGGGAGCGGTGATGTCGATGCACGCGGTGCTGGCGGCTAGATCAAGCGGGGTGGCAGGCGATATGAAAGAAGAATCGGAAGAGGGATCAGGTCAGGCACAGTGTGGCGTCGCGGGTGAAAGGGGCGGCCTGGATTGGGCCGGCGGAAAAGGACCAAGGGAAGGCAGCCAGGGACGAGCCGGGGGTAACGAGCCGGGAGGCTTGAATGAGGATTCAGTCAGGAGGGGTCGTGGCAGCAAGCGACGGCACGCAGATGTCAACGGGCATGTCGATGCGGATGCCCCTTGTCGGGAAGACCCGCGGAGGCATCCAGTTGGGAAGCCCAAGAAAGAGGCTACAGCGGGCGCCCGCTCGGGCGGTCTGTCGCCAAAGGCAGCCCGCGACAAGAGGGAGCCAGCAGGGGTGGAGCCCGCGCATGCGGATGCCCACTCGGGCGTGAGCGATTCGTGCGATTTCGTGGACGTGCCGGGCCGGCCTGGCGGGGAATGGAGTCGTGCCGGTCCAGAATCAGCAAACGGGAATCAGCCAGCTGCCAGCCCGTCAAGACCACCGCATGGAGGAGCATCGCATGGGAGGGCCGACAGTATGGAGATGGAGCCCAGGGATGGAAAGGTCCATCACCCGTGGGGAGTGGCATCGCATGGAAAGGCCGATAGGACGGAGGCCAAGGACGGGAAGGTCCATGGGATGGGCACCGACGATGGCGACGCAGCAGACCCCTACGCGTGGCCAGGGCTGCCCACTGTGACGAACGGACCCAGCCAGAGTCTTCTCCCAGGGGACACGGTGCGGATGCGGGCGCCCGTGCGGCGTCCCAGGAGCGGGGCAGCGGCCGTGATGGGAGCCAGAAATGTGGCCTCAGGTAAATCCGCTACAGCAGCTAGTACAGGCACGGCGGCTAAGACCGGCGTGGCGGCCGGCGCTAGTGCAGTCTCCACGGGTGCGCCGGCGAGGATGCTAAATGTGTGGGGGGGAGGATCTAGAACTAGCTCCGGCACGGGGGGGACTTCTGGCACAGGGGGAAGTGCTGCCACAGGGGCAGCTTCTGGCACAGGGGGGGATTCTGATGCTGCAAAGTCTCGCCTGACCTCGCAGTTGAGGGAGATGTCGCGCCTGGGTCCCAAGCAGGCGGCGGAGAGGCTAGGCCCAGAGGATGCGAAGGCTTTGGCTGGGCCTGGGGGGGTCGATGAGGTGACTGCTGCCAGGGTGGCAGTAAGGGATGAGCTGTCGGGTGGGGCGGATGTTGGGACAAGGGCTGGCTCGGAGGCAGGTGCTGAAGCTGCTGGGATAACGCACACCGAGGCAACCCGGGGTGAGACCCTAGGGGCCACTCGGATGAGCACCGCCATGAGGCGGGGTGAGGTGGATGCTGGGATACCTACCGCGATCAGGGAGGCAGGAGACAAAGATGCTAGGATTAGCACCGCGACGGCATCGACGACGCCGTCGCGGGCCACAGGAAATGGGACCTGCGGCGGGATGGGCCTAGGCCCAGGCCATCTGACCCCCTTTCTGGGCGTGGCGGAGGGTGAGACAGCGATGGCAAGGGGCGGGCAGGGGGGTGGCGTTGTGCCAGGCGGAATAGTGCCAGTGGAGACGGAAGGGCTAGATTTCGCGGGGGCGAGCCTTGTTTGCAAGGGGTTAGTTGATTCCAAGGTCCTAGGGGAGGGGGCGCAGGAGGGGCGGCGCCAGCAGCAGCAGCAGCAGCAGAAACAGCAAGGGAGGCGACCGGCCCCTAGCCGTGTGCTGGCGCCCATCGATGCCAACCGGATGCGGGATGACGATGGCGGCCATGGCGATGGCAGGGGCGGGGTCGGTGACAGGATCGCGGGAAGCAAGCTGTCCCTCAAGGGGAAGGTGCGCCATGTGGTGGAGGTGGAGGACATTGTCCTGACGGACGTCAACCGAGAGGAGGCCATCGGGGGTGGTGGTGGACATGATGATGATGGGAGGGGTCAGTATGCGGACCGGGGGGCTCACTATGCTGGTTATGATGATGACGATGACGACGATGATTATGGTGAAGGCGGGGCGCAAGTGCAGCCTCGTCAGAATGATGCCGCCACCACCATTAATCATGCCGGCCCGTACGACGCGGTCGCTGCTACCAATGGTGTCTCTGGCGTCGCTGGCGTGGGCCCGGTGATTCTGGCGACGCACCTGGCGGAGGGGTTGATCGAAAAGGTGCAGGTATGTATTAATGGGCCTGCCAGCCCCTCTATACATGCATGCTCCTCTCTGATGCTTCTCTCTTGTGGAAAGGTTCAGCGACAAGGGTCAGGTATGTATTCATGGGGAAACCAGCTTGTGTGCTCTTATTCTACCATCTTTCACAGTGTGTGCCTGCTCCCTGCCGCCCTTCACATCGTCAGCTACTTCCTTTCTGCCACCATTTCGATTGTGGCCCATGACGGGCGTGCCCCACTATGTATCAAACACCATCTTTCCACCATCGATTCATACCATGTGCAACTAAAAACAACTAACTACAGCTAAATGAGCTAGGTTTAACTAGATATGCCTAAATATACCCTCTGCTCCACCTGGCTCCATTACCGGTAACTTAGATCGTTTTTCTGTAGGCAATCAGATTTTACTAAATAAGACTTTACTCTCTGCTCCACCTGGCTCCACCTTCGGTTACTAAGATCATTTTACTATAGGAAATAAGATTAGGTAGTAATGAATATGGCCCACCATCTGGTACTAAGATGAACTCATATCGCCCGACATCGCCATTATGATTGATTGCCTTATCTTGCTGTCGCGGCGCAGGAGTGCTGTGACGTGTGCCAGGGAACCCTGGTCTCCTCCTTTGACCAACCTGTCTCCATCGTGGTCACCTCCGCCACCAAGGACGAAAAGGGGCGCTTTGTCGCGGTGAGCTGGGGGGATTGTCAAAAGCCTAGAACCCTTGTTAATGGATACTGTAGCATGGTAGTGGATACTATATCATGGCGCTGCATGGCTATACCATGGCGTCGCATGGTAACGAATACGGCAGTGTGGTCATGGATACGGTAGCATCGTGCCAGTGTTCAGCGTGCATGTGTTATAAAACAAGCATCTAAAGACTACGGCTGCGGAAGGCAACCCCCTTGGTTTCTGTCGTTGTTGAAACCTGAACAAGTCATACCCGCCCACGAGGTAGTTGGTGACCATTTCCGCACTTGTTGAAAATGTCTCCAAGCCCCTATAGTTACCCATACGTTTCATAGGTTTGCCCAATCAATGCGCATGCATTCCCGGTTTCGACTCATCGACCATCTGGCTGCCTGCTGTTCAGATCTGAAAAATGGAACAGGGGACGCCTTGCGGGGTTGCAGATCGGTTGTGATGAATGGGTGTCCAGTACCTGCTCCTTTGCTTGCGCGCGCCTGCTGCCGCTCATGTGTTGGTTTATGCACGATTGATGCATGATTTATGCACGATTCATGCATGACACCCTTGACCCTTTGTCGTCTTGGTTCCTCTGGGCTCATGTCGCTTCATCGGGGCCGCTCCTTGTGCTTATCCAGGCGCGCTCCTTCAATTACCTGGTCGCCATCCTCAAGGGCTGCCACGTCGTGGCGTTTGAATGTGAGGGTGCCGAACATGTTCGCGTGCGATCGGGTGCCAAGTGAACGCAAGGGTGAATGTGCGGGTTGCAATTGTCAGGGGATGCCTTGCGGAGCTTCAGGCCGCGGGGTGCTGACATCTGGGCTGCTGATGCCTCCGTTATCATCTTCTAATACTAGAGAACATCACCTTCATCTTCTATAGTTTTATCTATCTAGTAGTATAGTATTATCATCTATTTTCTATCATCTGTCTCTAGTATGATCATCTTCATCTTCTTTAGTATTATCTATCTAGTGGTATAGTACTATCATCTATTTTCTATTATCTGTCTATAATATGATCATCTTCATCTTCTTTAGTTCTATAGTTTTTCCTTCTATGATTATCTTCTGGTTATGGGGGGAGTCTCTATCTCCCGTTGGTAGTTGACCGCCCTGTTGGTCTGCTACGCCTGCCTTGTAGTTTCCCGCGTCACCGGTTTGCAGCAGGTCTATGGCTCATGATTCAAATCTCTTGCTGGCATTCCCGGCCTACAAGGTGTTCGTGGCATCTTCTCATCTCATCAGCTACAGTTATTCTAACGCCCGCGTATCCAGGCATCCCCCTTGTGCAGATTTCTGCATCGCATTCAGTGGTTCATTTGCCGCCCCACAGCTCGCCCTGTGTTATGGAGTGTAGGAACTTTGAACGACAGCTCATCAACCATGCACCGGCAGACGCGCATGAGTAAAGCATGATGCATCTGTTGTTACTCGGCTTTAGGTGCGATCCATCAGGACAGTGAACGGTAGAGGGACTGCCAGCTCAGGCTTTAGGATCGCACTAGACTGCTGGACTGTTGCGTGCAAACCACACTGTTTTTTTTTGTTTGTTATTCAGCTACTTCGAGACACGCATGCCTGGCCACAACACTGAGTTCCTCGATCCACATGAGCATGCAACAGAAACTCGATCCACATGAGCATGCAACAGAAACAGCACGCGCAGGGAACGCAAGGTGCAGCTTGGCGTTATTTGCCCTCCTTTGCCCATGCGAGGTCTCAAGGATGCGCCATACCGGGTTCAGTCAGATTCAAATTTTAAAAAAGCACCTATCTTCTTGTATTATAGTAAGCTCCACATATCAGCCCCTCATTGTCTCTAAATAAAGACCCTGAAAGCTGCAATGCGCCACCCACTATGATGCCTATCTGCTGTGATGCACCGTATTCAAACCGTCCTGTTAATAGGTAGTGACACAAAGTGAATACGACGTGTTAACCCCCCCACTCATTTGTATGATATGCACCCTTCGATCAAGCCTTAAGCCTTGAACCTTACAATGATTGGTGGTGATGTAACCCTCATCTGCATGACATGCCCCTTACAATCAAACCTCAAACTTTACTCTAAACCTTGAACCTTACTTCTAACCCTTTACTACCTTCCTACGTGCGCAGGAATTGCGGCGTCATCCTCTCAGTGATTCTTGAATCTTGATCTTGGTTGTTCACGCCTCAGGCCTGAACCTGATGACCCTTCCCCCTGCCTCTCTTCTGCAGGAATCGCTGCTTATTCCCCCAACATTGCCCGTGCAAAAGATACCCGTTTTCACTGGCAACACCTTGCAGCGATCCCAAGTTTCAAACACCTCACATTAAAAACTTCAAACCCTTATCCCCCCTCCCCCGCCTTGTCCCCCCTTCCCCCCTTCCCCCTTCCCCCTTCCCCCTTCCCCCTTCCCCTTCCCCCTTCCCCCTTCCCCCTTCCCCCTTCCCCCTTCCCCCTTCCCCCTTCCCCCTTCCCCCTTCCCCTTCCCCCTTCCCCTTCCCCCTTCCCCCTTCCCCCTTCCCCCTTCCCCCTTCCCCCTCCCTGCCTTCCCCTCTCTCCCCTTCCCCCTCCTCCCTTAACCCTCTCCTCTTTCTGCCCTCCCCCTCCTCGCCCTCGTACCCCTTATCCCCTCCCCACTCCCACCAGGGATCACCGCATGCCTCAGGCGCCGCCACTGGATACGCATGGACCGCTACAGAGTAGACGGGGATCGGAGGACAGCTGGCGGCGTGCGGCGCGGCCAGCTGTTCTGCCGCAAGCAGCCGCTCTTCCAGGTGAGCCCTGGGCCTTTTTAGTTCATTAAGGCGGCCAGAGCAGTGGATTCCTGGACTAAGACACTGATAGGGCCGCCTGGTCTACTCAATGCAGTGAGCCCCTCAGGACTCAACACACTTGATCAGAGGCCCCTTAATTTGGACTAATTAATAAGACCTTATAAATTCCCGAGCACGTTCGCAATTGACGTGCTCACTGTGTTCGAATCCGGTATGGTACCAAACTATTTCACATAGTAGAGGAACGTGTAAGAAATGTGAAACATTCAAAAGACGGCTAGTGTTATTTACTGTCTGCTTCATCTTAAGTCTAATGCGCTGTCCCCTTGTCACATCGCGCGCCCATCCTGTCCAATATCACGCCCAATCATCTCTCCTGGCACGCAACCCCCCCAATCCCCCAACCAGGGTGTCCAAGTCCACCTGGCGGGCGAGTTCCGGGCCCCCGACCCAGACCACACCCAGGTCACCCGACTGATCCACCTCGGGGGTGGCACCGTGCTGGAGACGTCCCCACCCCCCGCCCATGTGGTCAGCCGGCTGGTCATGCGGCCATTACAGCAAGCGCAAGCGCCTTCCCAGGATGGCTCACAGCTGCACTCTCCTTCGAGGGGTGACGAGATCGCAGGCCATGCGGGGGATGACGAGCATGAGAACGCTGCGAGGAATCGTGCGGCCCAACGGGCCATGCCAGAGCCTCCGGAGCACCAGGTGCTGGTCGTCGTGCCGTCTGCCAGGGTCACCCAGGAGGTGCGTGCCGCAGTTGCTGTTTGAGGCACTACCGCCAAGTCCGATGGCACTCTGTGGGCTGAGGTAGGAACTATGGGCTGAGGTAGGAAATGATGTAAGGAACTATGGGCTGAGGTAGGAAATGGTGTCAGGATCAATGGGCTGAGGTAGAAAATGGAGTAGGTAATATGGGCCGAGGTAGGAAATGGCGTAAGGATCTATGGACTGAGATAGGAAAGAGAGGTAGGGGCGGGTGAGAGCGATGGGAACAAGAGGAGCGGAGCTGGTATATTGGGGGAAGGACAAGTCTTGGCTGGGTGGCAGGTAGTGAATGCCAGGCGTCGCCAACCTGGGTTGCCTGCGTGGAGCGACTCTAGTGCAGAGGGTAACGACCAGTAGTGCATGCTTGCTTCCAGAGCCAGCCACCGCCATACAAACATATATATCTTAGCATAGTGGCATACTAACATATATACTAACATATGTACATCATAACATAGTAGTATACCAACATATATATCATACTAACATGCTGGGCTCCTCTGTCTCATTCCAACTTGCACGGAAAGTAGTTGACCTGGGGGCATGAGGTGCACGTTTGCTTTCCTCGGGTTTGATATTTCGTCTCCCCGAGGTTCCTTATGCCGCAGTCACTTGCTTTCAATTATGCCAGCGCCGCGCACATGTGTGCCGCCCTTCTGAGGAGGCTGCGTCGCAGGATAGCCTAATGGATGCTCTGTGTTTGGCATTGTGCCTCATCTACTGTCTTGAATGCGCCACTGCTTGCGTGACACTGGGCATGATGACTGGGTCTCAGCTGCTGAAAGACGTGGCGACCCGTTTCGGCTGCCCCCCGGTCAGCGTCGGCTGGGTGCTTGACTCGGTGAGTGATGGCTATCTACTTGCCTATCATCAAACACACCCAGTGAGAAGTACTCATACTCACATTCGCCCCCGTGGGGCTAGCAGTTACATCCGATCCACTGGTTCATATAGGAGAATTTCGAACGCACTTGCACCGCTTTCCGGTAAAGAGATTTTTCGCAGTTGGGCTATCGCTTGGGATGCCTTCGGATCAGGAGACCCCTAAAGCCGCGAAATCATCCAAGAGGTCCTGTGTTCGAATCCGGTATGGTAAAAAAAATATTTCACAGTATGCCAAGTACATGTTAGTACACTTGCGTGGATGCGGTGCTCGACTCGGTGCGTGACATCTGGGTTGGCGTTTTTCTCGCCCATCATCAAACACATCATGCCATGTGCATGTCCTGCTCGCCTGTCATTGATCTTATAGTAGTGTCTGAAGTGCATGCACTTACCTCGAGTTAGGCTGTGCAGATGTAAAGAATACAAGAATTTCATACTATGTATTCATCGGCTTTCTCAAAGTAATGGATATCTGAGTTTTCCCGCCTGCTTGAATGATGTCATCGCGGTTGCAGATCGGGGACTACGCCTTGCAGCCTACAGACGAATACTTGCACGAGCTGCCTCTTGTAACCAGATGACCGCCGGACAGATTTGCTGATCTATCTGCTCGTTTGATACTTGCAACGCAAAAGAGCTAAGTGGCTGGTCACCAGCCGGCTGCAGGCGTGACAGGCGCCTCTGACTAGGTTCTGTAGGGTTTTCTGGTCACTGGACGAGCACCCTAAGTGCAGGCAGGACCAGTTTTGGTGCTTGTAGATGCTTTGCTTGTTAACTTAGCTCCCTGTCATTTGCAAATGGCTGCTACATAGCCAGAGTTGATGGCCCGTCGGCCCCATTGTGTCATCTGCAAGTATCAAAATAGGACATCCACCACATCCATCGTATACCCGGAGTGAACGGGTTACTCATGCCAGTATGCATTATTTATACAGCACAACCACGTTTATACCACTGGGCCTGCAGTATATCAATTAATGAGACAACATATATTCATGGAGAGGACACGGATCGGCATGGCGTGGGCGCACCTCCATGACCACCGCCGCTGGTGGAGCGACCCCGCCCTACCCCGGATCGTCAAGCGTGACCTCTTCAAGGTCGTCATTCTGACGATCCTGACCTACGGCGCCGAGACCTGGACACTGACGCAGGAGCTGGAGCAACGACTCGACGGCGCCGTCACCAAGATTAATTAATTAATTAATTAAAATCATAGCTCCGTGGGAAGCATATGTAACACATAGCCCTGAGAAAGGGGCATCTATGGGTTTGTAATACAATCAGGGCTACAACCTGCAGGTGGAGGATGTACACCTATCACCTGCTCTTGGTGCACAAGGTGCACCTGCACCGCCATGATGGTTCATGCCTCCTCAACAAGCACAGGCACCCAGGGGGGCCGGGCTTGAGGAGAGGGCCTAGAAGGCCTGCATGACATATGGGGTGGAAGGTATGTGGCTAGGCTATAGCTGGTGTACACATGGCATCTCAGCAGAGAGTAACTCCCTGCATAGGCATAGCATGGCTAAATTCTTAATGCAACATCCATGGGAGGTCCCATTGTAGGCATGGCGTAGCTAAATACTGAAGGCATCATCCATGGGGGCCATTATCGGCGCACGTGCGCGTGGGCCACATGCTAGGCTAGGCCTGACTAATCTACACTACTGGTATAGGTTCCCTAGTCTGAGGTGGCAGGAGGGGCCTGCCAGGGCTTGTGGTCAACGTGGATGACCGCCCCCCTCCAGTACACCGGCTTCCCCCCTGCGCGCTGCCGGAGCTGAAGGTAGGTCGGCCATAGCTCGCGTCGCCGCTGTTGCTGGGCCAGGGCCAGCGTCACCAAGATGCTGCGCAAGGCCCTTAACATCCCCTTTGGTTTGCACATTAGTATAATGAGGATTTGTACGCTGATTTGCCCTATGTTTCCCACATTATTATTTGGTGCCTGGGCCTAGCCGGGCACCTGGCCCGCACAGATCAGGTAGATACATTAATTAATTAATTAATAGACACGTGACTGCGTCACATGAGCATAAGTCCTCAGTGGGAGGGGAACATGGGATGGAATGGATGGTATAAGCTATCTAGGTAGATACATCAGATAGACTAGCTGGCACCAAGCCCGCCCAGCCTGGGCGATATGTCCTCACCTGGCGTGCCCCCGGCCGCGCGCGGCAGGGCCGCCACCCGTGGACTTTTCGTGATAGACTCGGCATGGACATGTGCTACACTAGACGTGACGGGCTCACACGTACCCGGGCAGCCTCCTGGTTTGTCTGTAATATGGAGGCAGATGGTGCGCAAGGATAGATGGCAAGTAGTGATGAAGGAGACCACCCCCAAGCCTGTGGGGGCTCCGCGTGTGACCAAGTATGGCATTCATAGCGATTCGGACCGCGGTGCCCACACCCCTGTAACTAGGACCTAGATAGCTTACACCATCCATTCCATGGTGCTCACGTATGGCGCCGAGGCGTGGACACTCACCCCCACACTGGCATCTAGGCTAGACGGCACAGTTTACAGGATGCTCCGACAGGTCCTGAACGTAGGGTTTTCCAAGCGCCCGTCATCAGAGTCTTTGTATCAGGGCATGCCTCGTATTTCGGACGAGATTAGACAGCGTAGGATAGCATTTGTAGGACACCTTGCTCGCACCAGCCAGGTCGACACCGCCCTTGGTCTGGCCGGCCCCCAGCGGCTTGGCCAGCCAGGGCGGCACATTCTGACCTGGCCTGGCCCCAAGGGCATTGCCAAAAAGGTAGGGAAACATGTCACGAACTACGTACAGATGTTGCTGGATGACCTACTGGTCCCAGCCTAGTTTGACTACAGTATCCACTCTCTCTCCCTTCTTTGGACTGCCATGCAGAACAAGACGCGGTGGAAGAGGATTGTCAAGGCTCACACGCCCGACCCTGTGGGCAAACCACCTCCCCCCAAGCGGAGGAGGCGTTTTGATGAGTAGGGTAGTTAGGATTTTTCTAGACTAGCTAGATTAGAGTTAGGTTAGTTCGATTACGCGGCTCCTTCCACTCCACCCATCCATCAAGGAATATGTGCTACATGATCTCCCAACGGAGGCATGTTATAATTTAATTTAATTTTTAATTTAATCCATTCCATCCCATGTTCCCCTCCCACTGAGGACTTATGCTCACGTGACGCAGTCTATTAATTAATTAATTAATATTCATGGAGAGCAACTATTCATCGAGACGGGAAGGATCGTTTTACAGCGCTTATAGACCTAGTGACATACGTGCAGATGTGCAGTATACTATGCACCATAGCTGCTTTTGCCTATACTCAAACCAAACTGAGAAAACGAGACCAAAAACTTGCTCCGAAGTCCAAAAACAACTGGCCCCGACAGATGGGCCTTTGCAGTCCTTTGCAGTGTGGGCTATTCAAGAGATTCGCTCGGACCGCCCGCATTGACAGACTCATTTCTCTCGTTCATGATGCATCAGCACCGTATAATAAGATTACGTTATTTTTCCGAGAGAAGCTTCACAGCTCAAACAATATTGTACAAACATGCCAAATTTGCAAGAAACAGAAAAGGCGTGCGAATAGAGACTTAACAACCTTTCAGCACACCCAGATTCAAGGTGGCATGACGAGGCAAAAACTCCCCTACTTTTGCACTGCAGTCTGCCGAGAATAGCTCATGTTAGGCCTGACGACTCAAACCATGTTTGCCAGTGTTTTTATTAGTGGCGATTTGCCGCCAAATGTGGCGGTGTGGCACTTTTTTGGGCAAAATGTGGCGGTGCCACCCACTTTGACAGGGCTCCCAAGAAGCCACAATTTGGCCATGCTGTTCTACTTTGTAATTTCGTTTCGCCACAGGGTGGCCGTGCCTCAAGTTCACTCTAGTACAGGTTACGCCACAATTGGCGGTGTCAGCCGGTCTTCCGGCCGGCGTTCCGCCACAAGCCTCCCTAGTACTAGAATACTACTATGAGTACTACTATGACTGACTGACTTACTGACTGCATAGTGCATGTACATAGAGCCCGGCCAAGTGCCAAGTGGCAAGTGGCCCGCTGCCAGAGACTAGAGTGCACTGTGCAGACTGCAGCTTGTGTGCATTTTCACTTTTCAGGCTTCAGCTGGCTGGCGGCCTGGCGGCTGGCGCCTCAGTTATTAATAAGTCACTCGCCAGCCATACTGCATTGACTAATGTGTTTCGACTTTCGGCACTAGTAATCGTTGTTGTTAATTTACCAAGTACGCCCGGCGCCGATGCCTCAGACGGAGACGCTCGCCCACCTTGTGTACAGCCAGTACGGCGCTGCGCCGCGCTGACCCCGCTGCCGGCAGGGTCATTTGCTGCACCAAAAAGCCCGCCACACGTGGCCGTGCCAAGCCCACACATTGGCCGAGTAAACTGAAGTTTTCATAGTTCGAAACGCCACAAGTGGCCTAGCTAGCGCCACTAGTAACGAAAACCTTAAAAAAACACTGATGTTTGCCTTGCCCATAATACCTCAAGTGGGGCAAAATCCTATCTCTTATGGAAGCTTGTATGCCCGAGCAATTAATTAATTAATTAATTAATTAATTAATTAATTAATTAATTAATTAATTAATTAATTAATTAATTAATTAATTAATAGACACGTGACTGCGTCACGTGAGCATTAATTAATTAAGTAATTAATAGACACGTGACTGCGTCACGTGAGCATAAGCCCTCAGTGGGAGCGGAACATGGGATGGAATGGATGGTATAAGCGATCTAGGTCCTAGTTACAGGGGTGTGGGCACCGCGGCCCGAATCGCTATGAATGCCATACTTGGTCACACGCGGAGCCCCCACAGGCTTGGGGGTGGTCTCCTTCATCACTACTTGCCATCTATCCTTGCGCACCAGCTGCCTCCATATTACAGACAAACCAGGAGGCTGCCCGGGGGTGAGCCCGTCACGTCTAGTGTAGCACATGTCCATGTAGCAAAGCGAGCACGTGCCTGGCGCATAACATAATCCACTACAATAATAAACAGGTACGGCGACAGGACGCAACCCTGCCAGACGCCGGTCTGCAGTGGGCAGGGCGGGGTAATGCCGTGGTGAGTGCGCACCGAAGTGGTCGACCCCTCATACAGCGTGCGGATGACGGTAATCAGGGGAGTGGGGACGCGAGCGCGAGCAAGTACAGCCCATAGAGCGTCCCAGAGGACAGAATCAAAAGCCTTGATACGACGTGAGCATAAGTCCTCAGTGGGAGGGGAACATGGGATGGAATGGATGGTGTAAGCTATCTAGGCCCTAGTTACAGGGGTGTGGGCACCGCGGCCCGAATCGCTATGAATGCCTTACTTGGTCACACGCGGAGCCCCCACAGGCTTGGGGGTGGTCTCCTTCATCACTTCTTGCCATCTACCCTTGCGCACCATTGAATTGAATTGAATTGTAACATGACTCCGGTGGGAGTATATGTAGCACATAGCCCTTGAGAGGGGGCATATGGCCTATCATACATCCTAAGCTACTTCCTGCAAGGGTGGGGATGTAAAGGACCCTTGCTCTAGGTGCACCAGGGCACTTGCATCCCCATGATCTTCAAGCTATGCCAAGCGAAGGGGGAGCCTGTCATGGGGGGGAAGATCATCATAGATATACAAAGAAGCTAGGGCATGGCGTCTTGCGCACCATCTGCCTCCATTAATTAATTAATTAATTAATAGACACGTGACTGCGTCACGTGAGCATAAGTCCTCAGTGGGAGGGGAACATGGGATGGAATGGATGGTATAAGCTATCTAGGTCCTAGTTACAGGGGTGTGGGCACCGCGGCCCGAATCGCTATGAATGCCATACTTGGTCACACGCGGAGCCCCCACAGGCTTGGGGGTGGTCTCCTTCATCACTACTTGCCATCTATCCTTGCGCACCATCTGCCTCCATATTACAGACAAACCAGGATGCTACCCGGGTACGAGTGAGCCCGTCACGTCTACTGTAGCACATGTCCATGCCGAGTCTATCACGAAAAGTCCACGGGTGGCGGCCCTGCCGCGCGCGGCCTGGGGCACGCCAGGTGAGGACATAACGCCCAGGCTGGGCGGGCTTGGTGCCAGCTAGTCTATTTGATGTATCTACCTGATCTGTGCGGGCCAGGTGCCCGGCTAGGCCCAGGCGCCTGTGCCTAATAATGTGGGAAACATAGGGCAAATCAGCGTACAAATCCTCCTGTGAGTCATTACTAATGTGCAAACCAAAGGGGATGTTAAGGGCCTTGCGCAGCATCTTGGTGACGGCGCCGTCGAGTCGTTGCTCCGGCTCCTGCGTCAGTGTCCAGGTCTCGGCGCCGTAGGTCAGGATCGTCAGAATGACGATCCTTGAAGAGGTCACGCTTGACGATCCGGGGTAGGGCGGGGTTGCTCCACCAGCGGCGGTGGTCATGGAGGTGCGCCCACGCCATGCCGATCCGTGTCGTCATGTCGTCCTCGCAGTCGGGAAGCCAACTGCCGAGCAGCTTGAAGCGGCCGGAAGGAGGGTAGTTGACCTCGGCATCGTCTACTAAGAGGCGGAGTGTGGGTGGGGGCCCTGCCATGCCGAGGGCCAGGGCCCGATCAATATTAACCCTTAATTTGTACTGAGTCCGTTTTCGTGGCGCCAGTTAAACTCGCGCCACTCTAACGGACTGAGTTTGTGGCAGAACCAGGCGCCGCGCCAAAAATACTTCAACGGTCAAACCTGGGGGGATCGAAAGATCTAGACGTAAGCTATGCCTGGCACTATTCAGACCGTACTTTGGACAACTGGCCAGGGAGATATACTCAATCAAAGTTGGGGGGGTACCATGGTCAAACGGGACCGACGTGAATGAAAATAATTGACGTCCGCGGCTATGGCGGTGCAGGCAAATGACTGGTACGAGAGCATGGCTTGGAATTTTGAACTCAAATTTTGTAGTAATTATCCTTGAGTGTTATAAAGGTTATATCTCTGGCCGTGAAGCGTCTGGATGTGCGCAAGTATGTCTCTAGGTTCTAATCGGTGCAGCAGATCCTGTCAGCGGCCAGGCGGTGACAGTGCGTATGCTACCTGTTGTTCGGCAGCAAACGTCCATATATTTGCGCGTGGATAGACTTGTTACGTTATTCTTGACATGTTTTATTAGCGATGACGGCCAGGAAAGGTTCGAGGCTATGTCCGTGAGGTGGGAGTGATGGCTCCCGCACAGCAGGTAATCTGCGGTTTCGACCTGGTACGTATTAACATGTTAGCGTGTATACATTACAGTACCAAGTCGTCCTATCGTTTATAAACTAGTTGTAGACATGTAATCGATGGTTTTTACTTGTCGTTTTGTTGCTTTAGTGCTTGTACGCGTTCGCTTGTGATGGTTGGGGAATACCACTATGTCACGCAGATTTTGGACCAGATTTGATTGCTATTAGCTAAGGCTTCAACGAAACCAGTGAAGTAGCGTTTGGTATTGTCTCTTAACATGGTGGGCTTGATAACGGGATGCTTTTCCCTGCACAGACATAGCGAGACAATTGGTTTTCTGGCCAGCTCTAGGCATTGCTTCTTGGTTTGCTGGCCCAAGTTATCCTTCTGCTTGTGCGTCCATAGTGCATGCAAGAAACATGAATGGCCAGGGCCTGCTTGCATGGAAGCACAACCAGGTGAGTTCTTTTGTTTTCTCTATCATTGCCAATCATTGGAATTGCTTTATAGTGTGTTGGATGCATTGATAATGTAGCTCCTTGTGAACCCGTTATACGCTTGGTTTTGGGCCTTGGCACAAGCTTTATACTTGTTGTATAGCATGCTGTTGTGATTTTTAAGCTGGAAATGTGTTGGGAATCCATGTGTGGCCATCTATGATGTTTTGTGCCACGTTGGAATTGAATGCCTATACGGTAGTGCTACCAAAACACCCCAAAATAACTGCATCCGTTATAACGGTCTGAGCTATTTTGGGCTGTATGCTAGCTAGCCTGTGCAGTTCTATGGCATGTCATGTTGTGAATGCATCTATGGCATGCTTGTGATTATCTTAAACTCCCCTCAAAGGGCCAGGGTCAGCAGATTTTGAGAAATGGTCCATATTGCATTATATATCTCTTGAACCCCATCTGCACCGTACCCCCTTGGGGGGGGTGCTATTTATAGCAGCTGTGGGGCATAGATATGTGACCAATGACATGACCCCAAAGTTATTTGATATAAAAGCATCCTTGGTTCCAAGGTGGGGCCAGAAAATGTTATTTGGCTAGATACTCTCATACTTACTAAGATGCCCATACTCAGTCCGTTCTGGTGGTTCCAGTTGACACAATTGAAGGGTTAATAACTGCGTCACGTGAGCATAAGTCCTCAGTGGGAGGGGAACATGGGATGGAATGGATGGTGTAAGCTATGCCCGAGCAATATACAGTGTCTAAACACTTCTGAACCTGAATCCGCCCATCTCAGCGGCACCGTGAAATTTTCAGACAACTGAGAAAACAGTTTGCCCTGGCGCAGCACACTTGCAAATAGTCGTTCCATAGCATACATTTTAAACCATAAGCCCAAACTGATCCGACGCAAAATGATGCATTAACGCGCCCACACGAGCCTGGGACCTACGCCATCCATAGCCGCACCTCACGGGGCACTTTTCAGTGTTCACTGTGAGCGCATCAAATTATTGATGTTGCCCAAGTCATATAATTGTACAGTCAACAATCGTACAATGTTTTTGTTTACATTGTTAGTGGAGCATTGTAGTTGCGTATTGGGATTTGGGGGCCAAACGCCAATGCCCGGCCCGTCTAGGCAGGTGTCCTGGTCTATGGCGTACAAGCATTCACGCCGTAAGTTGGGTTGGCTTAAGTTGGGTTCACGCCTTAAGTTGGGTCAAATAGGGTTTCGGCATTCCAAGTTCAAAATAGTTCAGAATATTATGTTTTAGTATCTTTAGTTCAAATTAGTAGAATTTAGTTTAATCATTCACGCCTTAAGTTGGTTTCACGTCTTAACTTGGGTTGACAAAAACCTCGAACCCAACTTAAGGCGTGAATGCCTGAATTGTATCATGTATGCCCGTTCAGAACTAAACTGTGGCGCCAGAATTATGGTTCATACCCAGGTCAATGGTCAATGGTCATACCCCAATTGCTCGTGAGCTGCAGTATCTGCAGCTACAGTACTGTACAGTAATTCAGTTCTGTTCAGCCCTGCGGCGTGGGACCCAGTAGGCAATAACAACACCACCAATAGCCAGCACATGGGACGATCATGCCTTCAGGCTTCAGCAATGCGACACCGCTGTCAGTAGGTATGCTCGCGAACCATCGAGGTTTGCATCCTCGCCCTTGTCTCCATGAAAGCTTGACCGATAGCTAAATTGCGGTCGCCTGGTCGATCCGCTCATTTGATATCGATGACGCTGTCCAAATTTATGTCGGATTAGCTCTAAACGTAACAACAGGTGTGCCTTCAAATAGGCGTATTCATGAGGTCTCGTCGGTTTGGTTTCTTCTGTGCTGGTAAATTGAGAGGCGTTATAATCTGCAAGCTGAAATAAGGCGTCTGTCCTGGCTGGCTAGCGTGAAGTTCGGTCTTGCTGATGTCGTCAGCGGCAGTCTGACGCGCGAAAGTCTTAAAGCCTTTCTTTTCTCCTACTTGACCCATCACGATGGTTAAAAATTACCGGAAACGCAAGGCCTTGGATGATGAAGGTGACGGAGAGGAAGAGACCGTTCCCGTGGCCCAGCTGCTGGAAGAGACCCGCTTCGCGCAGCAGCAACGGCTGAGGACTAAAGGCGTGGAGGCCGAGAAACTGCTGATCGGGCCAGCGACCACGACGCTCAAAGCCGCCGCTGAGGCCGAGGTAGCCAAACCAGAGGATGCGGCCCACGCGCTGCAAGACACGTTCTCTGCTGAGACGCTGCAGGCGGCCGACGACCCCCACATGATGAAGTTCATCGAGGAGGAGCTGCGTAAGCAGAGGGGCGAGCAGCCCGAGACCTCCCAGGCGGAAGCCGAGAAGAATCTGGAAGCCGAGCTGTACGTGATCCCCGAGCACCTGAAACCGGTCCCGCGGAACAACGACACCAACGAGGAGCAGTGGGCGACGGGCATCTCCGAGGTCCAACTCCCCGTAGATCACAAGGTGAAGAACATCGAGGCCACCGAGGCGGCCAAGCGCGCGATGCTCGAACGGAGGGCCAACTGGGCGCGCAGGGACGCGTACGCGGGCCCTGGCAGGGGCGGGCTGGCCCTCCCTGCCAGCTTCAGCGCTGACTACAGCACACGCGCGCGCGAGTACGCGATCCAGATGCGCATGCGCGACAATCCGAATGCGCGCGAGCGGGGGGTGGACTTCGACGGGTTCCGGGGAGGGGGAAGGGGCGGGGGCGGGGGGCGGGGGGGCTGGGGGGGAGGGCGGGGTGGCGGTGGCGAGTTCCGTGGTGGCATGGGTCGTGGTGGTGATATGCCACGTCAGACGGCCACCGATGACATCATCTTGGACCGCTTCCGTAAGCGGGAGCGTGATCGCCTCATGCGGCGCTGATGTCATCATTGTTTCGCGTCGGGGACTGACGTCATCGTCGTGGTTGTCCCCGTTGGTTTTTGACATGGCCGTTTACTCTTGATTTACTCATGATGATGGCTGTGGAATTGAGGTCGGCAGCAGAGGAACCGATAACTGATAACGAGGAGGGAATGCACAGAAGAGGAGCGCTGCGCTGCTAAAAGTGCTTTTTACACTATCCCTTGATGAAGTGTCAGGGAGTCTGAGACCTAGACGCATGGCACGGTGACAGCAGCGAGAAGGAAGGATTGCCGGGAAGCTTCGTCGTTGTCATGCAAGCCAGCCCCCTTCCGGCACTGACAAGCGGAGGGTGAATTTGGTGGTGGCGCTGGTGCTTGTGGTAATGGCGGTGGCGCTAGTGGTGGTGCATGCCTGCGGTCATCACCAAACTTACCGGGTCGCTGCCACGCATGGAGCTTGTTCAACATTATCGCAAGCCAAACCCCCTTGCTTTCAGGATTGCCTTGCAAAGCCGTGGCTACGCCCAACGTTCGCATTGCTGCTGGCACTCGGTACTCTCTGTGCCAGGCGCACTTAGGTGGGGACGGACCCGGGTGGACCTGGACGATTGGAGTCATGAAATGCACGTGACTGCGTGAAGTCGGATAGTCCTGTGGTCTCGAGTGTATTTCATGGGCTTCAAGGCCAGTCCCATGCCCCCTTCTTATTGTGCATCAAACAGGTTTGAAAGGTACCTACTCAAGTTGGTACCCAATTGACTCTCCCAATGGAGCCGCATTAATGAATGAATGGACTTCAAGTCTGGCTTGGTTCTGGTTGTTCAAGTGTTTCATGGACTTTGAAGTGAGACGACCAGTCAACTGTTGTTGGTCTCATCGTTCCTTAGTACTCAAGTTTTGTTGGGAAATGGATTATGGGAACCCCCACGCAGGACCCCTTTGGAATGCAACGGGAGTTGTGTCCCACTCCAAGGAAGTGGCATTGAGGGACAGGTCGTTGGCTAGGAGAAAGGGTCACAGTTGTAATCTAGGAATCGTTATTGAGGGAGACAACTCTTCCTGTGAGTTATGATCACGTGCTATTGACATAGAAGGGCCAGAAGTCTACTTACTCTTGGTTGAGCTGCAGTGTAGCTACCTGGCGCTCGTTGACTAAACTTACACCGTACACTAGCAATTAGTGAATTCAGTACGTAGTGACACTCACTAATATCAATTTGTGAGACAACGTAGTGTTACATATATTCAATCCAGATTTTTCGTTTATGTTTATTTGGGTGCCTTCACTCTGATGTAGGTAATTAAAAAATATATATTCAATCCAGATTGAATACAAAGAATAGTTGTCTAACTTAATAGTGACCTATTGGGTCAGCGCTACTTTTTAACGTATGATCGAGCCAGTTAGGCAGACACTCCTGGCCAGTTAGGCTCGAAACACACGCCCTGATCAAGCAAGCTGTTTCCGGCCCCACCGTCTAGGTCATCGATCTAGTCGCTCTACACGTAAGCAAGCAATAATTTCAATTAATGCACAAGGCTACACATTTCCATAGATCTCCATTCATATTCATCATCCCAAACGACTCGAAAACACGGACAAGATAACGGCAGGCTCAAGCTACCGTGGTCCGGATTCTCCCGATTTCTGGCCTGCGCTGGTTGTACGTCTCCTTGGTATGAGCCAGATCAATGTCGTTAAGCAATTAAACAATAAATTATAACATTATAACTTAATTATAACGTAATATAACTGACTAGCTAGACCTTTTCAGTGGTTTTCCATTTGCTCACCACTAGACACTCCCGGCCAGTTAGGCTCGAAACACACGCCCTGATCAAGCAAGCTGTTTCCGGCCCCACCGTCTAGGTCATCTTGTCGCTCTACACCTAAGCCAGCAATAATTTCAATGCACAAGGCTACACATTTCCATCTCCATTCATATTCATCATCCTGAACGACTCGAAAACGCGGACAAGATAACGGCAGGCTCGAGCTACCACAGTGTGGTCCGGATTCTCCCGATTTCTGGTGGCCTGCGCTCGTTGTCTCCTTAATTGATAACATGACTCAGTACGTTGGGAGATCATGTGCAGCACGTACAACGCCCACACTAGTTGATTGCATACCAAATTTCTTCCCTTCTCCGTCCCGAAACATACGCCAGAGTTTGGTTTTCCGTGCTGTACACTTGTCTTCTCCCGGGCTCACTTTTGCAAAAAACATTAAATTAAAATAAATTAAAACATTAAAACATTAAATTAAAACATTAAATTATAACATGACTCCGTTGGGAGATCATGTAGCACATATTCCCGTGGATGGATGGAGGGGGGACAAAGCCGCGAAACCGAACTAATCTAACTCTAAGCTAATCTAATCTAGAAAACCCTACCTATTCTACTCAGCAAAGCGCCCCTTCCGCTTGGGGGGAGGGGGCTTGCCCACAGGAGCGGGCGTATGAGCCTGGACAATGGTCTTCCACCTCTTCTTGTCCTTAGCAGTCCAAGCAAGAGAGAGCAAAAAACATAAGTCGATCCTAAGTCCAAAGTACCTTTTTCTCCTGTTATGGCGAGTTCTCATGCAAATCCAATCTAACCACGAGCCACGAGCCACGAGGTAGCCATGGCTAGGACGGCGGAGCACACAACTTTCACGTTTGGGCACCAAATTCGGCGCCCGTGAATATCACAATCCCTTCGTCTTTCTAAGACGCACACGCTGATATATTTTCCCAAAACTAAAACGCAATATTATGGCGGGCAAATCAACGCTCGACTACGCAACGCAGCCTGACGGCTGCGCTGAGCCAAGAAAATTCGCCTGCAGCTCCGACTGCAGCTTCGCCCGGCAGATCAGGCAGCGGTGACACTACTCAAGAGTTAGTAGTGCACTCGGCGCTCCTGCGGCCTGGCCCCTGGGCCTCGCCTGATCCCAAGCGCAACCGCCCAGCGGAATCGCGCCCACCAGAACCGCCCGCGCTCGGCTAACTAATATCAGGTTCAATGTCGCCGACCACAACTGGACCAACATGGCCCCGACCAGTGCCCTGTCCTGCATCTTTTACGGGGACTACTACGCCTCGCTTTACGACCTGTGCGGCCCCCCCAAGCTCCGGACAGTATCAACCGCCTCATTCATCTATACGACTTAGACGGCACATGGTGTCCCCTCACCTATGTGACGTCCGGACCATCCCCAAGATTCCCGCCCCCGCGCCGGTCAGCACCTCATCCTCTGCTCACTTCTCATGCGCTCTGATGGCGAGATTGGGCCAGGGTCAGGTCGTCGTCCAGCGTGAAGTGAGTCCTTGAGAGCTTCTTGCGGTTTTTTAGAAACAACAGCTTGTCCCCCATGTACTTAAAGGTGAGGAGCACGGGTGCCGGGCCAGCCTTACCCCGCGCGCGGGGGAGGCGTACAGCCGACATCCGCAGCTCACCAGTGAGGTGCATGGGGGCAAGAATGTCGCGCTTAAATGCCGTGGGAAGAGTCGTCGAGGTCTCATCTGCATGCCGGCTGGTCGAAGTGCTTGACGATGACGTTGTGGCTGCGCTGGGTGCGGTCGGCCTCCTCGCGGAGGTCGAGGGCTTGTTGCTTAAGCTGTGCCGCCCGCGATGGTGGAGGTGGTGGAGGTGGCGTGGTGCTTGAGCAGGTCCGCCCATGCAGGTCTGGGTAGGAGGGGCGTCGTCGCCTGGGCCAGCGGGGGCTGGCTTGGCGGCAATGTCCTTCACCGACTGGGCGGTGATGCCGGCGGTGTTCTGCATGCACTCGATGGCGATGGCGGTGTCCTTGAGGCGCTGGTCGATGTCAAGAAGCTGGGCCTTGAGGGCGGCGGTGGAGGTGGAGGTGGCAGCGGAGGTGGAGGCGAGGAGAGTGGAGGTGGAGGTGACGGTGCTGGAAATGTGAGGGAGCTCAGCAGCCAGCGTGCCGCCCATTGCCGCCACATCTGTTTCACGTGCTGCTCGAAAGCTTCCTGGAGGAGGGTGCGGATGATGGCTTCGGTGGCGAAGGTGGGGGGGGCCGGGGCGGGCGGTGGGGAAGCCCAGATCTCGGCGTCGGAGCGCCCGACTGGAGGGAGCAGAGGGCGAAGCGCTGGAGCCGGGGGCGATTCATGCGGAGAACTTTTGGGAGATCCTCGGCGGTGTCGAAAGGCTGGCCGGCACCTGGCCAGCGGCCGCGGTTGTGGGAGATGAGGTGCGAGCACAGGGCTACAAGCGAGGCGTGCGTGCCGAAAAACACGGCTTCCATGAAGGCTCCCGGGCTTCGTGTCCAGAAGCCAGGTGCATTGACGTCAAAGGCGATCTCGTCCCAGTGCAGCTCGGCAGGGCGACTGCGCTTGGGCTCAGGCGATGCAGATGGCGAGGCAAGCCCGGGGGGCTGGGCGATCACCAGTGCGCGTCTATTGTCACCGCTGCCTTCCGGACCTGAGGGCGAAGCTGCAGCCGGAGCTGCAGACGTATTTTCATTGCTTAACGCACCCGCCAGGCTGCGTTGCGTAGATGATCGTTTGCTCGTCATATATTGCGTAACAGCTTCGGAAAATTATAGCAGTGTGTGCGGCTTAGAAAGACGAAGCGATGGTGATATTTACAGCCGAATTCGGTGCCCAAACGTGAAAGTTATGAGCTCCGCCGTCAGCCATGGCTACCTCCTGGCTTGTGGCTTGCATGGCGGATAAGCTGTTGTGCAAGAAGCCCTCGGGGACTTCCTGCACGCTGGACGATGACTTGACCCTGGCGCAGCAACAGCGGCAACGGGAGCTATAGCCGACCTACCTCCAGCTCCGGCAGAGCGCAGGGGGGAAACCAGTATATTGGTGCGCCTATAATCGCCGACTAATTCCCATGGATGATGCAGAAGTCTGATTTGCGACTGAGGCTCTGGCGATTGGGCTCACTCCGAGCCACCGCCCGACCTCTTTCTACTTGATGGCTCTCGAGTCCTGTATCAGGACCGCGTCATTGAAGTTGCTGGGTAGCTTACTCCCCAGCTGCGAGGTCGATGCGGACCACCGTATCTCCCTCGCCTGGCACGCTTTACGCCAATACCAGGCCCTGTGGCGCAAGCCCTTGGGCAAGCTAGAGAAACAGGACCTGGCAGTCGCCCTGCCAAGCCGAACTGGGAAAAGTCTACCAACCCAATTCTGGGTATGTTGTCCCCTTGGGCCAGGCCACGTCAGAATATGCCGCCCTGGCTGGCCGATCCGCTGGGGGCCGGCCAGACCAAGGGCGTCGTAGCCATAGCTCCGGTAGATTCAAGTTCGCCTTCACCATCATCATCGATTTACCCACAGCTCGATCCCAGTGGGACTATGTGTTGACCGGTGCACCAGATTTTTTGCTGACACGAACAGCGTCTGCACAAGCTCGCGTTGGGCATATTCAATTGCACGTATCGAAGTTGTCTCACTTAGTATGGCAAGCCATATGTAACTGGTAACATACTCCTTTGTTTTCATTGCTGTGTTTGTCGCGCGCCGGTTGATGGAGGAGGTGCGTCGCCTTTCCCCTGACAGTTTGCCGCTGGTCTTCATTTTTGTTGACTATATCAAGGCCTAATAAATTCGTTCGCTTTCAATGCACCTGAGCCGGAGCCCGCGCTGCGAACCCTTCTCTCCTATCAATGACGACGCTCGCGGCCCCGCGGCCCCGCGGCTCTAGCAGTGGGATCTGCCTAACTCCCCTTCCCGCCCCTTTGCCTTCGCAGCCCTCGAGCTGTCGGAGAGAGAGCAACGGGCCGGCAGTGAGCCAAGTTCGCCCCGCCTCGCGCGGCCGCCTCCGAAACCTCCTCAGACTGCGCGCATTTCTTATGCGTGCAGACGCAAACTCATTCTACCTGGCCACCCGAGCCAACCGTCGGCGTCGCCTCGACGCGTTGGCAGGAAGAATCGAAATGGTGATTGAAAGCGTAAGTCCCCAACCCGCCCCCCCTACCCCACCACCTCCACCCCCACCCCCATCACCACCCTGCTCCATCTCCGCCCCCACCCCCGCCTGCACCCCCCTTTTCGGTCAACGCGCGCCCTTGGTCATCGCCACCTTCAACGCCCGCACGCTCCAGCCCGACGCTGTCCGCTGTCACTGCCTGCGCAGTGACGACTGTCAGTGCCATCGAGTCTCCAATCTTATTGGTTTCTGCATCGACAATAATATCGCCATCCTGGGAATCCAAGAACACAGGCGCACTGCATCGGCCCGCGGATCAACTGCCCTTGTTGCTGACGACATCGACGGCTGGCGGTTCTACTACGGAGGCGGCGACGGCACCGGGAACGGGGGCGTCGGTCTCCTCTGCTCCCCGCTCGCCGTACGCCACATGGGCGAACCCCAGCTGGTCAACGCTCGGCTCCTCGTGGCCACTTTTCATTCGATGGAGGGCCACTCGACCTACGCCCTGACGGTGGGCGTTGGTTACGCACCCCACTCCGGCCACCCAGAACAAGACCGCAAGGACTTCTTTGCAGCGCTGGAGAACCTGGCGAACGGCATCCCTGGTCGCAACTACCTCGCTCTGCTGCTGGACGCCAACGCCACGCTACCACCGGGTACTGGCGGATGTCAGCACGCCCCCAACGGTACGGTCTCCAATGCCAACACTGAACTTTTTGCTGATTTGCTTACGACATGCGATTTGGTCACTGCCAACACCCGCTTTCCACATAGTCCAGATGCTTTGGTCACACACACCTCGCCAACTGGCACTGAACGCTGCATTGACTATGTTGTAATGCGCAAGCGTCATCAAGGATCTGTACTAGCTGCTCGCTCGCATGTGATCCCCCTGGTGCGCTCCGATCATCGCATCGTCACCGCCCGCATCCGCCTGCGATTCCCCTCGCCCTTTCGTAAGCACGTGGCACCACCTGATTTGCGCACACTTCAGTTGCTCGAGAAATCTGACGACGCTCTGGAGGACTTCCCTGAAAAACGCGCCCACAAGCGCGCCGCAGAGGCGTTCGTCGACGCGCTGGACATCCCGGCCAGCCACGCCCAGCTGTTCGCTGCCGGCCCGGCATCGGCCCTTCGGCACCTCGCTGACAAGCTGCCCGCGGCCGGGGCCCTACTGCCCCCCCGCCGCCCGCCCCGCTTCACCAGCCTGCACCGGCTCCCCGCCGTCATCCAGGCCCGGCAAGCCCTGCGCGACAACAGCGACCCCGCCCGCTACGCCCGCCTCAAAGCCGATTACCACTCGGCCATCCGGCAGGCGACCAAGGAGCAGGAGGACCTTCATGTCCGCGAGTACTTCGCCCACCTCAAGGACCAGCACGGCAAGTACGCCTGGACCCGCCTGCGTCACGCCCAACGGCCCGCCGGCGGCGCGCAGCCGGCGCCGCGGACGCTCTCTGGCTCACCGCAGCAGCAGCTCGACCAGTGGTATTCCTCCCAGTCCCGGCTGCTCGGCGCCCCCCCGCCGCCTCCGCCGCTTGGCCCTCTGGCGGCCGCACGCCTGGCAGTAGCACCGGCGGACGTCCCTGCGCCGCCCACGCCGCCCGCCGCTGAGCAGGACTACACGTACCCAGCCCTGACGGAACCCCTGGCCGACCCCAACGAGCTCCCGCCGTTCACCGAGCTCGAGCTGAGCACCGCCGCCAAGCAACTCCGCTTCTATGCCGCCGTTGGACCTGACCAGCTCCCAGCCCCGGTGATTAAGCTGACGGCGCTCACGGGGTTCCTGCTTGACGTCTGCAACCGGATCCTGCTTGCCGACGCGCCGCCGATTCCTGAGTGGCAGCACAGCTACCGTATTATGCTGTACAAAAACAAAGGTTCCCCTGACGACCCCGCCAACTACAGAGGAGTCTGCATCCAGAGCGCCGCACTTAAGTTGTTCATGCGCATGATCCTCAACCGCCTTCGTTCTGCTCTCGACTGTCACCTTGGGGAAAGTCAAATGGGCTTCCGTCCTGGGCGCAACACCGTCATGGCCATCTTCGTCGCGCGTCGCCTCTTCGAGGAAATCGCTCTCCTGCAACCTGGTGAGTTTCCCGCCATCCTGATCTTCGTCGACTTCATCAAGGCTTTTGATTCTGTCCTCTGGGACGCTCTATGGGCTGTACTTGCTCGCGCTCGCGTCCCCACTCCCCTGATTACCGTCATCCGCACGCTGTATGAGGGGTCGACCACTTCGGTGCGCACTCAACACGGCATTACCCCGCCCTGCCCACTGCAGACCGGCGTCTGGCAGGGTTGCGTCCTGTCGCCGTACCTGTTTATTATTGTAGTGGATTATGTTATGCGCCAGGCACGTGCTCGCTTTGCTAGCATTGCAGGCCGTGCCCCTGGCCTAGCGATCACGAACGAGCTTGGGGAAGGGGGGCCGACTAACAAGCAGAATTTACTAGCTGACCTCATTTATGCCGACGACATCACGCTCATCGAGAAGCCGGAGTCTGCCCAACTTTGGCTGGACTGCCTGGCGCTCGAGGCTCGGGCGGTTGGTCTAGAAATCAGCCCCAAAACGGAGGCCCTGGCCCTCGGCATGGCAGGGCCCCCACCCACACTCCGCCTCTTAGACGATGCCGAGGTCAACTACCCTCCTTCAGGCCGCTTCAAGCTGCTCGGCAGTTGGCTTCCCGACTGCGAGGACGACATGACGACACGGATCGGCATGGCGTGGGCGCACCTCCATGACCACCGCCGCTGGTGGAGCAACCCCGCCCTACCCCGGATCGTCAAGCGTGACCTCTTCAAGGTCGTCATTCTGACGATCCTGACCTACGGCGCCGAGACGTGGACACTGATGCAGGAGCTGGAGCAACGACTCGACGGCGCCGTCACCAAGATGCTGCGCAAGGCCCTTAACATCCCCTTTGGTTTGCACATTAGTAATGAGGATTTGTACGCTGATTTGCCCTATGTTTCCCACATTATTAGGCACAGGCGCCTGGGCCTAGCCGGGCACCTGGCCCGCACAGATCAGGTAGATACATCAGATAGACTAGCTGGCACCAAGCCCGCCCAGCCTGGGCGATATGTCCTCACCTGGCGTGCCCCCGGCCGCGCGCGGCAGGGCCGCCACCCGTGGACTTTTCGTGATAGACTCGGCATGGACATGTGCTACACTAGACGTGACGGGCTCACCCCCGGGCAGCCTCCTGGTTTGTCTGTAATATGGAGGCAGATGGTGCGCAAGGATAGATGGCAAGTAGTGATGAAGGAGACCACCCCCAAGCCTGTGGGGGCTCCGCGTGTGACCAAGTATGGCATTCATAGCGATTCGGGCCGCGGTGCCCACACCCCTGTAACTAGGACCTAGATAGCTTATACCATCCATTCCATCCCATGTTCCGCTCCCACTGAGGACTTATGCTCACGTAACGCAGTCACGTGTCTATTAATTAATTAATTAATCAAGGCCTTTGACACGGTCCTCTGGGAGGCTCTTTGGGCCATCCTAGCTCTGGATCGAGTGCCACCTGCATTTATTGCTGCCATTCGCCGACTGTATGAGGGCTCACAGGCAGTAGTGCGGACTGCGGAAGGCACCACCCCACCATTCCCCCTTCACCACGGGGCAGTGTGGCAAGGTTGTGTCCCGGCTGTCCCCATACCATTCATTATTGTCGTGGATCACGTCATGCGCCGAGCACGTGCGCGCTTTACTGCTCTTAAGGGGTTCGAGCCAGGCTTGGACATCCTTAACGAGAAAGAGCATGGCGGGGTTAGACCGGGTTACCGCCTGGCCGACCTGATTTATGCAGATGACACCACCCTCATCGCGCGCCCCGAGCACATTCAGACCTGGCTGGACTGTCTGGGCCTGAAGGCGAGGGTGGTGGGGTTGGAGATTAGTGTCAAAACTGAGGCGATGGTGATTGGGGCCTCCAGTACACCGCCGCTGCCGCGCCTGCTCGACGGGACGACGGTCCCGTTCCGCGATCGCTTCAAGCTGTTAGGGAGCTGGCTCCCTGACACCGCCGACGATGTGGACACCCGCATCGGCCTGGCCTGGGCTAGGCTTCGTTCGCTCGACACCTACTGGCGCTGCAAGGGCCTGGGCGAGCACCGCAAGCGCATGCTCTTCAAGGTCCTCGTCCTCACGGTGCTCACGTATGGCGCCGAGGCGTGGACACTCACACCCACACTGGCAGCTAGGCTAGACGGCACAGTTTACAGGATGCTCCGACAGGTCCTGAACGTAGGGGTTTCCAAGCGCCCGTCATCAGAGTCTTTGTATCAGGGCATGCCTCGTATTTCGGACGAGATTAGACAGCGTAGGATAGCATTTGTAGGACACCTTGCTCGCACCAGCCAGGTCGACACCGCCCTTGGTCTGGCCGGCCCCCAGCGGCTTGGCCAGCCAGGGCGGCACATTCTGACCTGGCCTGGCCCCAAGGACATTCCCAAAAAGGTAGGGAAACATGTCACGAACTACGTACAGATGTTGCTGGATGACCTACTGGTCCCAGCCCAGTTTGAATACCGCATCCACTCTCTCTCCCTTCTTTGGACTGCCATGCAGAACAAGACGCGGTGCAAGAGGATTGTCAAGGCTCACACGCCCGACCCTGTGGGCAAACCACCTCCCCCCAAGCGGAGGAGGCGTTTTGATGAGTAGGGTAGTTAGGATTTTTCTAGACTGGCTAGATTAGAGTTAGGTTAGTTCGATTACGCGGCTCCTTCCACCCCACCCATCCATCAAGGAATATGTGCTACATGATCTCCCAACGGAGGCATGTTATAATTTAATTTAATTTTGTTTTGTTTTCATTCCCTGGAGTTACGTTATGAGAGCTTGCCTCAATGGCGTCCAGCATGCATCAAGTGCAGACGGACTTTATGCACGCCGTGCATGAAAAGTGCTCGCATGCTCTGGTCTGGCATTGTCTAGAGTAAAGCACACCCTGAGGGCACATGCGCATGCCGCGAAACTGCGGGCTACCTGTGTGCCCGCATCTTGGCGAATCGACAACCATGAATGGATCCAGAACAGACAAGGCAAATGCAGTGAATTACAATGCATCAACCCCAAAAGTGTCCGCAGATTGCCTTTACATTATTCAACAAGAATAAAATATCGACTACTTAATTAAATTACACCGTTCCACTCCCCTGTAACGTCCAGGAATAAAAATGCAACAATTTATATTTTTACGCGACGTCCACGGTGACCTCGACCTCGACGCCGGGCTCGATGGAGATGGAGGTGATCTGCTTCACGACCTCCTCGGGCGAGATGAGGTCGATCAGGCGCTTGTGGATGCGCATCTCGAAACGGTCGTACGTGTTGGTGCCCTCACCGCAAGGGGACTTTCGGGTGGTGATGCGCAGCACCTTGGTGGGCATGCGCACGGGGCCCTTCACACGCAGGCGCTTTTCCTTGGCGCCGCGGATCAGGTCCGCGCACACTGGGGGGGGGAAATGATGGGAGAAAAAAGATTGGAACATAAACGATGAAGGGAAAAGGGGGGGGCGGTAGGGGGGACCAATGTTGACAGGGTGAAGGGGCAATGACAACGACAGAAGCAGAAGCATCGAAAAATTGAATGATGACGTCAGTGGGTTGTTCTTGTGAGACGTTAAGTGAGCATCCCTCAATTCGTCAGTCGCTCACGACCCAAACCCATAAGGAGGGGAAGAAAATGGTATGAACGTGTGCAAGATCGGGGATAAAAGAGAACAGCGACATGGCCACCTTAGTAGTAGAATGCTATATCTACTTACAGATGTGTGCTAGGCCTCTGTTCTTATTTCGAGGAGCAGCCAAATAGGCATCAAAGCCAGTAAGAGGATCACTGCGCAAGTAATGAACTATGTGTGTACTCTTACATGCAAGTAATGAACTATGTGTGTAGTCTTCCATGCACCACATAGACAGGCAAGGCAGATGCTTTGGAATGGCACCGATATGAAGTAAAAGGATGCATCCATGCACCCCACTGACAATCTGAACACTGTACACCGATGCACTGAACAGAATCTTTTTAAGACGCCAAAAATTGAAGAAGTGAGAAAATCCAAAAACCAGTCTTGCAACGCGTGTCATAACACCAGCGAACAAGTTATTTCAATGGCATATACAAATGGCAGGTTGAGTGCCTGGCATGCTTCCATGGAAAACTAAAGCGACGACCATACTATGCTGCAATTGAAAATAGCTAATGATCCTTTTAAAGGAAAGCACCCCTGGCTTTTGTTCCACAGTAACACTTGACGATACACTATGCAGTACCACACCACAATGCTTTACAAAACAACGGCGACCTACATAGAAAACGGTTGATCTTCAAAAAAAATCTTGTGATTGCAAATTCGCCAGTCTCAATACTTCACGTATAGGTCCCGATTAATATCTTGCTTACCCGGTCCTCCCCACACCCATACGAGGAATGTGGTTTACACCATGTACCAGTTAACACTAGAGCCGGGGCATCGAACTGGAGAAGCATGTTTCTTACCCTTCTCCAGGGACTTCACGTTCCTGGACGACAGGGTGATGCGAATGCGGTGCTGGGGCTCACCCTCCTCCATCCCAGGCTTTCCGGCCTTCATTGCCATCGCCATTCTGATGTGGAAACCGACATTACGTGAAGATTCACACATACGAAGGCGATGAGAGAAATACTATGAAATCGAAGCAATCTAGTCGACGAATCGGCCCTGACATCCGAAAACACAGCGATGTTATTAGCGTAAGACTAAATCAAAATTGCCTGAAATACTCCTCATGAAAAGCGACCAGTTCATCCCATCTGCCTCATCAAATAAAATCATCCTTGTAACAGGTCCCCAATTGATTGGCATAGCTGTTCTCTACAGGAACCGATCCTGTAAAATTATTTCAAGGAACGCTTCCTGCCGGGTCTACGCCCAGACGTAAAAATAACTTCCAGGCCCCGATGGAAAAAAAAAAAAAAAAAAAAAAACAGCTGCTAAGAAAGATGCACGCACTTGTTTGTAATAGGTAGATTGTTCCCCGAGACAGACGTCGTAGACGAACTACGACCGCTTGCTGAGGGACGAATGCTGCTGCTCGTGGAGACGAAAGAGGACGTGCAGAGAGGACTGCGGGGTCTAAAGTAGCCATGGCGGCGCGCCGCGCCGCCGTCTTGCTCAGTTGCACGCACAACCAACCTGTTAGCCCTTTAACTTCTGGCACATGCCTCCTGTCTCGGTCTGTCACACGCCCTCTCGGCACTCGCCTGTCGGTCAGGTGAGCGCTGCTCGACTCTCGACTCTCGACTCTCGACTCTCGACGGGTCTCTGGCTATTCGCGAGTCTCGGTAACAAACCCACAATAATTAATTTTACTGTGCGGGCAACAATACCCACGGCTATGGACTATGGTGAATACGGCCATAAAAAATGACATTCTTGCAACTTTTTCATCTCGAAGCCGGTGATTTAGTATAGGAAAGTTGCAGCAGGGAGTTCTGAGCACCGTACGGTTTGTGACGACTTCTGCTAAATTTGCAAGGAAACGTAATTACCGGCCACCGAGATGTTTCATCCGTGCCGCGGTGGAGTCCGGGGTGGCAAGGATCGTAAGTGGATTTCATCGCAAACCTTATTCCGTTACTCAATTGTGCCTACTATTGCGTTGTGCGCGCGTTTATGTTTGGTTTAGCAGTTGGATTGGGCGGTCAATATGCACAAGGGGTATTCAATAGTGTGGATGCTTGATTTTGGTGTGAATGTGCCTCTACGCTTGTTTCTGGTCAGAATTCAACTGGGAGGACGTAAAAGCCGACAAAGACCGAGAAAATTACCTCGGCCACAGTATCAAAGCGCCTGTGGGGAGATGGCAGAAAGGTGAGCTTTCAGCGGTTGCGTCGCGCGCATCACATGTGCGCGTATCACCACACATATGCCGGCTTAGCCTAGTTCCGGCTTTCCTGGTGCATATGGCATGGCACATACCCCCCATAAGTAAGAATGATTTCACAGTTTGTAAAGGCTATTGCCTCCCTGTTTTATTATTATTATTATTATTATTATTATTATTATTATTATTATTATTATTATTGAGCCGAGAAAGCTGGTTCCCAACGTGCAACTGCGCCGAAAAGAGTTGAGTTCTAGTCAGCGGAAGCTTCTATCAAGTTGCGTTATATGTTGCTGTAGTGAAGTCGCCGGAGGGGTAGCCGAGATAGAGCATAGCTTCGGAGTGCTGTGTTTATTATTAACGATTGCTATATTAAATTGATATTGAAGTTGCACGCTACCGGGGCTCACCTCTCGATGCATACCGGTACAAGAGCACAGGCATGAGACTGTGGGGGGGGATTTCATGTGCTGTACTGCGGAACTCTGTGCATGGTTTCATTAGCTGAAAGTGGCTTTATTCTGGCATCTCCCTCAGTGGCTTTATTCTGGCATCTCCCTCAGTGCAGGCAAGGACATCATGTGGTGTAGCAGCGCTTTCTAAATTAAAGACGTATTGAAACAAATAAATAAAGCAGGCTGTCCAAATTCCATGTTTTGACACCAGCAAACCTACATGGCTTGTCGTGCCGGGGGACTTCTTGGAACCCCTCTACTGGCGTTTTCCCTGGATGCAGGCAAGGATATTCTGTGGTACACGCGCGACAAGGCAGCCACGGACGCAGCAATGGACGAGGTAAGAGGATGAATGGGATTGAAGAGTTCAGGAGCTAAGAGAACTGTTTGTGGTCTCTCTCTCTCCTTCTCTCTCTCTCTCTCTCTCTCTCTCTCTCTCTCTCTCTCTCTCTCTCTCTCTCTCTCTCTCTCTCTCTCTGTCTGTCTGTCTGTCTCTCTCTCTCTCTCTCTCTCTCTCTCTCTCTCTCTCTCTCTCTCTCTCTGTCTCTCTCTGTCTTTCTGTCTCTCTCTCTCTGTCTCGCTCTCGCTCTCGCTCTCGCTCCTTGTCTCTCTCTCTCTCTCTCTCTCTCTCTCTCTCTCTCTCTCTCTCTCTCTCTCTCTCTCTCTCTCTCTCTGTCTCTGTCTCTGTCTCTGTCTCTGTCTCTCTCTCTCTCTCTCACACACACACACATACCACACACACACACACACACCACCACCACCACCACACACCGCTTGCCTACCCATGACCCAACAGGAGAAAGCTGCGATCCAAGCGGAAGAAGAGGACAGGATGGCAGTCGCTCTGGGTCTCAAGCCCAAGCGACGGCCGCCCCTGTGTGCCGGCGCTAACGGCGCCCATGCCTTGGACAAGAAAGACATGGAGGCGCTTTTCAGCCGGCGAGGGGCCGGGGAGGGGGACGAGGGGGATGTCGGGGGGGCGACGGGGGACAGAGTGCAAGGGCTGGGTGCCGGCAGGTAGGGTTTCGATGTAAATGTAACTCTTGCGAAGAAATGTAACCCTTGCAACTAGCCTATCAGCTACATGCAATCTTTTGTTTGTAGCAGAGGTATTGGGTGTTACTGTGTTAGAATTATAGCAAGTATGAGTGAGTTGTAGTGAGTGACTTGGCGTGCATCCAAGGCCATTGATTGTTGTTGGTTGCACCTCTCTAGGCTGCGGGGGTGGGTGTCAAGGTGTGCCCGCTGGTTGCGCAGGATGTGTGCGCTGCTTGCCCAGCTAGCTGCCCAGGATGTGCAGGCGTTGCAAATGTCGAAGCTGTGCGGGATGCGTAGTTTGATGTCCACCACCAGCGTTCAAGTGTAGGGCTACTGGGGGCTGGTGGGTGGACCTTGAGGCTCTGTGTGCCCTGAGGTTGGAAACGGATCACCCTGTGTTCTCACAACATTGCTGGTAGGAAGTGTTAGGAGTTGCTGCAGGTACGCAGGGTGGGCAGGACGGGCAGGTGAACATAATGCAACGCTCTGGCAGGCGTATGGGATGCCACGTCATGGTCTCAGGTAGACTGAATGTAGTTGCTGTGCCAATCAAGATGTTCACAATCCAACCTTCGCTAGGGATGCTGTGCGAAGCCGTTGTGCGTATGGGAGCCCGGGGCGTGGCTTCACGAAGAGCATTGATCGCCCACAATCCAACCACCCTGTCTATGTGCTATGCGTTCCACTGTTCCAGCGAGCGGTTTGTTGGATTCCTTGCAGTCACGATAAGCCCTCCCTCCCTGTTTCAATAGCGAAGCCTTCCCGAATTTTTCAAATATTGCAGCGGACCGTTGGTTGGGTTCATCGTGGGGTACAGGCCTGTAGGTGGTGTTGGGCAGCTTGCATGCCCGGATGCAGGTATGCAGGCGGGTGAGGTGCTTCGAAAGTACCGTTGCATTTATGCATGGGGTGCTACGCTGATGTAATCACAATACCGCACGGCTGTCCAATGACGTGAGTTGATTCCACATGAAGGGTATGTGCATGCCTATGGGCGTGTGTTGAATTTTACGTGCAGCTCCTTGGCATTCTTGGTGTAAATCATAATGGTAAATTGCCACCCTGTACCCCTTCCCCTCCCTCCCCCCCTCCCCCCATATTTTCCTTTGCCCTTTGTGCTGGCGTGCAGTCAGCAGGGCGGGTCTGCGACGTGTGTGTCAGAAGTCCTGGCCGGAGACGTGCTTCCGCCTTCAGGGACCGCCGCCCCAGGCACCCACAAGCCCAGCCAGGGTGCTCCCATTCCTAACGCTCACAACTCCAGCAAGGGTGCTGCTGCGAATGGTGATGAGTCCGGTGCATCCTCTTCTTCGTCTTCCTATTCCGAGAGTGACAGCAGCCAGCATTCGGAGGGAGACTGTGGCGTCCCCAGGAAGAAAAGAGCAAGGAAGGGGGGCGTCCCTGGCATGGCCGGTGGCGATGATGATGCTGCCGGCACGGGCCGCTCTGCCCGATCTGCGACCGACAAGATGGGCCGATCCAAGGCGCTTGACAAGGAGGAGCGGAAACGAAAGAAGAAGGAACACAAGGAAGAAAAGAGGCGGCGAAAGGAGGAGAAGCGCAAGAGGAAGCGGAGGAAGAAGGAGGCCAAGGCGGCCAAGAGGGCGGCCGACTCGGGTCTGGTGAAAAACGCGGAGGAATGGTCAGCCCGCCGGAATGGCCGGGTCGGAGCGGCGGCATGGCCGGAGCGCCGGGTGCCTGCCCCAAGAGAACCCAGGGGGGAGGACCCACATAGGGAACCCTTATTGTTACCGGTTGATTAAGTGAAAAAGCTAGTGAAAAAAAAGTTCGTGGTTAGTACCATGCACACATGTCCGTTGAAACACGAACATTGAACGTTGTCCCTCAGGACACACACCTGACCGTGGGTGGCGTGTCCAGCATGCTTGCGGTGGTTCATCCTCAAGTGGCCGAATTGACTAATAAACTAAAGTTCCACACTTGACATGGTGGTATCGAGAGTGATGGACCCTACAATAGGGTTGCCATCGGAGATCCAGATCAAGGCTGCTCTTCATACCCTCCCTCTTTTAAAAAAAATTAAAAATTAAATTATAACATGCCTCCATTGGGAGATCATGTAGCACATATTCCATTATGGATGGGTGGAGTGGAGGAAGCCGCGTGATCGAACTAACCTAACTCTAAGCTATCTAGTCTAGAAAAGCCTATCTACACTACTCATCAAAACGCCTCCTCCTCTTGGGGGGAGGTGGCTTGCCCACAGGGGCTGGCGTGTGAGCCTTGACAATCTTCTGCCACCGCGTCTTGTCCTGCATGGCAGTCCAAAGAAGGGAGAGAGAGGGGATTAAAAAAAATAATAATAAAATTAAAATTATAATATGCCGCCGTGGGGAGGTCATGTAGCACATATTTCATGATGGATGGGTGGTGTGGAGGAAGCCGCGTGATCGAACTATCCTAACTCTATCTAGAAAATCCTAACTACACTACTCATCAAAACGCCTCCTCCGCTTGGGGGGAGGTGGCTTGCCCACAGGGTCGGGCGTGTGCGCCTTGACAATCTTCTTCCACCGCGTCTTGTCCTGCATGGCAGTCCAAAGACGGGAGAGAGAGTGGATGCGGTGCTCAAACTGGGCTGGGACCACTACTGTAGGTCGTCCAGCAACATCTGAACGTAGTTGGTGACAGGTTTCCCTACCCTTTTGGGAATGTCCTTGGGGCCAGGCCAGGTCAGAATGTGCCGCCCTGGCTGGCCAAGCCGCTGGGGGCCGGCCAGACCAAGGAGAGAGAGGGGATGCGGTGTTCAAACTGGGCTGGGACCACTAGGTCGGCCAGCAACATCCGGGTGTAGTTCATGGCATGTTTCCCTACCCTTTTAGGAATGTTCTTGGGGCCAGGCCAGGTCAAAATATGCCGCCCTGGTTGGCCGAGCCGCTGGGGACCGGCTAGAGCAAGGGCGGTGTCGACCTGGCTGGTGCGAGCAAGATGTCCTACAAATGCTATCCTACGCTGCCTAATCTCGTCCGAAATACGAGGCATACCCTGATACAAAGACTCTAATGACCTACGCTGAGAAAACCCTACGTTCAGGACCTGTCGGAGCATCCTGTAAACCGTGCCGTCTAGCTTAGCTGCCAGTGTTGCCGTGAGTGTCCATGCCTCGGCGCCATACGTGAGCACCGTGAGGACGAGGACCTTGAAGAGCATGCGCTTGCGGTGCTCGCCCAGGCCCTTGGAGCGCCAGTAGGTGTTGAGCGAACGAAGCCTAGCCCAGGTCAGGCCGATGCGGGTGTCCACATCGTCGGCGGTGTCAGGGAGCATGCTCCCCAACAGTTTGAAGCGATCGCGGAACGGGACCTCCGTCCCGTCGAGCAGGCGCGGCAGCGGTGGGCGACTGGAGGCCCCAATCACCATCGCCTCAGTTTTGACACTAATCTCCAACCCCACCGCCCTCGCCTCCAGGTCCAGACAGTCCAGCCAGGTCTGAATGTGCTCGGGGCGCGCGATGAGGGTGGTGTCGTCCGCATAAATCAGGTCAGCCAGGCGGTAATCCGTGCTAACCCCGCCGTGCCCGCGCTCGTTAAGGATGTCCAAGCCTGGCTCGAACCCCTGAAGAGCAGTAAAGCGCGCACGTGCCCGGCGCATGACGTGATCCACGACAATAATGAACAGGTATGGGGACAGGACACAACCTTGCCACACCCCGTGGTGAAGGGGGAATGGTGGGGTGCATGGTGCCTTCCGCAGTCCGCACTACTGCCTGTGAGCCCTCATACAATCGACGAATGGCAGCAATAAACGCTGGTGGCACCCGATCCAGAGCTAGGATGGCCCAAAGAGCCTCCCAGAGGACCGTGTCAGAGGCCTTGATATAGTCAACAAAAATGAAGACAAGCGGCAAAGTGTCAGGGCAAAGGCGACGCACCTCCTCCATCAACCGGCGCGCGACAAACACAGCCATGACAGTGTTACGACCACGACGGAAACCCATCTGAGACTCACCCAGGTGTGGGTCCAGCGCGGCGCGGAGCCTGTGCAGCATCATGCGCATGAAGACCTTCAGCGCGGCGCTCTAGCTGGAGGCAAACACCCCGGTAGTTACCGGGGTCAGCAGCAGAGCCCTTCTTGTACAGGATGACGCGGATGGCCGTCTGCCACTCAGCAGGCGGAGGCTCGTCAGAGAGCAGGACACGGTTGCAGAACGCCAGCAGAAGATCCCTAACCGCCGGGTCAGGGGTCTTCAGCAGCTCAGCCGAAAGGTGGTCGGCACCGACCGCCGCGTCGTACCGCAGGCGAGCAAGGGCGCCGTCCAATTCCTTAATTCAAAGTGAAGGGGTGGACGACGTCGTTGGTGGCAAGTCAGCCCTTCTGCAAGGCGGGGACTTGGTAGTCCGCGGCCGAGGAGGGGGGCGCCGGCGGCGGCGGGGGTCTGGCGACCCCGAGACGGGCGGCCGTCTCGGGGTGAAGCGGCGGGTGGGGGGCGCGAGCCCCACCTAGCTGTCAAGGAAACATTGTGGGCCAACCAGCGGTCAAGGCTGACCGCGGCGCCGTGCCGTCCCCCGTGTGCTCCACCGGGGTGCGCTGCCGCCGGCCGCCGAGCCGGTCGAGGTGGTACCACATGTCCTTGCATGCCCTGGTTGCGAGCCTGGCAGGCCTTGGCATCTGCGATGCACTGGGCCGCCTCCGCGTCCTGAGCGTGCTCGTAGGCCTCCACGAGGGCAGCCTTGAGCACCGGTGTCTGCAGCGGGTCCCGGTTACTCTTGAGGCGGTGCCGGGCGGCCAAGACCACGGGGTCCTGCATGGCGGTAGAGCGGGCCGGGGCGGCGGCGGGGCATGACCGGCAGGTGCCGGGCCGCCAGCAACGGGGCACGGGCCGCAAAGCCCGCAAAAATGGCGGCGTTGGGAGCACCCTTGTCCAGCTCGTCGACGTCCGCCCAGGCGTCCAGGGCCGACAGGTACTCCAGTCGGCACCGGTTCCGCGCGTGCTCGGCGTCCGTCCAGTCCTCAGGATCTCCTCGGATCGACTGGGCGTAGGGCAGACCAGCTAGTCAGGGCCGGGGCCACTGGGGCGCGGCGCTCGGGGACGTGGAACCAGAGCCGAATGCTCGCGCGCACCAACCGGTGGTCAGAGCACACAATGGGCGTGTCAAACACTCGGGTGTCCAGAACCAAGGTGCACCTGCATGGGCTGCCGTACCACCACGTAGTCCAGACAGGCCTGACGGCCGTTAGGGCCACGAAAAGTGACCAAGTCCTGTGAGGGACGTTGGAAGTGGCAGTTGACAGCAACCATCCCGCTATCCCGCAAAAAGGCAGAAAACAGGGGAGTGTTGTCGTTAGCAGCCGTGCTGGCAGGCGCAAAGCGGCTGCCAGCGCCAGTGCCCACGGGGAGCGTGGCATTATTGGCGTCGAGCAGCATAACCAAAAAGTGGCCCCCTCAAGGCTATGCAAGTCCTCGAAGAACTTCTGGCGTTCCAACTCAGGTAGACCACTATTGGGTGCGTGGCCCACCCCCACCGTGAGGTGGTGTTTAGACCGCCCCTTGACGGAGGTGATTTGTGCTACCGTAAGGCGTGGGGTTAGAAACTTAAGCGTGCTGAGGCTAGCAAATGCCAGCGGCGAACACAAAAGACCAACACCACCTTGGCCTTGCGTACCGCTGCCAGCGAAGTAAAACCGCCAGCCACCCGCCAGGCGATCAGTGCTCACCATGCCAAGTGGCACCGAGTGGCGATGCTCTTGCACGCCTAGAATAGATACACGATGGGCTATGCAGAAGGCAACGAGCTCTTCTACCCGGTAGCTATGGCCGTCGTCTGCTAGCAATGTGCCTGCATTGAAGTTGGCAAGGGCCAAGGATGCCTGCTGGCCCACCAGGGGAGAACGGCGATGGGTGATGGGGGTGGATGCAGTGGGGGGTGGGGGTGGGGATGGAACGGAAGGAAGGGGAGCGGAGGAAATAGTGCTTTTCATCGCATTTATTTTGTCCGGCAGGCGTAGGATGCAAGCCTGCCGCCTGCTCTGGGTATTCGGGGATGCTTAATTGCGCCAACGCAGAGGCGTAGAAAACCTAGCATGCGTTGGTGACATTGGGTGTTGCTAATCTTGCTGCTGAGAGCTGTCGTTCTAGCCCGAAATACCGGCACCACCACCATGTGTCTCAATCGACTGTTAGGTCGATGCATGGTAGTGGAACGGGGGACTATTTAGAGGCTGTCCCCGAAGCCTGTTAGCCGCGAGCCAACGAGGAAGGTTGTCTACCTACTGGCACCACCAGAGGCAGCACCCTTCTTGCTAGACACCTGACGAGACTCTGCTCCGGGGGTGTTAATCTGAACACCAGTAATCTGAACACCATTGAAGAATGCGGCAAAGGAGCCATCCTGAAGCAGACGCATCTTAACGCGCTTACCCGGTGCCTGTTGCTCCCGCGCCTCCCGGACGAGGGGGCTGTTCCACACCGCGCTCCTCGCCTTCTTCAGTTGAGCCGGCGTGTAGTCCTCGTCGATGCTGAAGTCGTTAGGCTGGAGGAGGAGACGACATGCTCCCAGCACGAGGCGTTTGTCATGCATGGAGGTCATGGTGACGACGACCAGGCCCAGAGGGCCTGGCAGCCGAATGGCTCGTTCAATGCTAATACGGTTCTGGAGCTGCAGCTTCCCCAGAAACGCTGGGCCGCGCAGCTCCTCGGCGAGTGAATGTGCTGTCTCATGTGCTGCCGCGCTGTCTGGAAGCTTTTGATTACCATATTGCGTTGGCGTTGCTGCACTGCATTCTGGGTGACCGCAGCGGTAGCGGCAGACTTGGCCGCCTGTTGAACCATGGTGGTCAACTGCTTGCCGGTGACGTCGGCAAACGTGGTAGTTTTGGCGGGTGCTGCCATGGCTTTCTTCAGCTCCAGCAATTGTGCCGTCGCAGCTGCAGACGCCTCCATCAGGACCTTAAGGTCGCCCTGCACGGTCGTAAAAGACTGTGCGAGGTTCTGCAGCTGCACGGTAACATCGGTCGCGGGGGCTGGCCTGGCGATGGCCGTCGCCGGCAGCTCGGCGAGTTCAGGGCAACACGAGATAAGACAGGCAAGTCGGCACTGTTCAACAGACCAACGAGGCCACTCATCAGATCGAGGGAGCGTCCTCAACTCGGCCGCTGCGCGGGTTGCGAATCGGGGCGTCGTGTTGGTTGCGTAGCTTCAGCACGTTTAGCACTTCGGCGTCGTTGAAGCCGAGGAAGACAGCGATGTCGTCCAGGCTCAAACGCTGGTCTGGCATGTAGAATGAGGAAGAAATGGAAGAATTGGGGTCCGGTAAGGAGGTTTCAGCCTCTATCGGAGTCGCTTCCGAAGTTGTTTCCGAAGTCTTGGTTGGATCGCTTGTTAGCGGCGTTCTTGGCGACGACATGGTCGTGGGCGATTTTGTTTGCAGCAATCTGGGCATCAATAGAATCGGCGGCAAGAGCTGAAGACGATGCGGGGACCTCCCTAGCTACGTTTAATAGCACCTTATAGTAGACGATGGCAGGGGGCGCAGGCGCACTGATCACGTGCGTGGTGCCGCCACTAATGTGCAGAAAAATAGCGAGATCTGCTGGGCAGGCCGCTGGCAATAACTTGCGAAATCCTGGGCGATGGCTGCCAAAAATTAGCTCAGCATGTTCGTCATCAAAAGGCGAGTCTATTGCAATTTACTCGACCAAATTTCATGCCCGGAGTCAAAAGTTATGAGCATTCTCGGCATCCATAGCTCGGCACACCGTAAACGCTACACGGTTGACTCCATCCCCTCTTTGGGGAGTGATGATTATAAAGGGGATCCCTGAACACTTGATAAATGGAAGAATGGGTTCACAACTCAAGGTCCTTCACCAAAACACGCTCGTCCTCACAGAGCTCATACCATCATGCCGACTGTTTATGGAAGTGTTGAGTCGAGACGAAGAATCTTTGAATCTTCTGTTGGATGCCTTATATCTACGATACAACAGGTCTGTTGGCATCACAAAGAAGGAGGCGGCTGGCCGGGCTGATAGCTAGGCTTGGCACGTTACATAGACCCCCCCTTTCCTTCATGCCAGAGGCATGCCACAGCAGCAATCGGATACGAATGAACGATCCTGCATGCAAGTTCTGTGGGTGCAATAAGACCCGCATGAGCATAGCATGACAAGAAGAGCATGGGCAAGCAAGCTGAGCAAGGCGATGGACGTAGCAAGGGGACGGGACACCCCGGAATTTTTTGGCGCCCAGAAATTCGCGCCGGAACCGAAGGTCACAAATTTCACGGGCACGGTGTGCGCATCCCTTGCGGAAGTGGCCATGGCGACTGCGTTCAGGCGAAACTACCACACTAGGGCCGGCAAAATGCAAAAATTTTACTCGAATCTAAAAGGCTATGAGTTGATGATGTTAGTTTGTAGCGGAAATAAGCTGGTTTACAATATCGCTGTTGTTTTTTTATGCCATCGGCATGGGGGGTAATCTGAATTTTTTGGTCGCGCGGAATGAAATAGAATTCATGATAGCGAATGTAAAATCACGGTTTTGGGGGTTGTTCTGACCGCGTGAAGCAGGCATTAGTATCGGTTGCATCAAATTCTAAACCGATCTGGTGCTTTTTGCCAGATTTTCGGCCATATTCGGTAAGTAATTGTTCAGACCTGCGCAGTGCGTGTCTGATCGACCTGTCCATGGAAGAACGGCTGTTGTTGCGCGCCTGGGCAAGGGATTTACAAGGGCAAGGTACAGATTTGTTGTGAATGTTATCTGCTATCAGTGCTTTCTTCTATGAGCTCATTGTCCGAGGTTTTTTGCGTTCTTTTTGGGCAGTTTCCGCCAGCTAGCTCGCCGTCGCTTGCCGTTGTGTTGTCGAATACCTGGCAGCTTTAGATTGTTTTCGTTGATGTCTTGATCAGGGCCGCTTCAGTCGCAGCCTATATAGCTCTTCGGGAAGGTATAAGGCATTTCATAAAACGTGTTCTGGCAAGGATGTTGTGGGTATGGACGCTTCTTGTTGTTTGAGAGTGACGCACCCTCTTTTCTCACTGACGCGCCGCAGCGCGGCATCACAGCGCTCAATGATGCGCTGAAGGGCCGCCAATGGTTTCTTTGCATTTTATCGTGCAGGGATGGAAGTGTTTTAGTGATGATGATCGATGTTGGAGATGTTGCATTTGTGTGACTGCATGTAGATAGCAGGCACCAATGGTTGTTTGAGCTTTCCTTTGTTATGTATGATGATGTGACAAGACTACAATGTGCTGAGCCAACCATGGTAGACATGCATGACTGCGTGCAAGCTATATATACCATGTTCCTACTTCAATGGTTCCTTGCCCTCCATAGTCCCAGTTTGTCATCCATGCCGGGGAGGACAGTTTAGGAGGTGTTGTTGAGTTGATTAGCTTGGTTGGCATCAACCTTGCACTCTAACCTGGGAGAAACATAGGAAATGCTGCTTAGGCATGTTAGGGCTACCATCGTCAAGGCTATGCACATATTTACTACAAGGCTGGCCAATTGCTGGAGGGATGATGAAGACATATGATGAGGTGCGTGGCCACCCCTTTGTACTTTGTAAACATACTCAGCATGTATTTGGTGCATGTTGGATGGCATATGAAGTGGCACTGTGGGGCTACTAACTTACTGAGTGGTCCTTAGAGTTAAAGCCCCCGACCGGCTAAGCTATGGCGGTCGGTCACGTTAAGCTTGGGATAAGGTGAACACAGAGAACTGCTGTCGGAGCTGGCCAACCACTGGTTTATGTCTTAGCCAGCAAAGCCTATCCGGTTAGCCGTAACCGTGGGACAAGCTAGCTGTCCGTACCGACCCGGATAAGGCCCTGGACTGGGGCCTAGGTGGCGCCGGCCCTAGGCGCCGCCCTTAGACCGGTCGACCGCATCGGACCGCCGGATTATAGCCGGCGGCTTAGCGGACGCTAGCGGAAGGCGTGCGGACGGACATGGGGAACTTAGAGCCAGATCCTAGGGCTCTAGAGTTACTCAACTCTTAGCACCTTGCCAGGTGGTCATATAGGAAACCCATCAACTTGAGTACGAGTTCTTGTCCCAATGACCTTCCACATTGAGCATGCGTTGCCGTCAGCGTGCAAGAGTTAATTGTGTGTGCTTTGGTCAGTTTGCAGATGTCTTTGATGAAGAAGGAGGTGCTAGTGGGGCTGAATGGTTGCTCTGTATTCCTTGTATAGTGTCTACATGGGTGGCCGTCTTGGAATGGTTGTAACTTGGGCAGTTCTTGTCAGAACGACGTCAAACCTTGAACAAGGTAAAGGAGGTACCATATGTGAAGAGGATGGTAGTATGTGGTTTGGCCAGTTTTCACGTGGCTTGGATGTATTGATTAATTAGTAACCTAACTCCGTTGGGAGTATATGTAGCACATATCCCTGAGAAGGGGCATATGGCTTTTAATACATTCTGGGCTACTTCCTGCAAGAGTGGAATGTAAGCAACACTTGCTCTAGGTGCGCCAGGGCACCTGCACCCCCATGATCTATCAAGCTATGCCCAGCTAAGGGGGAGCCTGTCATGGGGGGGAAGATCAGCATGGCTATACAAGAGCTAGGGCATGGCTTCTCGACAGAGAGCGTCACTCTGCATAGGCATAGCATGGCTAAATTCTTAATGCAACATGCATGGGAGGTCCCATTATAGGCATGGTGTGGCTAAATGTTGAAGGCATCATCCATGGGGGCCATTATGGGCGCACATGCGCGTGGGCCACATGCTACTAGGCTAAGCCTGACTAATCTACACTACTGGTATATATCAGTTCCCTAGACTGAGGTGGCAGGAGGGGGCTGCCATGGCTTGTGGTCAACGTGGATGACCGCCCCCCTCCTGTTGCGAACCCGACCCTTGGAACGGGCGCAACAATGGAATAAATTATGTATTTTGGCTTGTTGTCATAGTCCGTAGGACTTTGGGACTCATTTCGGGACTTAATTTGGGAACTGTCCCTTGGTCAGGACTTTTGTATGGAATTATGATAGTTTGTGTGATTCGGACCAGTTATTTTGGGCCTAGGTTGATGTATGCGATCTTCTAGGGGCCGGTGCAGTCGCGCCGCGCTGCGTACTTTATAGCTGGTTGAGATATTGTACTCATGCGTGGATTCTGTAGCCTGGCGAGGGTCGATGTCGACCCGAGGATCTTGTGTGGACTGCATGCTTCGTAATTCTCTGGAAGGTCGGCGCCATGTCGGCGCCACTTGCCAGCTTGGTGGCAGACCTAGGTGAAATTGGTCCGAGGACGAGAGTCTCGTCCTCTTGGTTCGGAATGAAATGAGTGTGTTATCACCTGTCTGAACCTGGGGCACTTATCCATTTGTAATTGGTCTTGCTAGCCATTATAAGTGCGTATTAATTAGCTTGGCATCAAGTCGCGGTGCCAGATATCTCACGACCCCAGTCGTGAAGCGCAATCTGCATTAGGCCACCTTGATTCTTCCTATTACCGGCACAGCTGATCTTTCGCGACGTAGCTCAGGTTTAGGTGTAAATCTGGGTTCGTTACACTGGTTATCGGAGGTTTGTGTTGCTGGCAAGGTTAGCTAACTCTCGCAGAGAGAGCTAGTGTAGCCAGTTAGGAAGACCAAGGCGGAGCTTGGTGTAGATAGAGGTTCCATTATTCAACGACCGCTGGACAGGTCGGCGGCAATCCCGCAAGGGATTCAACGACGACCTAGACGGCGAGCGGCCAGTAAGGAATACTCGGCGGGGTCAGCAGCGATCCCGTGGTGTTGGGCTGCCGACGGTAGCGGCTAAAGCCCCAGTTTTCAACGACACCCGGTGGCGGCCAGAGCTCCGGCTTTCAACGACACCAGGTGGCGGCCAGAACTCAGGGTTTTCAACGATACTGACGGCAGTAAGGCATCGGTAAAGCAATATATATAAGTCCTTCTTGTCCCCTGTCTTACCCACGCGCGTAGCAACGGGGTATATGTTTTCTGTCGTGTCCGATTTCATGTTCGTGACTGTTGGTACCCACGTTGCCCCAGAGGCCAACGTTCGTGAGCCGTGGGCGGACCCCCAGAGGGCAACGCTGCCTACGGCTCGAGGGTAGTCACCGGCTGGCCGTTGCCTTACTGTGTTGCCGGTGGCTGTACCTCAACGTTCTTCGTACTGTTTGTGAACGTTTTGTTTCTGCCTTGTGTTTCTCTCTCGCTGTGAGCACGTCACCTGCACGTAGAGGTATCCTGGGTGGGCTGTCCTCCTTTTCTTTCCCTTCCTGCATTTCATGCTTCAATACCGTGTGATATTGCTTTATACCTAATCGGTAGTTCATGGGAACCTCTCGCAATAGACGTAATAATGACGGAGGTTATAGACGTATTCATCACAGAGGCAGGTTAGTCTATTAGGGATAATATACTACTCCCATAAGGGCTGCACCAGACTAGGTATCTCACACAGCTACCTGCACATGATGTGTTGCGAGCACTAGAGCAGCTTCACCTGGGCACCTCCTTTAGGTCATAAGCACTAGATAGTGTTTGATACAGCAGCTCTATAGCACTACTGGTCATAGCCTAGTGTTAATAGTTAATAGCTAATAGTTAATATCAGTAATAAGTACTATTAAAGTATATATACATTAGGCGGTTGTCATCTCTCTCTCTCTCTCACTGGGGAGGTGTTGCTTGCAGTGTACGGTGTGGGTAAGGTACAACGGCCTAAATGCCCCGGAGGCATAGGAGGCGAGGTACAACAGGTACTGCACAGTCCCCAGAGGACAATAGAGAGAAAGAAGACGCGGCTAGCGCGTCCAGTCGGGGTTCCAGAAGATCCAGCACGTCCAGTCAGGGTTCCAGAAGATCTAGCACTTCCAGAGGCTCCCGGAGATCCGATCGTGCAGCCGCTAGGGTTACCGCACAACGGCAGACTATTCTGGAGTCGCAGATAGAACAAGCTGCCCTAGGGTTTGATCAGCAACAGCAGTCGCCGCAGCGACAGCATCAGCCTCAGCAGTCGCCGCAGCGACAGCATGTGCCTCAGCCGTCGCCGCAGCGGCAGCAATTGTCTCAGCAGTCGCCGCAGCGACAGCCTCAGTCTCAGCAGTCTCCGCCGTCGCGACAGCCGCAGCAGCACCAGCAGCGACAGCGACAGCAGACGCAGCAGCAGCCGCGAACGCTATTGACCCAGCATATGGGCAACTGGGACAGGGTACCTCCTACGCAGCGACCCCCTTCCGTGGAAGATGCGCAGGAGGAAGAGGATGTAGAGGACGCAGGTAGCTCAACAGCCAGCTCTCCGTTCGTACCCCCGCCTGCTGCTCGCATGGATCGGTACTACCCGGCGACGTACGCGCGCGGGAGCACGCGTCTGACCCATGCATGGGCCGGGCGTGGACGGGGGGGTCGAGGCAGGAGCCCTGGCGGGTCCCTCGTCGGGTATCCTTCGGGTCTTACGAGCGAGAGTCCAGGTCCCCGCCTAGAGCGCCAGGATCGTCGGCCTACGTCCACGGCGACCCATGGGACGATGGACACGCTCCTCCTAGCCCATTCCCCACCGTACCACCATACACACCCGCCAGGAGCGCGCCCACGAATGTCAACTTCAATCGGCTGCCCTTGGACGACCCTGGCTACGAGCATCCCACGTCGGTCCGCGTGCGGCGTGAGTCGGACCGCTTCGCCTTTCGGCGGCAATCTGACGCCTACGCGCCCCGACGTGGGACTGGCGACTATCCAGCTTGGCGCGGCGCGGACGCTCTTGTATCCCGGCGCGAGTCTGCCCCGTATGCCCCCTCCCATGGACCGTCCCATTATGAAGCGTGGGCGAGGCGCCAACAGCCCCCCACCTTTTCCAGTCCCGCGTACTGCGAGACGGGCGGGCCCCTGGGAGAGCCGGTCAAGGCCCCGCCCCTGCCAGATTTCAAGGCGGTGCCCAAGCTCCACGCGGGCATGAGTCCCCGCGAGATCGACGAGTGGGCTCGTATGTGGCAGCAGCTGTACACAGTATGGTGTGAACACAACGAGTGGCAGCTGGCTACCAAGGTGCTGATCCCGTACGTGGTGGTGAAGTGCATGGACCCATCAGTAGTCGGGATGCTTAACGTCGAGAGTGTGGCGGCTCAGTCATACCCGCAGACGGTTGAGGAACTGCTGGAGCGCATCCGGCGCAAGCTCATCCCTCCCGGCTATCGACTGACCGAGCGGTTTGAGTTCGGCCGCCTACGTCAAGGCAACACTGACTTGGCGGAGTTCCTCACCACCTTTGACTCCTTTGCGGCGCGGCTGACCGACGACCTGACGTGGACCGAGTACAAGATTCGGTTTCTGGAGGCTATTCACCCTGACCTCCTGGGCGAGGTTAAGAAGCACTACGCGGAGGTGCCCTGGGCGAATCTTGACATCCACGCCGTCCAGCAGTACCTTCTCCAAGTGGCCGACATCATCACGCACCAGGGCTCAGCCAGCCCACGGGAAGTTGAACCCGTCCGGGAGGAGGAATCCGAGGACGATGAGGTGCCCGCCACACAGCTACACACCATCGACGTGTCCAAGGCCCGCTGCTTCAGGTGCAACGAGATCGGACACCTCAAGAAGGACTGCCCGCGACTCAAGACGCGCACACGTGTTCCAGCGTGGGCCCACAAGTTCCAGCAAGGCCCCCCGGATGACGACGACCAGCGCGCGGACGCGCGGTCCCCTGGGGAAGGGGAGGGATCCCACACTCGGGTTTGATCCCTCAGTGCGCTGGAACCTCTCGGCCCTCCTGTGGTCGTGGCGGAGTACCTATACCAGGCACGTGACCAGCAAGAGGAGGCGGAGGAGGCCGACGTATACACGGTCACTTCCCCCGGGAGACGTGATGGTCGCAGCTAGTATTGGTGCTGTGTCATTCTACCAAACTAGCTGCGGGCCATTGGTGCCTCTCGCTCATACGTTTCCCGGACGACATCTTCGGACGAGGGGGAAGGGAGGAGTAGAGTTAGTCAACCAGGTAGAACAGACGCCTGCACCAGATGCAGACGCGTCGGCCCCAGAGGCCAATAACGTAGATAGGAACGACGGGCAGGCCCCAGAGGTCTCCCCGCCTTCTGCCTTACCTGGAGGTGGCCTTCCGCTGTGGTTGACTCGACATCAGGGGTCTTGCAGACGGGATGGCGAGTTCAGCGCTTGCGCGCGCATCTCCGCACAGGCAAGACGTGATTCAGCTTGGTGGTCCTCCCTGCATCGACTGCATTGGTCAGTTCTGCACGCGAGCACCTCCCGTAGTCGTTGATGACGACTGCGGTGATCCATATTTTTGCCTTTGCTCGGCTGTGGCGTTTACAACGCTGTCACATGATGGCACGTGTGCGCCCCGCGGACCACTGTTGCGAACCCCAGTTATTGCGTGCCCGCGCCACAGCTAGCTGTGCATGGTCGCGCGCAACGTGTCCGCCACGCGCGTATTACTATCCCAGTTGTGATAAGCATTGGCGGAATTTTATATGCTGCCGCAGCCCTGCACTAGCGCGGTCGCCAGGGAGGGCAGCGGTGAGAGGGAGATTGATGGATTTGTGGGAAGTGGGGGAGATTCCAGGAAGGATTATGGGGGTTCATGTTCCTGTTGTTCCAGTCCAGAGATCCGGAGTTTCCAGTCACATTGCCCTGTGATTTGTTAATTCCAGTTTCCAGTGGTGCCTCATGTGATGAGGGCACGGTATTATGTTGCTTGAGTCGACCGTGAAATGTCATGCTTGACCTGGGGTAGGTAGCCGGCCTTAGGCCAACCTGGACCTGGTTCTTGGTGTAAGGTCCCGGTAGATAGGACAAACGTGGGAGTCGGAAGGTGGACACTATAGGAATGACTTCGTGGTGGGAAGACAGCCAGCAGGCAAGGTGGAGCGCCCCACACCTATAATGCCAATGGATGCCCTGTACCGTCAGTACTGGGAATATCCCCGCCGTCTGGAGCAGTCTCTAGTCATGGAAGCCCCGCCATGGCGAAAAAGTCAAACGAGCTGTTCATTCAGGCGACTGTTAACCCACGCGGAGAAGTTTCTGTGGTCAAAACCCGAAAGCCCTCACGTGATAGGATCTGGTTTCCTCCCTTCGGCCTATAGTAGGGAGATACGTTGACTACGTCAAGACTTGTCCTTGTGTGGCGAGTTTTGGGGGAATTGGTTTTACTGGCCCGTTGGAGAACAAGGGCTGGGACATAGTACCCCTATGGTCGATCAATCTGATTTTGCCCTGCGTGGCAAGTAGAGTAACCCTGCGTGGCTAGTAGTATGTTTGCTGTGTGCTTGCTCCCTTTCGTTGTTGGTCCTTACCTGCATGACGGTAGGGACTACCGTCCCCCGGGAAGGGGGAGGATTGTTGCGAACCCGACCCTTGGAACGGGCGCAACAATGGAGTAAATTATGTATTTTGGCTTGTTGTCATAGTCCGTAGGACTTTGGGACTCATTTCGGGACTTAATTTGGGAATTGTCCCTTGGTCAGGACTTTTGTATGGAATTATGATAGTTTGTGTGATTCGGACCAGTTATTTTGGGCCTAGGTTGATGTATGCGATCTTCTAGGGGCCGGTGCAGTCGCGCCGCGCTGCGTACTTTATAGCTGGTTGAGATATTGTACTCATGCGTGGATTCTGTAGCCTGGCGAGGGTCGATGTCGACCCGAGGATCTTGTGTGGACTGCATGCTTCGTAATTCTCTGGAAGGTCGGCGCCATGTCGGCGCCACTTGCCAGCTTGGTGGCAGACCTAGGTGAAATTGGTCCGAGGACGAGAGTCTCGTCCTTCTTGGTTCGGAATGAAATGAGTGTGTTATCACCTGTCTGAACCTGGGGCACTTATCCATTTGTAATTGGTCTTGCTAGCCATTATAAGTGCGTATTAATTAGCTTGGCATCAAGTCGCGGTGCCAGATATATCTCACGACCCCAGTCGTGAAGCGCAATCTGCATTAGGCCACCTTGATTCTTCCTATTACCGGCACAGTTGATCTTTCGCGACGTAGCTCAGGTTTAGGTGTAAATCTGGGTTCGTTACACCTCCATGGTATACATACCGGCTTCCCCCCTGCGCTCTGCCGGAGCTGAAGGTAGGTCAGCCATAGCTCGCGTCGCCGCTGTTGAAAGGCCACTAGGCCAGGGTCAAGTCGTCGCCCAGCGTGAAGCGAGACCCCGAGAGCTTCTTGCGCATGCGGCATTTAAGGAACGACAGCTTGTCCGCCATGTACTTAAAGGTGAGGACTCACCCGGGTGCCGGGCGAGGAGCACAGGTGCCGGGCCAGCCTTGCCCCGCGCGCGGGGGAGGCGGACGGCCGACATCCGCAGCTCACCAGTGAGTTGCATGGGGACAAGAATGTCGCACTTCAATGCCGCGAGAAGAGGCGTCAAGGTCTCACCTACCGTCTGGTCGAAGTGCTTGCATGACGATCACATTGTGGCTGCGCTGGGTATATGTCGGCCTCCTCACGGAGGTCGATTGCTTGTTGCTTGAGCTGTGCCGCGATGGTGGAGGTGGTGGAGGTGGTATGATGCTTAAGCAAGTCCGCCCAGGTGGATCGAGGGAGCATCACTGGCCGGGCCAACAGATGCCGGTTGGGCAGCAATTTCCTTCACCGCCTGGGCGGTGAGGCCTGCGGTGTCATGCAAGCGCTCAAGGGCGGTGGCGGTGGCTTGGTGGAGGCGCTGCATGGTCGAGGTCGAGGAGCTGATGTCGGCAGTGGAGGCGGAAATGGTGGTGGAGGCGGAGGCGACGGTGGTGGAAAGGTGAGGAAGCTCAGCAGCCAGCGTGCCGCCCAGTGCTGCCACATCGGTAGCAAGGGGGGTCACGTGCTGCTGGAAGGCTTCCGTAAGGATGGAACGGAGTGTCGGGGCGGAGATGGATGGAGCCCAGATCTCGCCGTCAGAGCGCATGAGAAGGGAGTTGAGAATGGTGTGCTGGAGTTGGGGGCGGCCGCACCCGAGCAGGGCGTCGGGGTTAAAGCAATTCCCGTTCGTGGTGATGAGGCGATTGATGTCGTGGAGATGGAGGCGCAGGTCGTAAAGCGAGGCGAAGTCCCCCCAGAAGATGCAATGCAGGGCAGCATCCGGGGACATGTTGGTCCAGTCGTGATCGTCGACCTAATTGAAAGGTTGGGGCTGAAAGCGCGGTTCTGTGGGGCATGAAAACGTACCCTCCTGTTTTGTCGGCTGGGCGGCTGTGTTTAGGATCAGGCGATGCAGAGGGCGAGGCTTTAAGCCCGGGAGGGTTCGGGGCGACCACCAGTGCGCGATCTAGTGTCACCGCCGCCTGCCGGACCTGATGGCGAAGCTGCAGCCGGAGCTGCAGACGTATTTTCATGGCCGAGCGCAGCCGCCAGGCTGCGTTGCGTCGAGAAGCGTTTGCTCGTCAAATATTGCGTATTAGCTTCGGAAAATTATATCAGCATGTGTGTCTTAGAAAGACGAAGCGATAGTGATATTCACAGCCGAATTCGGTGCTCAAACGTGAAAGTTATGAGCTCCGCCGTCAGCCATGGCTACCTCGTGGCTCATGGCTGGGGTTGGATGTATAAAGGGGTGTTAGTGTGGTTAAATACTAGCTAAAACCTCTGTCTGCGTCATCACAGGTGGCGATAGGAATATCCATCAAATAGCCTGGCTGCGCTTGTCAGTATGACCTGAAAATTTGGGGCTGCATGTCCCCCAACCTCTAATATTTGGGAATATATTATTTGGCACTACTGCTCAGATATGGCCTCTGTACGAAGAATAGCGGGACGTGCTACACGACCACCGATGGGGGCGGACAGACGCACAGATGACGGTGGGTGAGCACGCAATCCCGGGCGCAGGCTAGCACGAGGGGCTACTGATGCGACGGGATATTGGCCGACAATTCGCCCAACATGTAACTGGGTTTGTGGGCTAGCACTGCCACCACCACGCCCGCGACCAACCGGAGAGGTGCGAGGGATAGCTACCTGGGGCTGATCAGGGGTAAGGTGTAGTAGAGTGGGCTCGGGAGCCGTAGGGGATTGGTTTGGCGCCCTGTCATTAATAGGAGCGGTCTCGGGTGGGACTACACTAGCAGCCGGTGCAGGGATAGGCTGAGGGGGCCGTGCCTGGGGTTGGCCGGCCTGATGGGAACGGGTACGCTGACTCACAGCGTCTGCATTGTCTACTCCTGCCTGCCTAGGCTGATGTTGACTATGATCGGCCATTTGTTTATGCACGCAAGAATTTAATTACTAATAGTCATTGAATTAGCACAAGGGGTCTCACTGGTGCTGCTATATAGAAGGAAGAACGGTCAAGACGTTATCTAGCTCTCGATATTTACGGGGTCCGTCATTGGACCGTCTGAGGTACGGTGCACGTACTCCTCGCCGCCGAAAACAGTGAAGTCACTAGTTGGGGCAGGCTCCAGGCTATCGGCCGGAGAGATGGTCTCCAGGCGTGCGGCGCGCGCGATAGCTTAATTTAATGACCCCGAGATACTACGAAGGTGGTACCCGCCGCCAATTGTGCGGATGGCCGTACGCCGAGGCCGCGGGCCGGCCGGGCGTGACTTTGGGAGTACCAGTGACGCGAGGACGTTAGGGGCCGCGGGTTCCACAAATGGAGGAAGACTTGCGTCGTCCTCGTGGGAGAACAGTGCGCGGTATACCAGATGGGCGTGGACGGTCTGATGATACGACTCGCCGTAGCCGCGCACTCGTTTGCGAATGAGCTGGACAGCCGCGCGGTACCGGGTCGTTAACTGGCGAGCTTTATCGCCAGGGTAGGCGTTTTCCAGTGTTAGAGTGTCGATTTCCTTTGGGGATAATCCCTTACGAAGAAAGGGGACCCCCATGCTGGGGCACCATTTTTGGGGTACAGTAGCGACACGAAATAAAAATCAAGCCCACTGGGGTCAGTGACTTGACGATTTTAGGCCTCTAAGAAACAAGTAGGCCAAAACAAATTAGAAACAATTAAACATGATTTAATTAAGCAACACTACTCGGGTCGACCGCCTGCATCCTTATCATGGCCTGTTTGTTTTCCCTCTATCAGTACTGCTAACCACCCAATTTAAGGGGCGGGGCGACTACTGGCACGCGTCACCCTTGTACTCCCTAACTAGATGTCGTAAACGGCTGGGACGAATGTCCTACTTGTCTAGTGACTTGTGACAGAACAGGAGAGGGACACGGTTCAGGAGACGGAATGGCAGGGGTACATCGAACACGGCGAGTAGGGTTGGTGACCGGGTACCCTCGTCTATGGCCGGAGTCCTTCTGGGGCACGCAAGTTATCTATTATAAGGTATTCATATGCTGCATCCAATGAGTGGAACCCTGGGTATTCACACTGTGGGATCCCTGAGGTTATGTTACTGGCTGTGACCCAACTAAGTACTATGCCTGCAAACGTAGGGGTGATTACAGCATAGAAGGGATAGTTACTACCTGTACCGCTGGGACGCCAAATGGAACTAAGGTCACGGGGTACTCGTTTCTTACTATGGGATGCAGAGGATTGGGAAGAGCTAGCAGATTGGGACATACGCATTCTGCTACCATAGTACTAATGACAGTCTACTCATGAGCACATACCTTGGTAACTGAAGGGGCCAGGGGGGGGACCGTGTGCAAGGTGGGTAGGTTTGCTCAGGGGGGAAGCAGCAAGGGCCTGTTTCAAACAAGCAGTGCAAGCATGCACACCACTAGGTTAACGGGGTGATACTAACCCGTAACCCACAGCACAATGACCACCTGTTTTTAGTGAAATTTCGGCAGCATTTCCCCTGTAAAGTGGGGGGAATGCTGGCCCCCTTGAGCCCGTGGCTGGGTCGTCGCCGTCTTGGGCCCTTCACCACTTGGGCCCTTCACCAATGGAAGAAAAACAGAAAACAATGCTGGCGACCCTTGGCGTCCTGGCTCGTAGCCGTCTCGTGTGAAACTGGAGACAAAACCACACAAACAGGGCCAAAGTGCATGCGCATGCCACTTGAGGCATAACATTATTCCTAAGCACTTAACTCGCAGTAGGGACACTAGCAATGCGTGAATTCAACCCAGTTCACGCAATGTGATTCTAATTTGACGACTCAGGTCTCTCCGCTTTACTGGGTCAAAAACAGGCAATATTCCACCAAATTGAGCGATTCCAACTACGGCCAAGCAAGGGAAGGGTCTCCCCTACTTGCTAATTCGTTTTCGAAAGGAAAGGACGATTAAAGCCTAAAGAAATCGTCTTATTCCGGGCAGGGCCTGCCCTTCCATTAACCGTAATGCTACCATTAGATGATACGACCAATTTTCCACTAGAGTTTGCCGAGTCCGGTCCAGATCCTGCGCCTCTACAGGGCAAAAGAGTCAAAAAAGGTTCGTTAAAAGACTTGCAAAAGGTTCATTAAAAGACTTGCAAAAAGGTTCGTTGAAAGACTGCAAAAAGGTTCGTTAAAAGACCCACGTTGTAAAATACGTGTGCGGGGTATAATACGTGGACTTAAAATACGCGTATTATACGTGGGGGGTATAAAATACGCGGTGGTAAAATGCGCGACAGTTTTTGTGGTCCAATTGTCAGTCACCCAATTAGCACGCTCCTTGATGATGGTCATGCAGTTATTACAACTGAAATTTGGTGTATATGCTTATTTATTAACATCTTCCATTTATGCCCTGCAATCCTATCTGATTATGATTTGTTAAATGCAGGGGGGAGCATGCTGCAACGGGAATAGTAAGGATTCAATTAATTAAATGATTGTAAGGAAAGCCATCCACTATATAATGCATGAGAGGACATAAGACACAACTTCCGAGAAGGAGGGGTGACGTGCCCTCCTTTGTACTGGATCATGCCGGCCACCATCTGCTTGAAAGAGGCGCTCTCAGCCGCATTGAAGGCAATGCCGTTCTCGATAAAAAATTCGGCAGCCAGCAGCTGGACACCTTTCTCGTCGACGGGAACCAGCCATTTGGTGATGCTCAGCTGGCCTTTGCTGGGAACCGACGACAAGTCAGCCGGCGCAGCCCCTCCCATCTCCGCCATTGCCCTGTTCAAATTGTGCTGCTTCTTGGCGTCTGACTGCTGCGACTTGTTGTTATACATCCTGAGAAACTTGCTCCGGATATTCGGTGGAATTTTGTCGCAGGGTAACATCCCTTCCCCTGCGATTCCGGCAAAGTGTGCACGGACTCGGAATACGCTGATTGCCCCCGCCCCGTATGAGAACTTCTTGTTGCAAAATGAGCAGAACTTATTCGACACAAACTGCGTTTTGTTACTAACAGCATCTGTGACTGCTTCTTTCTTCTCGAGAACGAAATCCCATTCAGGCCCTTTCTTCCTCATGGCTGCAAATCGAAAATGGCTGCACGCTGTCGCACAGTCGCACTGGCCTCGTCGTCGCTATATTGCATTACACCGTCAGTAGCACAGCTGGCATTTGCTGGCACACTGTTATTATGCGTTATGTACCTAGTCCTAGCTGTCTCCTACCGGCCAAACATTTTGCAAGGCTTGCGCTTTATGAAAAGAACTGTACGCATCTACTTCTAGTAGTAAAAATCTCAAATGTGCAGTGAGCGCGCCGCGCCCAGAATCTGGGCACCGCGCCAGTGCCCGCTGCCCGCTGGTACCCCCGAAAAATTCAAAGTCCAAACCGCGTGGTCAGACGTAAAATACGCGTAAAATACGTCGAGGCCCATAATATGCTTTATCCCGCATTTTATCGCAAAAGTGCGGCGTACATAACAACCCGGTAAAAGACTGCAAAAAGGTTCGTAAAGGGAAAACCTGCAAAAAGGCTCGTAACAAGATTCCAAAAATGGGTCGATCTGATTTCGATATACTACGTAAGCACAGAAGCTTGCAAGGCTTCGATCTGCCAAATTTTACTGAGTATCCGGTGTCCTCTCTAGGAATCCTCTCTAGGAAGCAGCACTTGGGATCTAACTCAGTGGGCTAGGCGTACCTTGTAGCTTGCCCGATTCGTTGACTTCGGCTGACTGTAACGACTAAAAATGATCATCTGCATCATCCATAGTCCAAATATGAAAGATCTTTTACCTGGGTTGCTTTCTTGAGTTACAGATCTTCAAGTATCCGAGCAACGTTGAGATGGAAATTCCACAGCACGTGATTTAGGGAATCACAACCCCTTGTAGACACAAAGACAAGCTCGTGTATAGACGACCTCTGTGGAACTGAAGGACGTCTATAGCCAAGCGGCTCTTATGAATGGACAACAAAGACAAGCTTTATTATACCATGATGAATCAAAACCAACGTAGCAACAATGGCGACCCCACGTCCTTGATATCGACGTGCTTGTCGAACTTGCTTCAACCTTAGCCTGAAGAGAACCAATCAGAATCATGGAATTCTATACAAGATCTTCGTATCCATCCTAGTCACACAAAACAGAACAACACCACACACAGCCTGGCAGAATCTTTCCATGAGATCCTAAATCTGTCGTAAGCACTGAAGTCGATCCAAAGGAGCATTTAAGACTCAATAGTACCAACCAACAAACTATAACCCCACGTGGATCAGGCCACGACCAATGAGGGCTCCTATCAGTCGGTTGACAAAGTATTAGCTCCAAGTACCGTCGTCTTAGAAACCTCCTAACTTTCTCAATACTGATCCAAAAGTCCTCGAATAAAAGCCAAACATTCACAAAACAAAGGATGTAACAACAAAGTCATTTTTGCTTGTTACATATCTCCCCCTCAAAACTGGACCTCCCAGGTCCAATAGCCAAACTCTTGAAGGCAGAGGAACATTGAACAGAAATCCACCATCTCTTGGGAAAAGCAGATGGGTTTTTACATCCCTGGAAACAGGGCCTCCTATCTCATAAACATCTAGTCACAGGTGTCTACAGCAGACGAGTCACTACCTTATCTACTATAAATCCAGATAAACACATCTCATAATAAAAGGTCTTCCATTCAGCATCCTGGAACCTGGAACTCTGGACTGGAACATCAGAACTGGACTGGAGCTCCCCCATCATCCATCCTGGAATCCCCCCCTCACACCACAATCCAAAGCACCTTCCATGCTCTTCCATCATCCTTCCCCCACCATCTTCCTTCTCAGCTCTGTTCTTCACAGGCTATACCAATCCCCATTCACACCATCCTTGCCCTTGGTCCCAAACAAGGGAAACTGCTCCACCATGTGAGCCAATTCTGGCCAGTTCCTGCTGACCTGCAGCACCATGCACGTCTCAGCAGCCCCTGCTGCCATCTGGGCAACATAACGCAGGCATGTCCCTGGGTAGGAGAGAAGCACCACAGACTGGCTCTCAGGATCCATCACCCAAGTAGAGGACGTCTTGTGCCTGCTCACCCATGACCTGTACGCCCACCAGAACTGGAGAAAGGTCTTGACCACTGACCACTTAGCACCTATCAAAGGCACCAACACCCTCAATGGGGTCAGACGAACCTTGAGCTCCATGGTGTACTTAGGCAACCCTGGGCTGCAGAAAAGGTTGGATGTCTCCAAAGGGAAGCACCCCTTGACCGAGCTGGAAGAAGAAGGAGCCAAGTCAAAGTCTCCCTGCTGAACTGAAAACTCCAACAACTCCATGTAGGAGGCCTCACCCATGCTCACTGGCTTGAACTGCGTGAAGGCCCCCTTCAAAGCCTCAGGCAAGGTGGTCAACATATCCTGCCCCTCTGCAGGTCTCATGTCAATCTCAGGTCCTGGAGTCAGGGCAAACATCCTGTGCAACAGGTGGGCCACAAAAGGAGAGCCAATCTCGTACAGGCTGGTGTGCAACTGAGACAAGACCTCCTCCACATAACCCTCAGGGCTCACTTCCCCCTCCTCCCTGTTAAGGGCAGCCAAAGCCTTGGCCAGCGTCTCACAATGCTCACAAGGTCCCGTGCACTTCCTGTGATCCACATAGGCCACCACATTCTTGACAGGTACCACATGACGAGGAATCTGAATGATGGGAGTGCTGCTGGAGCTGAGAGCTATGTTAACACCACTCCCCATCTGGGGCTGGGACAAGGACAACCCCTGAAGAAGCTCCTGTAGCTTATCCTGCTTGGAGATCACTGAATGCAAGAGCTTGTTAATGGCATCCATCTGCTGACCCCTCCTAAGGTCACGCCTGACAATAGTGTCAAACAGGGATTCCACATAACTCATGGGGTTGGAGGCCTCTGGATGCATACCCGTGACCCCTTCCTCCGTGGTGGCGCCCAGGCCCAAGTTGGGGTACGTGAACTCCTCCTCCATCTGGGACCACACAGCATGCACGAAGAAACCATTCGTTAGTCCTGAGATATAGGAAGGGGAGCAGTGGTTTTCACCAACTCAGTATACCAAGAAGGAAGAGTGAGCCCCTTCTGTTGGCAATACTCCTGGACCACCTCATGGCAGTGAGTCAAGTCAGACAACCACAGCCATGTGGCAGTAGACTCTAACTCTCCTTTCCAGTGCACCTTAAACTGCAGCTGCTTGGTCCTACCCTTTCCTTTGACTCTGTGAGCCAACAGCTGCTCCACTTCATATATCCTCTCCCCCTCAGTATCCAGCTCAAATGGTAATGGAGCAGAAAGGCGTCCCTGCAAGGTGTTGCGTTTATACAACTTGAGCTGGGCCAGGTGAAACACATTAGTCTTAAGCCTCCAGTGGGAAGGCACCTGGACTTGAACTACAGTCCCATAGTGGAAGGTGTCCAGTACAGGGTAAGGTCCCAACCACAAGGGTTGCAGTTTCCTGCATTGCTCCTTTTCAGGTAGCACACGATTAGCCTCCAAGAGCACCAGGTCACCAGGAGCCACAAAGGTGTGTGTAGCCAACATCTGTTGCCAAGCATTGTTTAAATACTTGTCCTGTGCATGCAACATCTGAGCAGCAACCATACTGTGAGCTTCCTGGAAGGATGCTATCAGCTGGTGGACAGAGGTTAGGCGTCTTCTGAAGGGGCCTTCAGCATCCCTGTCAGGTAACTCCAGGTCAAATGGAGTCAAGGGGCACTGGCCATGGCAAATGACAAATGGAGACATTTGGTGAGGAGCCAGGGGTGAGTTGTTGATGGCAAACTCTATGAAGGGAAGTTTCTTGTCCCATTCCTTGTTATCATGGGTACAATAGTGCTTCTGGCATTCCCGTACAATACGGTTCAGCCTCTCCACAGCCCCCGTGCTGGCACACCTGTATGCTACTCCAAAGGCCAACTTAGTGTCCAGGATGTCAAAGAAGGACTTCCAAACCCAGACATCCACAAGGGATCCTGGTCAGTGATGATTACACGTGGCATGCCATGCAATCTGTACACCTCCTTCATGAACAACTCTACACACTGGGCAGCTGTGAGATGGGCATTGCAGGGGATGAGGTGGCACATTCTAGACAGCCTGTCCATCACCACCAGTATCCTGTCATTGCCAGCATCAGAAACAGGCAAGCCACAAATGAAGTCCATGGTCACACTGATCCAGGGTCGAAGGGGAATAGGCATGGCCATAGGAAAGATAGGCACTGCCTGAGTCCTAACCTTATTCCTTTGGCATGAGTCACAGGAAGCCACATAGGCTTTGATATCACGAAACATGCCAGGCCACCAAAACCTCTCTTGTACTTCATGGAGAAGCTTAGCATACCCAGGATGACACGCAGTCACGTCGTCATGGAAGCAATGCAACACAGTGGGAATGGCCATTTCTGGCACATAGACCTTCCTGGTCACTACATGATCTGCATCCTGGGTGTGGACATACAGGACTCCCTCCCAGTACTCCACAGGCCTGTTACCAAAGCTTCCTTCCTGAATGGCCTTAGTGGCCAGGTCCTCAGTTTTAGTGAAGGCCTTAATCACGTCCAGCAGGGCTATACTCATAGGGTTAGGCAGGACTAGCTGTTTGCCAGGTCCTAAAGGCTGCAGCTGCAGCACCTCACCCTCCTGCAGGTGACTAGTGACTAGATGCTTGGATGACAGAACATCAGCCACAGGTGTACGTGACTTCCCCTTGATCTCAGCTGCCAATCCTCTAGACTTGGTCAGCATCCCTGGCTCCAGTATCCACTTCCTGGGCCGTCCCTTCCCCTCCTAGGATTCTCTGTGCTTGGTTGGTTGTGAGAGTGGCTGGCTACCAGCAGAACCCTCCCTGCCTCTGCAGTGACTGACCCCCACCCTGGACGCCTGTCGACCCTGGGACAGAGCCCTGGTCAATGAGCATCTCGTGACTAAAGCTAGCCTCTACAGGGGGTGGCTCAGCTTGGAGGTTTGCTGGTTAGCTGCCTGTGCCCTGGTGACAGCACCACACTCTACACAGAAACCATGGCAGCACAAATATCCAGATCCTCGTGAAATGCTCCCATCAGATCCCTTCTCTAGAGAGGGCGTCTGGCACCACATTCTGTGATCCTGGGACATACTGCACAGAGAAAGGATAGAATCCCCCTAGGTACTCCATCCACCCAGCCATCCTCTTACTCATCCTACTCTGTTCTAGCACGTGCACCAAGGGCCTGTGGTCAGTCATCAGGGTGATAGACTCTTGCCCTAGCCCATCTGTAGCACTGCTAGCCACAGAAAACTGAGCTCCCTTCAACAGATGCTCCCACTTGTGACATGCTACCACTAAACCCAGCAACTCCTGCTCGTGTACAGGGTAGTTACGTTCAGCTGAGCTCATGGTTTTAGACATGTACTCCACTGGCTGTGGTCCATAGCCATGGTCTTGCATCAGCACAGCACCTATGGCGCCTTGAGAGGCATCTGACCTAACCTGATAAGGTAGATCTGGATTGGGACCCACTAGCACAGGGGTGGATGTGAGCTTCTGCTTCAACAGGTCAAAGGCCTGCTGACACCTATCTGTCCACTCAAACTGAACATCCTTCTTGATTAACTCAAGCAAGGGGGTGGAGATGGCAGCCATGTCAGGGATAAAACGCCTGTACCACCCCACCATGCCCAGGAAGGACTTGACATCATGTGCAGACTGCAACACAGGCCACTCAAGGATGGCAGCAATCTTAGCATTGTCAGGTGTCATACCCAAGGAACTCAACTTGTACCCTAGGAACCCCACTTCATGCCCCCACTCCACCTTAGACCTCTTGACAGACAAGTGGTAGTGCTGGATGACCTTCAGGACCTCCTCCACGTTCTCCAGATGCTCCTTGAACGTCTTTGAGTGCACCAGGATGTCGTCCATGTAGGCCACCACGCAGGTCCTGAACACGGGTCTTGCAGGGTCACACAGGTGGGCAATGTCTTTGAACCTGGGATTCCTGAGATCAGGGGAGATCTGAGGCAGAGAGTTCCCTGTCAGATGGCCAAAGATAGCATTCACAAACATCTGCATAGTAGCTGGGCTGTTGGAGGCCCCCATGGGCATCACAGTCCACTGGAACTGACCCCAGGGTGTGGAGAATGCAGTTTTTGGAATGTCCTCAGTAGCTATCCTGATCTGCCAGAACGCGTGTCTAAGGTCAAACTTGGTGAAGTAAGATGATCCAGCTGTCCTCTCTAGCAGCTCATCAATCCGTGGCAAGGGATACTTGGACTTCACTGTGACCTTGTTCAGGCCTCTCAGATCAATGCACAACCGCCATCCACCATCATGCTTGGGGACAAGCAAACACCCAGAGCTGAAAGGACTATTGGCAGGAAGAATGAGTCCAGCTTCCAACAAGCCTGTCAAGATCACCTTCAGCTCTGCCATCTCAGCTGGCCCCATCCTGTACATGGGAACAAAGGGAGGCCTGGCACCATCCACAAGCTTGATGACATGAGTGATTGGCCCTTCAGGAGGGTACTGTGGCATTTTGTCCTCAAAAATGGCAGCAAACCTGTCCAAAAGGGCATCATGCAGCTTCTGCTCCTCCTCTGTGACAGCTGGTACTGGGTTCACAGCATTCACCGTGTGGCCATGAGTCTCATCAGAGGGTGAGTTAGGAACCAGATGTAAGAGAAAGACGTGTTCCACTGGGTAAGTAGCCAGGTAAGACAAGGTGTGATTGGCAGACCAGTAACAGCACGTTTCTCTTCCAGTGAAGGCACCTTGACGTCCTCCTTGGCACCTGCAACCCCTCTCCCATCATTGACAGCCTCATTAGTAGAACAGCACTCTGTGACTGGTCTTTCTCCCCCCTTAATCACTGTGGTGGCGTCCCACACTGACCCATCCTGAAACTGCACCACCTTCTCAGACCACAAGATGGCAGGATTAGCAGACTCCAACCATGGCATCCCCAGAATCACATCAGCAGCAGTGAGTGGAATGACATCTGCTGTGACAGACAAGGTTTGACGTGAGCACACTTGAAAAAGCAGTTGCACGTAGCCAGGTGAGTTACTCTGCCTACCATCAGAATATTGGACCTTAACAGGCACAGGGTGGGGAGCACTGGTAGATGCAGCTCCTGCACCAAGGAAGTGGAAATGTAGTTACTTCCTGCACCTGAGTCAATCATGAAGAGACATAAAGGCTGAGCCAAAGGGACTGGCACGTTCAACAGCCTAGCCTGGAACTTCAAGAGTTGACTGGGAATAGGAGGGCCCAATGGGGTGGTGGAATCAGAGGCAGACAAGTTGTTCACAGGACGGACATGCACAGCAGGCAAACCAGTTAACTCCACCGCTGGACGTAGTCCTGGGGGCTCCACTAGTTTTTTGGCAGCTCAGGAGGATGATCTGAAGACGAGCTCCCCACTGAAGGCTGCACCTGCTGCTCCTCTATGCCGTCTCCTCCCCTTCTCCCTCCTCCTCTGCTAGGAGGTGCCACAGGGCGTTGACCATCCTACGCCTGTCTTGTCTGCTGAAGCCCTTGGGCTGGAATGGTCCCTTGCCCGAAGCCTGGAAGTTGGGTCTAAACCCGGGCTGTGCCCTGTGGTCGCTCTGGCTCACCCCAGGAGGGAAGATGGATGGTCTGGTGAATGGAAGCACCCCCTGAGGACCCTTGGTGTCGCTGGGAACTGGTCTCGCTTGGGGCAATCCCGTGCAAAGTGCCCTAGCTGGCCACACGTGAAACAGGCTCCTTTAGACTGCTCCATGGCACTGAGCTCCTCCATCACAGCGTTCAGCTGGTTCAGGGGCTTCTTAACAGCAGACGCCTGGTTGCCTGCAGCAGGCTCCCACTTGAGGGAAAAGTCAGGGACACGGCACAGCGTGAGGGCATAAGACAGCACAGTATCCCACTTCCACTCGACATAGTCGAAAGGGGAGAAATGCTTGTCAATATCCACCCTGACTTGAGGGGAGAGCCCATGCAGAAACCTGTGAAGAGCTTCAGAATCAGAGCACTGGGGGATTTTGGCCCTCAGGTTGGTAAACGTCTCCACGTATTGTGGTAGTGTCAGGCCTGACTGAGTACAGTTGGCCAACGCGTCCCGGTCCAGACGGAGCTGGTCCTGGGGAAGTAGAAAACGTCGAAATGAAAGCATGAGAGATGGCAAATCCTTGCAAGTATTACCTGCTGAGGATCGTAAAAACTCATCAAACCTGTCGGCTGCACTGTCGCTCATTCGCTGTCGAACCATCTTCTTCTGGATGTCCAGGGAAAGTCGTTCTTCCGCTCGTTTGCCGTAGTTAGCAAAGTGGATAGCGAACACATCCTGGAATCGAGTAGAGAAATGATCGAAACTGCGATGGGTTAGATTGGTGAGCGACAGCTTGTCTACGGATTCGATTTTTGGAAAAGGCGGGGCGGAACCTTGATGCGGTGGTATAGTGACGGTCACGGGGACGTCGCTGGCGGGGGTGGTGAAGGTGACCGAGGTCGTCTGCGCTGGATCCTGCCTATCGCTATCCTGCGTCTCATTCCTCGTAGTAGCTGCGGTACTATAAGGTAAAACCCTTCCGTCACCCAACCGAGGAGCCTCTCTCCCCAATCCAGCAACCATGTCACGCATGGCTGCCTCCTCCTCCTCAATTCTCTGACGAAGTCTTCCCACATCCTGTTCCACCTCCTCCACCATCTTTCTATACAGCGCTGCGTGTTGTTCATCTTGTTGTAATCTGATTTTAGCTGCTGAGAGGCGATCCGCTGCAAGTCTGGTCCCGTCTCGTCCTGGCGTGGTATTAATCGGAAAGAGGAATGATGATGATGCACTCGGCACAGGACTCGTTCGCGCGCTTGGAATCCTGGGCGACAGTGACCGTCCCCGACCCACGCCTGTCAGCGATGGCTCGCCTGGTTGGAGACCAGATGCAATGACGGAAAACTTGGGCCCTATAGACAACGAGGGCCGCCTCACTTCAGACATAGAAGTACGATTGAAATCAAGTTGACGCCGTGGAGTATGGGTAGTTGTCTCAGCACCTTCCCTAGTAATGGGTTCAAGATCGAGATGATGATGGATCGCTCGCACCTTGATCAGTAGGGGGTAAAGGTGATTGTGTCTTCGAACTACTCATACTACCACATGAAGTCGCGATCGTCTGCCTAGTAGAGACAACGGTTACGGCTGACTTCCAGTGTTAAAGAGCAAGACAGTCACATAAGGATGTGTCTCTCTCTGTATCACCGTAAGTTTTCCGCAACTCCATGAATCTTCTCGGATGACAGACATCTGTTCAACATTGTACTACCCGGAAGGTTACAATTACTCAAGAGAAACACCGAAGTAGAGATCCTCCGATACCAATGTAACGACTAAAAATGATCATCTGCATCATCCATAGTCCAAATATGAAAGATCTTTTACCTGGGTTGCTTTCTTGAGTTACAGATCTTCAAGTATCCGAGCAACGTTGAGATGGAAATTCCACAGCACGTGATTTAGGGAATCACAACCCCTTGTAGACACAAAGACAAGCTCGTGTATAGACGACCTCTGTGGAACTGAAGGACGTCTATAGCCAAGCGGCTCTTATGAATGGACAACAAAGACAAGCTTTATTATACCATGATGAATCAAAACCAACGTAGCAACAATGGCGACCCCACGTCCTTGATATCGGCGTGCTTGTCGAACTTGCTTCAACCTTAGCCTGAAGAGAACCAATCAGAATCATGGAATTCTATACAAGATCTTCGTATCCATCCTAGTCACACAAAACAGAACAACACCACACACAGCCTGGCAGAATCTTTCCATGAGATCCTAAATCTGTCGTAAGCACTGAAGTCGATCCAAAGGAGCATTTAAGACTCAATAGTACCAACCAACAAACTATAACCCCACGTGGATCAGGCCACGACCAATGAGGGCTCCTATCAGTCGGTTGACAAAGTATTAGCTCCAAGTACCGTCGTCTTAGAAACCTCCTAACTTTCTCAATACTGATCCAAAAGTCCTCGAATAAAAGCCAAACATTCACAAAACAAAGGATGTCACAACAAAGTCATTTTTGCTTGTTACACTGACGACCGAATATTGAATAATGAAATTAATGACTTCAATGCGGCGCGTTTGGCCGTTTGCAGCCCTGTGCAGTCCAGCACGGGCGCTCCTCCGAGTCCAATGTTACGTCCAGACCTGTGATCAGACCCGGGCCGGGTCCTGATCAAGGTATCAGGAAAGAATCTTTAACCCGTTGGACAATGGGTTGCAACTTGGCAATGGCTCGTGCCAAAGTCTTTATTTCATTAATAATAAATGGTGAATCCGGGGCCAACTATAATCGGGACAAGGGGGGGAAGAACTAAAATGGATGACGCAGGCTCAGGAAGCATGAACGCGTGGGAAGGTTGGGCCACCCTCCCCATCCATATACTTTAACAACCGCGCGGTGGCGGCGACGCACGCGTTCGGCGCCACGCGCTACAACTTGTCTCTTGACCACACGAACAGACACCGGGCCAACCGGCCCTGAACAAACATAGATCACACACTTATAGGGTCGTTCGGCACACACACACAAACTATCTGACGACTCTTGGTCGGCTCAGAAGTGTACAAAATAGTGTGCCACGACTATACTTAACACACCAAACGGACGGTGACCGGGCCGGTCCCCTCCGATCGGCACAAGCTATAACTCTAAAAATACTTGTCCGTTTTGTCCGCTTCCAGCGGCGGACTGTCACACGTTGATCACTTTATCATGCTACAGTATTGTTGCCTTGGGATGCAACATCGGGCTAAAAAAAGTAGGCGAGTACGAGTAACGAGTAGTACTCGCGTAGTACTCGAGTACCTGCGATACTATTGGCTGATATAATGTCCCAAAAATTTACAAAAAAAACTATGAAGTAACGGGCCAAATATATATACTTTATGAAAATAACAATACTTTATGAAAAGAGACAGAAGAGTATGATGGCGGCGGTAGCCGTGGGCTCACTGGGCAGTGGGTGGCATTTTTCCTTTCCGAGCCGGCTGCGAATTGTGAGGCCGGGCCAGCCATGCAGTGTGTCAGAAATTTTCATTTAATTCCTTGGTCGTCAAGACTGATTGAGACAACTGATAGACAGTTTATTCATTGCATATTTAGGTTACGGACTGCCACCGTTTCACCGCCAAAGCCATGGTGCGGTTCCCGGTGTTACGTCGCGTAACAATTCGTTGTAGTTACGGACGTAAATTAGGTCCTTGGCCTCGGTTGTTCCTAGGTTTACGTGTAGTCCTAGCTGGGACATTATTGTCCTCGTAACAGTACTGTGGTATATTGGGTGCCTTTGGGCGCCGCGCCGCATACTTTATTAGTGGTCCTTATCCTTTGGTAGAATGTAGTGGACCGGCGTGCATCTGTGCACCTGCCTGTGTTTCTGTGTTTCTGCAGGCGAGGGCCAAGTCGGCCCGAGCCTGTTGGACCGTTGGTGACCATTTATGCACGTTCCACTCCTTGTGTGGTCACTCGGCGTGTGTTAAATGAATTAACACATATTAGCTTGGGTCACGGCAGTGTAGTTGTGTTTCCTTCCTCTATTCCTGGAGTAAACGGGTTTGGCTTATGGCGTATTACAGTAGCACATACGTAAATGCATTGAGATCTGGATCGTCTCGTTCGTCTTTCGCTAGGGGTTTAACTAGAAGCGGCCTTACTAGTCTAGGTAGCATCAGGACAGGTAGAGGTAGAGGTGGCGGCCGAGGCTTGCGGCGTAACAATGGACTCGGAGGTAGTTTAGATAGAGAGCGAGACGACGATCCTCTGCAACATACGTCATTGAATCAACCCTTCCGCGGCTGGGAAAATGAAGACGACACCTACTTGACAGGTAATGGGCGGGTCGCCTGCGAGCTGGGGGGGTAGTGCTGCCCGATTCGGGACACGCCCTGCCTAGAAGATAGACCTGCTCGAAGCGGAAAATCCTTTTATAGATAGCTCCTTTTTCTCGTTTTGTTTTCCTGAGAAATGTTGCTTACTGTCGTAGAAAGGTGATGGTTTTGGTTCTACGGTAGAGAGACGACTAGCGTCTCGTAGATTACACTTTTTCTGCATCTTGCCTGCTTTGTATTTAGACGACCCATCGCCGGACGCAGAATTCTTGAAACCGGATACTTACGACCACCTGGCGCTGGAAACCTCGTCCCTGCGTGCGTCGTCAATCTGGTTCGGTTTCAGACACCCGAGATAAGTCGCCTTCTCCTCGTTCTCCTCATTTGACTACTCAAGACCTACCAGGTGCGTTAACATGAGCCAGCGGCGATCTTATTATACTGCTCCTTCCCATTCGTCTAGCGATAATAGTCTAGCTAAATATTACGTAGTGATTACGCCTCAATGGTCCTCCATTTTCCTTTCTTGGTCCGACGCTAGGAAGATCGTTCAGAATCGTGTATACAACGTAATTAGGTATAAGAAATTTATGTCCTTCGAGGAAGCTCAGCAGTTCCTTATAGATCATAGCCAATCAGATTTAGGCCTGCATGTACGTCCTATTCCTCATGGTCGTCCTCCCGTAGAAGCTCTAGTCTTTGCTACCCCTCCTTCTTCTCCCCCTAAACGGGCTGCATCCTCATCTAGCTTAGATATTCCTCTCACTTTGGAGTTTGGCTCCCTATCCATTACTGTTGCTAAAAAGGATTGATTAAATTGTTTTTTTTTGTTGTAGGACATTAAAAGCTTTTCCTTTTTCCTTTGCTGCTTTCACCTAGATTCCTATTCCTTTACTTAATTAAAGATGGATCCAGTGGGTGGAGATATGTCGCCTATACCTACCAATAATAATAATACTACTAATAATAATAATAATAACACTAACAATACTCGTGGTAACCGACGGGACTCCTTGGAAACGGTACACCATCTCACTCCTCAAGGTATTCTGCGTACCTCACCTCCTTCTCCTGTTACTGGTGGTCGCCGTCGTCCCTCAATCACCCCACCTACCTATGAACAACGTATCTCACAAGTCAGATTTAGTGATGAACCCTCTTTTGCTGTGAACCAGGCCCCTGCCCCTTCTGCAACCTTGGCTCACCCCTCCAGCAGGTCCTCACTCACTAACAATGCTTCTAGGCCTCCTTCCCACCCTGTGCCTTCCATGCCTGCCTTTAACACGGGTCGTACCTCTGCCCCTGTCGGCCCTTCTGGGCGCCCTAGTGCAGTTCCCTTTTACCCACCTGCTTCCTGGTCCTACCCTGAGACGGCCTATGAGGCTGCCCAGGTCCCTACCCGTGTGGCTGATTTAGAAGTTAATAATGATTTCAGTACCATGCCCCTAGATGATAGGAATTATGATCATTTTGCCTACTCCTCTCTTCGTGAGCAATATACTGTTCCCTTCTCCTATGGGCACCATCCTGAAACGGTGGCTCCCTCTAGACCCCTACCCAAAACTTTTCCTATCCCTTCCTTCTATCCCGCTTATATAGCAGTGGAAGATAGTGGCCCTATGGGAAAAACTGATTCTTCTAATCCCCCTAAGCCTCCTGCTCTTCCCCTCTTTGCCAACCTTCCTAAGCTGGATGTCAAGTCTACCCCTCAACAGTTTTTCACTTTCATTATGTTGCTCACCCAGAACACAGAGTCTTGGCAGAACCACAATAGGTGGCGCCTCTCTGATGCTGTACTAGTTCCTCATTATCTTACCACCTGCATTACTCCTGAGCTTGCTAACCTCATCCAGTGTGAGTCTCTTGCCTCTCATGCCTACCCAAACTCTGTAGCAGAATTGTTTAAGCGTTTAGAGAACCATTTAGTCCCTCCCGATGCAGATTGGCAGGATAGATTAGCCTTTGGTACCTTGCAGCAGGGTACCAAATCCTTCAAAGAATATATGAAAGAGTTTGATGCCCAGATGGTACGAATTAGGGATTTGTCGGGTGCAGAAGTACGTGCCCGCTTCCTTCAGGGCCTCAGTAGACCCTTATTGCGTGAAGTAAAGCGCCAGTTCTCTGCCTACCGTTTTACTGACCTGCCCCTCAAGCATGTGCGCCAGCATCTTTTACGAGTAGCAGATTTCTTCTCCACGCCTTCTCTTCCTACCCGTTCACGTATTAATAATATTAGCCTTACCCCTGAGGAGGAGAACTCCTATGTAGAAGAATTAGATATTTGTGTGACTGACCTTTCAGCTCTGGATGTCTCTCATATCACCTGCTATCATTGTAAGGAAGTAGGTCATCTTAAACGTGAGTGCCCCAAGTTCCTTTCGGGTGCTCCCCCTCATCCCGACGCTCGCCCTCCTCGTACCCCTCAGCGTGCTCCTATTCGTCCCACTTCAGGACGCGTTCCCTCAGCTACCCCTAGTAGGCTGAATGCTGTGCAGACAGGACTCCCAGGGTTCCCCTATGATACTCAGGCTCCCGCACCCTCTTCAATCCCTCGTGACCCTCCAGCAGTGGCTTTTCCGCCAGGGTCTTCTTCGGGGTTAGTTCCTATGGATTTGGGGGGGGAGGGGGAACAGTAGGCCGGTCAGCCGGGGGTAACCTGGACAGGTCCTTAGATAGTACCCCAGATAATAATTTTTGCTTGCCTGTTTTTATAACCTCTGTAGGAGCTGAATCATCCCTACCACTACGTGTGCGTCCTCTTATGTTCTTGAATGGTGGCTTAACCGTCCCTCATACTGTTGTAGACCCCTTCTTGCATGCTGATGAACTCTTGAATGTCTCTGTGTTAGTGGATAGCGGTGCGGCTAGCTCCTTTGTGAGCGAGGCCCTAGTTAGGCGTTTAGGACTAGTCCCTACCCCTCACACAAAAACGGTCACTGTCCATTATGCTGACGGTCGCACCAGTCATTCCCCGGGTACGGTGTCCCTTCCCCTGGTCATACAAGGACGTACGGTCAACCTGACGGCCACTATAGGCCCTATCACTACAGCTGATGTATTACTAGGATTAGATTGGCACCAGGATAATAAGATTACTATTAATTATGATACTATGGTCATTTGGTTTCCAGATAGCTCTTACTGGGTACCGGAACGTCATTATAGATTAGAAAATTTATCCTTGGTAGATATTACTCCTCCTACACCTGTTGATCCTCCTGTGAGACCTATACCTGAAGTATTAATGTCCAATGACGAATTGCGATCTGAACTAAAGGAATATGGATACCTATTATGTATGTTCCTTCAGTTAGAAGTACAAGAGATACCTATCCCTAATAATAGTGTGGATATAGATGTAAACACAGTGGATACAATAGGAGTGGGATTTACTGAAAATGAAATAGTAAGATACATGGCTGTGATAGATTCCTCAAAAGTATTTGAAGAAAAGACTCCTTCTTATCCTCCTCCTCGTTCTGTTTTACACCGTGTAGTTATCAAGGACGGTGCAGTTCCTACGCACTCTCCGATGTATAGAATGGGCCCTACCGAATTAAAGGAACTAAAACAGATTTTAGTGTCACTATTAGAAGCAGGATTGATAGAGCCTAGTAACTCCCCCTACTCCGCTGGTGTCCTGTTAGTTCCTAAGCCAAATGGCAAGTTTCGCTTAGTTATTGATTATAGGAAGTTAAACGATATTACTGTGAAGTCTAAATACCCTCTACCTCGTATTGATGATATATTTAATAAGGTTAAAGGTTCTACTTGTTTCACAGTACTCGATTGTGCGGATGGTTTTTGGCAACTACGCATAGCTCCTGAGGATTGCCACAAAACCGCCTTTGCTACCCCTTTTGGGCATTACCAGTTTAGAGTAGCGGCTACCTTTTATGATCCTAATCCAAAGCTTCCGAGTTATGACGTGGTTGTACATGTGCATCACTTGGATTATGGCGATTGCAGACCCAGTCATCAAGTTTCGCATGTACGAGCGCTTGGCTGACCTGGAGCCTGTTGTCTTGTACATGATTGCCCGAATTCTCCCGATTTCTGGCCTGCGCAGGTTGTCTCCTTGATGACGGCGGTGGCGACTGCACCACGATGTCATTTCTTATCGTGGTGTTGTTATGTTGTTGTTATATGGTGGGGGTGGGGGTGGGGGTGGGGTGGGGTGGGGGTGGGGGTGGGGTGGGGGTGGGGTGGGGTGGGGTGGGGTGGGGTGGGGGTGGGGTGGGGTGGGGTGGGGGTGGGGGTGGGGTGGGGTGGGGGTGGGGGTGGGGGTGGGGGGTGGGAAGTGGGGTGAAGTGGGGTGAAGTGGGGTGAAGTGGGGTGAAGTGGGGTGAAGTGGGGTGAAGTGGGGTAAAGTGGGGTGGGGGTGGGGGTTTCTAACCCCACCCCCATGCACCATATAACAATAACAATGTTGTCATACAAATCTGCAAGAACTACCATATTTGCACTTGATTGATTTAATTTCCAGCGTATTATCGGTTGCACACAGATCAAGTGTCCCTACGCCATGAGCAAACGTGCAGAATAGGTAGCATGCCCCATAGGAGTAATAGGGACATGTATGTATAACATATGTAGGAGTATGACACATAGAGCCCATATGTGCGTAGCCACTACATTCAGGAAGGTGGGACACATAGAAATATACAGTTAGGTGGGACACAGCTTCAAGTTCGGGTAGGTGAGACAGACCTGTATCACAAATGCCGGTAGGTGGGACACCATGTTTTTCCAAATTCAACAAGGTGGGACATAATTTCAGTTAGGTGGGACACCTGAACATGTCCCGCTTTGCTGAATTTGTCCCACCTACCGGAGTTGGAACACTGTTCCACCTACGTGAGCTGCCCCTGTATGGGACTCTGTAACTCTCCTGCCTCTTTCGAAATGTTAATGAATGAAGTGCTTAGACCTGTTATGGGAAATTCTCACCTCCCTCAAGTGTCCTCTGATTTAAAGGATCCTTCCTTCTCCTCTGTTTCTTTATCTGAGCATGACCGTTCTTGTGCTCAAGCTTACTTAGATGATATCCTTATTTATTCTCCTGATTTTGAAACGCACCTACGTGATTTAAAGAAAGTATTAGAAATCATGGCTGAAAATTCTTTTATGGGCGCGCCGTGCTAAAGTTCGCTCTGGTAGGAGTGTCCCATTTTTAGGGCACGTCCTGTCAGATGCCGGGGTTGCTACCGACCCGGATAAGACTAATTCAATTCAGGAATGGCCTACCCCTACCGACGTTAAAGGTGTACGTAGTTTTCTAGGAATTGCTTCTTACTATAGGCGTTTTATCCCGCGTTTCGCAACTATAGCAGCCCCTATTAATCACCTACTAAAGAAGGATATCCCCTTTGTTTGGAGTAGTGAATGTCAGTCGGCTTTTCAGTGTCTAAAATCCCTACTCCTCTCCCCTCCCGTACTCATCCTACCGGATACTACTAAACCCTTTGTTGTAGCTACAGATGCTAGCAAGGTAGCTATAGGGGGCGTCCTTCTCCAGGATCAGGGCCAGGGCTTACAGCCAATCGAGTATATCTCTAGGACAATGCTTCCTGCGGAGCGTAACTATCCCGTCCACCAGCAGGAACTCTTAGCTGTGGTGTATTGTTGCCACGCGTGGCAACACTTTCTTAAAGGTGCTCAATTTGATGTTTGTCTGAATGAACCCTGCGAGATTGATCCTTATAGATTAGTTATCCAGACGGATCACCGTCCCCTTACCCATCTTCTCTCACAACCCAACCTTACCCCTCGTCAGGCGCGCTGGATGGAGTTTTTAGCACAGTTTTCCCCTTTTAAACTTCAGTATGTTAATTAAGGGTGTAGATAACATAGTACCAGATGCACTCTCCCGTCGTGCAGATTACTCCTTTTTCGAGGACCTTGATGTTCTCAATACTACTCTAGTTCCTACTACTATGGGTGTAACCCCGTATGGTGAACTACCTGATGATGAATCCTATGCCTACCTCTTTCATACAGCTGTTCGCATGCCTGATCTCCTTTCTCACGTAGGACTCTCTCTCCCGTGTGAGGCCCTTCCTGTGGCCTCGGTGGGGGGGGAGGGGAAAAATAAAATTTCTATACCGCTTAGCCATGTAGCGACTAGGTCAGGAAAGTCTTATGAAAACATAGTCCCTCTAGGACCTCCCCTTCTCTTTGGCAAGGCGGTAGGAGATCTCTTTAAACCTGTTCTGGATACCTCTGTAGCGATGCCTACCTCTGATCTTGAACGCCTTATTAGTAGAATCATTTACGGCCACTGAGCCGGAAGCATTAGCTGCCATTGCTGCCCATCCCCAACAATTAGGCAAGCACCCTTGTAAATTTGTAGGTGGATTTTTATATGTGCAGATAGCAGATTCTCCCCCTCAATGGCGCCTGTATGTCCCTCCTATCTGTCGCTCCTCCTTGCTCTTTGAGTTGCATGACTTAGCTGCTCATCAGGGTGGTAAACGGGTACGGGACCTAGTAGCCCGCTCTTACTACTGGCCTTCCCTTTTAAAGGATGTAGATGAGTATGTTAGAACCTGTCAATCTTGCCAGGAGATGAAACCCAACAATGTAGGACAGATAGCAGAGCCTAGGACCTTACCTGATCCCATCATGCCGTGGGACTCCATTATGATGGATTTTGTAGGACCTTTTAGGAAGAATGATAGAGGTAACGCCCAGATCCTTGTTTTCGTAGATCGTTTTACTCGTATGTGTCATCTCGTGCCGTGTCCCTTAGAACTCACCGCACGCGATTGCGCACGCCTATACCTTAATAACGTATATAGATATCATGGTTTGAGTAGGCAGTTTATTAGTGATAAAGATAAGTTATTTACTTCTGATTTTTGGCAGCAGTTCTTCGCTGCTATCGGTACCAAGGTCACCTTCGGTACTGCCTACCACTCCTCCTCGTCTCATTTAGTAGAACGTTTGAATAGGGTAGTGGAAGAAGCTCTGCGGCACTATGTGAATGGCTCTGGGAGTGATTGGGAGAATTATCTATGTCTGGTAGAGCTTTCCCTTAACAACTGCCCTCAGGCTGCGCATGGTTATACGCCCTTCTTCCTAGATACTGGTAGACAACCTCTTACCCCTACCTCTCTCTTAGCTAGTCCTTTAAGGGACAAGGATGATGTGTCCCGGGATACTGTAGAAGGTGTGCAGGCGTTATTAGATAAAGATGAAGAATGCACACGACAACGCTATTGCAGGGTACCATAGGGCGCAGGCCAAGTACCTTGCTAGGTTGCGTGCCTCATTAGATAGAAGAGCACCTGAGATAGAAATAGGAGATTTAGTCTTAGTAGAAGGCCCCCGTGTTGGCCGATTCGCTCATAAGTTCGAAGCTGAACTGAAAGTGAAACTTAGGCCCGCCTTCTTAGGACCCTTCCGTGTGTTGTCTAGAGTAGGTAATTTCCTGTATGAGATAGATATTCCTACCTCTTGGCAGACCCACTCGCGCACCTTTCATAGAAGCCAGCTGAAGCTTTATCATCAAAGCACCACTACAATACGGTTCGTAGGAGACGCGAAATGAGTGAGAATGTTACCCGAGCGGTAACGAGGATTCGCACCGTTGATTTTAACATATGTTTCTTTTTTTGCGCCATTTGGCGAGCATCGACTGGAGCCTGAACCTAGCGGGGGGAATCGTGCGGGGGAATCTTGCGGGGGAATCTTGCGGGGAAAAATTCCGAACGTGAATTTAGCGAAGTCCTACTACATTTTGCTTGGTACACGGTACTACAGTTTCGTCACTGAAAATTTTCTGTAGTTGCGTTGGTGTTTCGTACGTTCCGCTGAAATTTTCGTGTTCAGTGCCCAGATCACAATTTGATCCGGGCGCAAAATGATTGGCTGTACGGTACGAACCAAAAACGAATTTTTAGTATCTAAGTTCCGCAGCGCTTGCTGAATTTGCCCCAGAAGCCCGGGGGCACTTTCCCCGCTGAAAAAGGTGTCCGCGGAAGCGTATTGTAGTGACGTTCGCTGGTAGAGAATTAGCCCCTGCCCCTTTAGAGCATAATCCTGATACTGGTGAGGTAGAGGACGAGGTAGAGGGTATCGTGGCCCATAGAGATATCAAAAAGGGCCGCGGTACCCAGCGCCAGTATAAGGTGAAGTGGATGTATGCTCGTAGTGAGGTAGATAAGGTCTGGTATACGGAGAGTGAGTTAGATGGGTGTAGTCGCCTGCTGCAGGAGTATAAAACCCTGCATAAGCTCTAGTGGTAGACCTTCTCCTCTCTTATGTCTGCTGTCGACGGGTGGTTGGTTGTCCCCTCCCCTCCGCAGCCGTCATGTCAGAGCCTACCCCTCCGGCGGGGAGCTCGCTGCCGTCCCCACCCCCACCGGACCCTGAGCTGTATTTCGAGGCCCTTCCGGGCCGCTGGGTGTCACGGTCCAGTTATCCGGGTGGCATCGTGCAGCCGGCCCTCCAGGCCCAACATGCGAGTTTAGTCAGGGCTGCTCTCTTTGGGGTCGCGTGGTATGGCCCATCCCCTGATGAACCGCACCAGCTTGTTTTGCACGGGTTCGACGATGCTGGGCACTGTCTGTTAGGATGTGGCTCCCGCTGTCCAGCCTTCAATGGGACAGATAGCGGCGGTTCTCCAGTGCTCCCGGGTGTTCTCCTACCTTTCTACCCCTGTGGGCCGCTCCTGCCTACGGGATGTGTTCCCCTGGCTTCCGGCTGAGGGTGATGCTGAAGTAGATGAGAACCCCTGCGACCTTCTACGGGCCGTAGAATTCATGGAAATCGCCGACCAGTCAGCGGGAGTAGCAGTTGGTGATCCTGCCCCTACGGACGCCCCAGTCGAGGTACATTATACTCCAGAATATTCAGCCTCGAGCGCAGCGTCCTCCTCCTCAGCGTCTGCTCCCTCCCCTGTCCCGTCGTCCCCACGGTCGACCCGGCGTGTTTCAGTGGAGCCTACCCCTTTGGGTTTGGAGCGCGAGCCTGATCCTCTCTCGGCGACTGTTTCGGCTATGCAGGCCCAGATTCAGTCCCTGACCACGGCGTTCGGGGCCTTCATGGCGGCCCAAGCGCAGGCCCCGGCCACGCCAGGTGGGGTGTCTGTTGGGTCCGCGCCCCCTACCCCTTCGGTTGTTTCGGCACCTGTGGTATCGCCTGCTCCGCGTGAGCCTTCGGTAGCTGCGGTTTCTTCGGTTGCTGCGGCTCCGACACCTCTGGTTGCCTCTGTGCCTGCGGCCGACGTTTCTGCGCCGCGACGCGAGTCTTCCGCCCCAGCGGCTGTGCCCGCCGTCGCCTCCTCTGGGCCGCCCGCTGCGCCATCGCAGCCAGTGCGGGGTTTCTTCAGCGACACGGGCGATCATCCCAGGCTTTGGGAGGGTGGTCCCCCGCAGTCTGAGGATTCCGGTGCCCGACTGGAGCTTGGATGGCAACCAATCGTATGCCGGACTGCCTGTCCCTACGGGCCCTATTTTCAATATGTGGCCTGAGGGTGCGCCGGCAACAGAGACCGGCGCGCCAGCTGCGGTGGCGGGTCCGTCACGGCCCTCTCTGGCTTCGGGTCCGGCGCGACCTCCTGTTGTACCAGTGCCACCTGCGTCGGTGTCGGCTCCCGCCCCTGCTTCGGTCCCTGCTTCGGCCCCTGCCCCTTCGGCCTCGCGGTCTTTGGCTGCGGTTGTTCGGTCCACCGGTCAGGATCCTCGCGCCACCCGCGCTGCCGATTCCCTCCGGGAGTTGTCCCAGGGTGATCGGGACAGGGCCCCTTCTGTGGTGCATGCGACGCCGGAGTCGCGCGACACGCCCGTTCCTGGGTATGGTATGTCCGCACTCGCCTGCCGCCAGTGTGACCTGCCGCGCGCCTCCGCCGAGCTTGCCATCTCGTCCATGTCCTACGGGTTCTCCCAGGTGTGTCGGGCGCCGCGGGATCGTGGCCTACCCATTGAGACTGATCGGCCTCCTTTCGACATGGTTATTTTAGCTGATCCTGTGTTCCAGGGTGAGATCCTGGTTCGGCGCGTTCTGTATCGCTGGGCTAGGCGCCACAACGACTTGGACACCTACGGTGGGTTCCAGTGGGCTTACCCTCCGCCTCTGGGCATTATGGCTTCGGATGGCAGCCCTTACGGTAGAGTTTCCTGCGGTACCGGGTGCTACGTACAACACGGTCCTCCAGCCCATCCTTGAGTGGGATGCCCGGCGCCCGGCGCCTATCCCGGGCCAGGGTCTAGACTCCCGTGGTCACCCTCCTCCTCGGGCCAGCGACTACCTAGAGACATTCGGGTCGCGACAGTGTGCTCGTCGATGGCGCTCCCGAGAGGTTCGGCACATCCGGATGTGGCCGTCCAACGTGGATCTGTTCTTCCCGACGGGTTTGCGCCCTCGGATCCGATACCATCGCCTCCTCCTGCGGGCCCTCTGTTTGATCGCGGTAGAGCCTTTCCTTCGCCTCTTTGCCTGTGGCTTCCTGGACTGGGCCCGTGGCCAGGTCGTTCTTACGCAGCATAGGTATTACTGGGCCTTTCTGGGCCTTTTTCCTGACGGCGTGTGGGCCGATGTTTTCCTCACTGTAGATAGGCATGACAATGCCGAGGATGTGGCCCACTACCAGGCCTACCTGGAGGTCCTGCTGGCCTCTCGTGGCACTTATCAGACGGATGGCCACTAGATAGAGGGCCTTAGGCCCGACCTGAGGGTGTTGTCCCTCCGGTATATAGAGTCGCCCTCATATTCTGGCCAGTTGGTTGGCTGTTCTTGGTCCTTAGTACTGATGTGTTTACTCTGTGTGTCCTGCCCAGTGCCGTCCCCCCCGGCAAGGACTCCGTTCCAGGCAGTTAGGGGAACCTCCCACCAGGCTTGGTGCTGGCTAACCCTACACCACCCGGCGTGGCGGTGGAGACCGTGTGAACTATTGGTGCTTTGTATCTGGGATGGTCTATCGATTGTGTTGGTGTGTGTTGGGTGCATTAGGTTTTTCCTACCCCTTTTGTTTCCTCCCTGTGCGTAGGGAGAGGGCTCCCTACCTTTTGTGGGGGGGGAGGTGTTACGTCGCGTAACAATTCGTTGTAGTTACGGACGTAAATTAGGTCCTTGGCCTCGGTTGTTCCTAGGTTTACGTGTAGTCCTAGCTGGGACATTATTGTCCTCGTAACAGTACTGTGGTATATTGGGTGCCTTTGGGCGCCGCGCCGCATACTTTATTAGTGGTCCTTATCCTTTGGTAGAATGTAGTGGACCGGCGTGCATCTGTGCACCTGCCTGTGTTTCTGTGTTTCTGCAGGCGAGGGCCAAGTCGGCCCGAGCCTGTTGGACCGTTGGTGACCATTTATGCACGTTCCACTCCTTGTGTGGTCACTCGGCGTGTGTTAAATGAATTAACACATATTAGCTTGGGTCACGGCAGTGTAGTTGTGTTTCCTTCCTCTATTCCTGGAGTAAACGGGTTTGGTTAAATGGCTTATGGCGTATTACAGTAGCACATACGTAAATGCATTGAGATCTGGATCGTCTCGTTCGTCTTTCGCTAGGGGTTTAACTAGAGGCGGCCTTACTAGTCTAGGTAGCATCAGGACAGGTAGAGGTAGAGGTGGCGGCCGAGGCTTGCGGCGTAACACCCGGGTGGGGACCATAGCATCCATAGCCACACTGGGCTCGGACTGCAAGGCAAGTGCAACGTAGGTGTGTCACTTCCTTATCAAGGCACATTGGGGCAGCGGTGCACGTTCTAGAATATTCTGCACAAGTTGCCAGCTGTCGATTATACAATTGACGATTAGGAGAACGCCAGATGTCAAGCAACTAACACGGCATACAATGCATCTAGAACTGGATTCAGTCATACGAAATATCCAACACGGAATATTCGGCCGAGGATAGTACACCGTCGGCACCTAAGGTACGCAAAGTATTGTGCCGGAATTACAACTTCGGCACTACATAACTTTTGCTATACTGCACTATATTCAGTGCTGTAAGTTGTGCCGGAAAGCTCACGGCGGGCCCTACCAAGCCTATTTAATTATCGGCCAGAAAGACGGCAGGCGGGTGCGATTGTTAGGGACGCAACCCTAATACCTCCGTTTACAACATGATGGCCAGACACTACAAATGTAAACAGGCAGTTGGGCACACAGGGTGAAATTCACCTCTGACACCCCCCTTGCACAATGCCTAAAGTGAAGACACTACGCAGGTACGGCAAACAGTCTCTCCCCCCTCAATTCAGGCAAGGGCCTAAAAGCTAGGTAGGGCAGCCAGGTATAAACATACTCTGACACCCCCCTTATAAGGGTTACATGGCTAGCCCGTCAAAACAGTGCTACCATGGCTATCAGCACGGGGAAGAAAACACATTGCTCGTGGCAAGGGCCACGGCCAAACCATTCCTGGAAAAACGCAGCATAAAAGTTGATGTCGTCTTGGATGCATTGCCGAACTTGGCTCGATGAAGCAGCAAAGAATTCTTGGTCTTGATCAGGAGTAGCACTTTGATCGTGCAGGTGGTATTGGCGGCGATACTCGGTGCAAAAAGTTGCTCCCGGCCTGAACGCCTACTCTCGGTCTGATCCCCTCGTTCTCGCATTGGGCATCTGCGTGGGCTATGCACGTCTTATTGATCCCGCGATGAACGTCCGGTCAGCCGACCACAAATTACTCCCCATACTGGCATAGGCCAGTGACAGGTTCCGGCACAAAATTCGCAGCTCCACGCTGCGTTGCCCGAAAAAATACCAAAAAATTAGCTTGCGACATCGCCGGCCGCAGGATTTGAACCTGAGCTCATTATTTGGCTCCGGCTTCAACCAACGACGCCTGACGACGTGTGAAATATTCCGGAAATTGTTTTATATAAACTTCCGCGACTCCAGCCGCGACTGGTGCCAGGAAACGCGCTGGCCAGCAGGACTTCAACAAGACGCCTGACCAGCAAATACTACGCGACTCACGGCCGCGAACTTCCGAACCATAATAATGCATGAAATACATTACGTCTCTCGCCATTTTCAGGCGGGTCTCGCTAATTGACGTCCATAGGGTGAATTCTGTAATGGCTTTGTGTCAGAAATTTTCATTTAATTCCTTGGTCGTCAAGACTGATTGAGACAATTGATAGACAGTTTATTCATTGCATATTTAGGTTACGGACTGCCACCGTTTCACCGCCAAAGCCATGGTGCGGTTCCCGGGTGGGGACCATAGCATCCATAGCCACACTGGGCTCGGACTGCAAGGTAAGTGCAACGTAGGTGTGTCACTTCCTTATCAAGGCACATTGGGGCAGCGGTGCACGTTCTAGAATATTCTGCACAAGTTGCCAGCTGTCGATTATACAATTGACGATTAGGAGAACGCCAGATGTCAAGCAACTAACACGGCATACAATGCATCTAGAACTGGATGTCAAGGACATGGTCCTTGTATTTGTACCCACCTGACCTGGCTAGATAGATAGAGGCTCTTGTACAGGAGCCACTGTTTTTTATCCCGTTGGATTTGGCCTACAAATGAGAAAGTTGTGGCCAGTTTTAGTAATCAGGGATTAGTACCTATGCCAAGTGGATCCTTATAGGCAGCTGACAAATCTGTCTATGTCAGCTGACCTATGACATGTCAGATGAGAATCTATGACAGGACAGTTGACTGATTGACATGTACACTGTGCATGTCAGATGTGGCGCTGATATGTTCACGCCAGATTTACTTCATCATCATCAGATCACACACAGAGAGATCTTTTATTAAATAGTTAGATTACTGTGCAGCAGTTACAAGTTAAGACTGTACATCAGTTACAAGATAAGGCTGTACAGCAGTTACAAGATAAGATTTATTCTTGTCTAGATCTGATTGGTAGCCTGTACACTGACCTAACCTGATTGGTGGCCTGAGTATTACATGAGAATATTCCTAGGCACATTCCTAGCCAGCCAATCAGGTCATTCCAGTTTTCTGCCTGTGTTTTTTCCTCGAGTTAATAAAACAACTGAGGAGCCTTGCCAAAGGTACTCCTCACTATCATTCTGCCTCAAACTGAGTCTCTGTCTCTTTGCTTCCATCCTCCATAGCCTGTACCTGCAAGGACAGGCACATTTGGGTTCCAATCACAAGCATTGTAGAAGGCAAACCCATTAGTTCTTTCAACATGGTATCGGAGGTTTGATGCCTACCCTGCATTTGAGGAGCAGAGACATTCATCTGACTACCCCAGAGACAACACCCAGACCCAGATCAACCATGGAGGATCAAGACACCCAAACTGCTACCAGACAGCCTGACTACACCTCTCTTGTTTCAACAGTTGCCAAGAGCTGCAAGAAATTTGTTGGTGCAGCTGGTGATGATTACAGCAAGTGGGAGGAGTGGAAGAATTGTTTTTGGCTGTTGTCAGTCTTTTCAGTTTGGATGCTGTCCTGCTGGGTACTGAGGAGAATGACAGGGCTGATAAGGCCCTGTGGGCAGCTTTGCTCACCTGTCTAACAGGTGAAGCTGCACGCCTAATGGCCACTGTGGCCAACAAAACTGGTAGCCAAGCATGGCAGTGTCTCATGGAGAACTATGAGCAAACCAGGCTAACCAAGAGTCACAGGTTTGAGCTGAGGAGCAAGCTGCACCGCCTACAGAAGCTTCCTAACGAGACCATGCAACAGCTTGTGAGGAGGGCGGAGCTTCTACGTGCTGACTACCAGGCTGCAGGGGGAGTCATCCAGGACCGTGATTTTGCTGCCATTCTACTGGGAGCACTGACAGACGAGTACCGCCCTGCGCTGGTGTCTGTACGGTTCAACGAGGAGGACCCACTACCTGTGGTGAAGAGGGCACTCATGGAGGCGGAGGATCTGCTCAAGGGGGGACGTGCTGTGGTGAAAAAGGAGAGTGCTGGCACTGGCCAGGCCTACCACACCAACAGCAAGGGGAACGGGGGGACCAAGAAATGCAGTCACTGTGGCCTGTCAAATCACAAGGACAAAGACTGCTGGAAGGAGCATCCTGAGAAGGCCCCACGCTGGTACCCCAACCAGCACAGGGGGGCAAGGGCGGCAACCGAGGGAACCAGAACAAGGGACGCAACGCACCTGCTGGATCCGCTGCCAACGCAACTCAGGAGGCGGCTGAACTGCCGCCTGGCTTCTGCATGGTCACCATCGCCGAGGAGTCGCCGTCGACGCCGCTGGAGGCTGCTGCTCTCACGCAGTATACGTGCGACAACCTCACCTGGGTGCTGGACTCGGCTGCGAGCAGCCACATGTCCCCGTGCCGTTCTGACTTTGTGTCTCTGACCCCCCACAGCAGGGCAATCGCTGGCTCCGGCGGACAGCTGCACGCTACCGGCCAGGGCACCATCGCTGTGGAGCTTCCTGGCCACAGCGTGCGCTTGCAAGGAGCGCTGCTTGTACCTGGCCTGAATGCACGACTCCTTTCAGTCGCGCAACTCGCAAAGGCAGGTCACAAGGTGGATTTCCACAAAGAGACAGTGGTGCTGGATAACAAGCATCACAAGATCGCCATGCAGAACAACATCTACGTGTTACCTGCGGCGAAGGCAGCGCCAGCGATGGCTGCTGTGACGGTGGAGCGGCCGGTTAACCTGCTGCTGCACTGGCGTTTGGGCCATGCTGGTGCCGACCGCATCAAGAAGCTGGTCGCCATCCCTGCATCCAACTTGACGACGAGGAGTCCAACTGCTCCTGGCTGCCCATCCTGCCCGGCTGGCTTCATCAAGCGCCAGCCATTTCCGCCAGGGCAGCGGCGATCCACTGTGCCGCGCGCCAAGCTTCATGGCGACCTGCTGGGCCCGATGAGCGTCGAGTCGCTGGGGGGAGCCCGCTACTTCTTGGGCATCACTGACGATGCCACTCGGTGGCGATGGGGGTTTGCGCTCAAGACCAAGGACGAGGCGGTGGGGCGGTTTGCAGAGCTGCTCGTCCGCGATATTCGCCCCTTCTACGCCGGCTCTGTCGTGCTGCGCACCGACAACGACGCGGTCTTCACCGGTCAAGCCTGGCGGGCGGTGTGTGCTGAACACCGCGTCCACCAGGAGTTCTCCGCGCCTTACTGCCCTGAGCAGAACGGCGTAGCGGAGCGGCTCTGGGGCCTGGCAATGGGCATGACTCTGGCGATGTTGACACACGCCGGCCTGGGGAAGGCATACTGGGCATTGGCACTCCAGTGTGCTATTTATATCCTGAACCGCCTGCCGTGCTCCTCGAATCCTGGTGATGCCACGCCACACTTTTTGCTGACAGGTCATCACGCTGATCTGTCGCACATGCGCATTTTCGGCTGCCCAGCCTGGCATCGTGTGGAAGGGCATCGTGGCAAGCTGGAGGCCAAGGCCATGCCTGGCATTTTTGTCGGTTATGCTCCCGACTCGCCGGCATATCTGATCCTGGACTCCGCCACTCGCACTTTGGTGCAACGTCGCCACGTGGCCTTCAATGAGGCCTGGCGCAACGACGCCCTGCCATCACCTCAGCTGCTGCCGGCACTGGTGGAGGGGGAGGAGGCTTCCGAGCTTCTGCTGCCACCGGTCACTGAGAATTCTGTCCCTGGGCCTGATACTACTCTGGCCCTACCGCCCTCTGGTCCTGTGACTAGAGCCATGGCGCGGCGCGCCGCTGCCAGCAGTGAGGACGCTGCTGTGGGCGCTGCCAGCAGTGGGGGCACTGCTTTGGGGGATGCCAGTGGTGAGGGGGGCTCGCCACTGGAGGCTTTGTCGGGGGATGCCAGTGGTGAGGGGGGCTCGCCACTGGAGGAGGCGCCAGCGCCAAGTCCTGAGCCCAAACCCGCTGAGTCTGAGTCTGCACCTGTTTTCGCACCAAGTCCTGCGCTGGAGGCGTCGTCGGCTTCTACCTCTACACCACCTGGACACGTGTCGACGGCAGACACACCTGCTGCTGAATCTCCTTCTTCGTCCCAGCTACACAAATTAGTGCAGGCCCTCCGCGGCAAGCAACCGGCTGCCGCTATGGCCACTGCTGCACTGGTGTCCGACGGCGTTGCACATGATCCCCTCGCTCAGGTGTTACCCACAACCCCTCTTGATCGTGTTTCCCCTAAATGGGCTCGTTTTTACCCTGACTACATGAGTGTGCGTGATCTGTTTGATACTTTCTCACTCCACACTAGCTCAGGTTCCACGTCCATCCCCTCCTCTTTTGCTGAGGCCCATGCTAGCCCTGAGTGGCGTGCTGCGATGGATAGTGAGCTTTCTAGCATTCGCGAGCATGCAGTATATTCACTCGTTTCTTCCAAGTCTCTTCCTCGCACTGCCAAGGTCCTTCCATCTCGGTGGGTGTTTGCTGTCAAAAGCGATGGCCGTTTCAAGGCCCGTTTTGTTGTGAAGGGCTTTGCTCAGCGGGAAGGCATAGATTTCACTGAGGTCTTTAGCCCTACTGTTCGTTCCTCCACCATTCGTTTGGCACTAGCTTTTGGTGTCTCGTCTGGGTATGTGCTGAAGCAACTTGATGTTCGCACTGCGTTTTTGTACGCCCCACTTTCTGAGGACGTCTATGTGCGTCCTCCTGCTGGCTTTGAGCAGCGTGATGCCGCTGGTGATGTGCTGGTGTGGAAGCTGCAACGCAGCCTCTATGGCATCAAGCAGGCACCACGTAACTGGCACAAAACATTTAGTGCCTATCTTCTCTCCGATGGTGCTGTACAAAGCCCAACGGATTCCTGCCTGTACGTGTATCCCACGTCTCGTACGTTTGTGTTTGTCCATGTCGACGACATTATTGCAGGCAGTCCTTCCTCTTCCTGGCTGGCCTCGTGGTCTCATCGTTTGGCCAGCAAGTTTCAGATCACCGAGTCCGATGACCCTTCTTTTTTCCTCGGTGTTTCTCTCCATGTCGACCCTGTTTCCCGGTCTCTTTCCTTGCACCAAACTGTGTATATTGAGGCCCTGGCTGCCCGCTTTGGGCTTTCTCCCTCCTTCCCTGTACGCACCCCGGTCAGTGTGTCCCGTGTTAGTCCCCAACGCGAGGGGGGAATGCAGCTCAATGCCCCGGACACCCAGCTGTATCAGTCCAAAACCGGTGCCGTGCTGTATGTCGCGCTGTGGACACGTCCAGACATTGCTTTTGCTGTCAACCAACTGGCTCAGCACATGCAGGCACCCACGGCAGCCCACATGGAGGCTGCCGACCGCCTGATCCGGTACCTCTACACCACGAGGGACAAGGGTCTGCGGTATGGTCAGGAAGGGGGGCTGGAGGCCTGGACTGACGCTGACTGGGCTAACTGCCCAGAGTCCAGACGCTCTGTGACGGGCAACCTGGTCCTGTTCCGGGGTGCGCCCGTGGAGTGGTGCAGCCGCAAGCAACCCATTGTTGCTCTGTCTTCCTGCGAGGCAGAGTACATTGCTGCGAGCAGCGTCACCCAGCTGGTGCTGCCACTCAGGCGCCTGCTGGGAGACCTGGGTGCACCGGTGGAGGGGCCCACGACCGTGCTGTGCGACAACACTGGCGCGGTGGCCCTGGCCAAGGATCCTGTGCACCCCAAGCGCACCAAGCACATCGACGTGCGCTACCACTTCATCCGTGAGCAGGTGGAGGGGGGCTCCATCTGCATGCGTCACTGCCCTGGCAAGGACAACCTGGCTGACATCTTCACCAAGGCCCTGGGAAGGGCACGGTTCATCACCCTGCGGGACAAGCTGCTGGTGTCTACTTAGATATGCAGTTGTATATGCCCACAGGGGCTGAGAGCTTTTTTTGCTCTAAGTGTTATACTTGACAGGATAGCACTAGAGCAAGGTCATGTGTTGTAAGGGGGGTGTCAAGGACATGGTCCTTGTATTTGTACCCACCTGACCTGGCTAGATAGATAGAGGCTCTTGTACAGGAGCCACTGTTTTTTATCCCGTTGGATTTGGCCTACAAATGAGAAAGTTGTGGCCAGTTTTAGTAATCAGGGATTAGTACCTATGCCAAGTGGATCCTTATAGGCAGCTGACAAATCTGTCTATGTCAGCTGACCTATGACATGTCAGATGAGAATCTATGACAGGACAGTTGACTGATTGACATGTACACTGTGCATGTCAGATGTGGCGCTGATATGTTCACGCCAGATTTACTTCATCATCATCAGATCACACACAGAGAGATCTTTTATTAAATAGTTAGATTACTGTGCAGCAGTTACAAGTTAAGACTGTACATCAGTTACAAGATAAGGCTGTACAGCAGTTACAAGATAAGATTTATTCTTGTCTAGATCTGATTGGTAGCCTGTACACTGACCTAACCTGATTGGTGGCCTGAGTATTACATGAGAATATTCCTAGGCACATTCCTAGCCAGCCAATCAGGTCATTCCAGTTTTCTGCCTGTGTTTTTTCCTCGAGTTAATAAAACAACTGAGGAGCCTTGCCAAAGGTACTCCTCACTATCATTCTGCCTCAAACTGAGTCTCTGTCTCTTTGCTTCCATCCTCCATAGCCTGTACCTGCAAGGACAGGCACATTTGGGTTCCAATCACAAGCATTGTAGAAGGCAAACCCATTAGTTCTTTCAACACTGGATTCAGTCATACGAAATATCCAACACGGAATATTCGGCCGAGGATAGTACACCGTCGGCACCTAAGGTACGCAAAGTATTGTGCCGGAATTACAACTTCGGCACTACATAACTTTTGCTATACTGCACTATATTCAGTGCTGTAAGTTGTGCCGGAAAGCTCACGGCGGGCCCTACCAAGCCTATTTAATTATCGGCCAGAAAGACGGCAGGCGGGTGCGATTGTTAGGGACGCAACCCTAATACCTCCGTTTACAACATGATGGCCAGACACTACAAATGTAAACAGGCAGTTGGGCACACAGGGTGAAATTCACCTCTGACACAGTGTCGACCCGTGTCGAATGTCTCGCTATTCATGACAGTTTCATGACAATTTTTCAGGGTAAATGGGTATTTTTTATTAACCAATAGGAATATCGTTAGGTTAAGAGGTACCACGTATTGACCAGCTGGTTACCCACTGAGGGTAGTGTGATAGGTGAAAGGTTTAGAAAGGAGCATTATGTGACCAGGGGAGCCAAGTGACGCGCGTAAGGTCACCGTGAGGAATGCAAGTAAACACCCTGTTGCGTCCCAGGAGAGCATGGAAGAGCTCCAAGGGGCTGGGCCTGTCATTGTTGGGCCCGGGGTCCCACACCTTGTATAATTGTTCTTGCGCCAAGAGCCAAGCGCGACGCATTGCTGAGTTCCAGAGGAAGATTAACCGCCTCACCACGGCGGCTTTGGTGTACTCGTGCCGCACGTTGAAAACCGTCTCGTTCCGGATAGTCCAGATCGCATAGAGCATATTAGTGCGTAGCCATACCCAGGCCAGTTGACTGTCGGATAACTCCTCCCCGGGGGTCCCCGCCATACCGAATATCATACAACGCACGGATAGCGCTAATGTGGAATGTGGTAGCGCGATCCATGCGGACCATACGTTAAACAACCATTGCCACACCCCGCTCACTTGGCAGTAGAGAAAGCGGTGCTCAATTGTTTCCGAGGGGAAGGTGCACAGGCATGTCGCATCGTGGTGAAACCGACTGCTGAGGGTCGCGTTTACCCCGATTGCCCTGTGCAGTAAAAGATGTTGAATGTCTGTCGCTCTGCGGTCCACCAAGGGGTGATCGACCGCCAGGGTGATATAAGTTTAATCCAACTGTATCCAGGCCATTGAAAGCCCCATCGTGGGCGGCCAGGGACTGGGCTGATTTTTTTAAGTATATTAGAATTTTTTTGGTTTATTAAATTTTGACCAGGGATGCAGCTAGACCTTGTTTGGATGCTCAGATACTGTGTATAAAGTCGCTAGAACTACACGATCACTCCTCTCTTACCCTCTCAAGCCTTATCCCCCCAGTTCGGCTAACGCCCGTTGCCCCATGCATGCATCGCGTGTGTGCGTAACAGGTCGAGCAGTGACGGTGACAGCTGTCCATCATGGCGCACAGCCTCTTTCAAGGAATTCAAGTTCACTGAATGCATGGCCGGGGGAGGTGTGCTAAGCCAACGTGCAAGACCAGGTCATGTGCTAGACAAGTGCTGTGATAAGTATCTAGATTTCCTTACAAGCCAGAGGGCACATCGAACAACTATCTGAAAATACCATGGACACCATCGACATGCGGAGGTCATGCTGCTTGGCAGCTAGCATGGGACCGTTGGACAAGTTTATTAGGTAGCGTAATACATATGCCCAGTGTTTATTATATAATGTCCATGATACACGTCAAGAAGACAACCATATATGGTGCCATCCCACATACATTTCACAATGCAACTGTCATGCTCCTGTCACAATAAACAACTAGACCGGTAGGACTGTTTGCATCCATCCATCCATCCATCCATCCATCCATCCATCCATCCATCCATCCATCCATCCATCCATCCATCCATCCATCCATCCATCCATCCATCCATCCATCCATCCATCCATCCATCCATCCATCCATCCATCCATCCATCCATCCATCCATCCATCCATCCATCCATCCATCCATCCATCCATCCATCCATCCATCCATCCATCCATCCATCCATCCATCCATCCATCCATCCATCCATCCATCCATCCATCCATCCATCCATCCATCCATCCATCCATCCATCGGGGCTCCGTGACTCCCCAACGGCCCGAGCGCGCGTCTAATTGATTAATTAATTAATTAATTAATTAATTAACTAATGCCATTGCGGATATGCCCATCCACCATGGCATGCATCGCGTTCACACGTGCAGCTGCGGTGCGAGTGCACAGGGCAACCATGGGACAGCATGAGGGGTGCTCTCACTCTGCTATTGGGCATGCTGAGCACTCTCTCTTCAAACATGTCTAGCAATTCTGCGAAACGACCAGCATGGTCGGCATGACATGAAGAGCCTTGCCCAGTGCTCTTGCATGGCTGTTTTGTTGGTTGCGAGTCACTCAGCTGCTGCACTTTCTCCTGCAGCTGCAGCACCTGCTGACAAAGCACCTGCAAATGTGGTACCTCGGGCGGCGGTGGCACCAGCGGCTGGCACACTGGTGCCAGCGCTTGCTGCTGCGGCAACGGCAGCAATGGCATTGGCGACGGAGGCGGCGGCAGCCGCAGCGGTGGCGGCGGCGGCGGAAGCGGCTGGCGGCTGGATGCCAGCTCCTGGTTGCGTAGAAGCGCATCTTGCGCAGCAGCGATGCACTTGGCCTCCAATGCCTGAACTTCCGCTTTGTGTGCACGTTGCATGGCCTCCATGGCCTCCTGGCTCTTGACGACCTGCTCCGCCAACAAGGCCTTGAGGTCAGCCATCGAAACACCATCTCCCTTTCCGGAGCGGGCCAAGGCCCCACAGGCAGGTTCCTTTGGAGCAGATGCAGCCTTCTTTGCCGGAGCCAGGGGCGCTGCCTGCCCTGCAGCCATCCCGGTCTTCTGGCGCTTAGCTGGTGCTACGTTCTCCTTCCCCTTGGATGCCGTGCCCGGCTTTGGGTCAGCGGAGGATGACTTTTGCTTCGATGGCGGCGCAGCCTTCTTCGCTGAGGTCAGCACACCTGCATCAACTTTCGTGACCGCGTCATCTTCATGAACCTTGTTGATGCCCAGGGGCTGCCCCAGACGCGCAACTACTATGCTCACAGCATTCTTTGCACCGTCAGCAGCAGTAAAATTTGCCAATTCCGAGCGGCATTGGAGGATGGAAGACACTGCCAGACTGCCGTACACATGGTCGACTACTTTTTCGTATTTCCGAACGTACGGCACACACGGAACTGTGTCTCCTTGGTGACATCGCATCCAGACGTAGCGGTGCTGAAGTTTGAGCTTGTTGGCGGCACACATGCCAGCCACCCTGCTTGCAGCTCCATTATTGATGGCGGCCAGCATGAAACCGTGGCCTTCAAGCACCATCACAACGACGCATACTGGGTCAGGCAGAGGCTTTGGCACCGTCACGATGTCCCCGACGCGCACACAATGTTCGCCCTGCTTGTCTGTCCACTTGGCCATTCCCTGCACGAAGTTTACATCCATATAGCATCAAACATGGGAACGCGACTTGCTTCCGTCATTCACAATTTACGGTTCATGCATTCATTCACAAGGCAAGAATACTGCCAAACAATGCCCATGACAAGGTGGCTGCACATGCATGTACAACTATTTCAGCCTAACTAGTCCACGACAAGAAAACAAGCACAGCACAAGTGAACATGTGGATAAACAAGCATGCAACTAAAGCCCAGTAATAACAAGCCAATGCAGATGAAGACAAGGAGTGATATTTGCGTTTAAACCAACCTGATAAAGCCTCCCACCAGGAGCGAAGTCGTCGACCGTGGAGGCCGCCGCCGCATCGACGACCGGAAGGCCCATCGGCAGACTGCCCTCCTTGTTGCCCTCCAGGATTGGATGGGAAGGATCGTGCTCCACCTGCACATCTCCTGCCGAGGCGTTGTACGCAGGATTAGAGCCAGACCCTGCGGTAGCTATGCCAGAGGCGGAGCCCTCTGAAGCCTTCTCAGAACCGACCTCATCTACGCGCACATATCGAGCTGAGAAGTCCCGCATGGCGACGTCGCCACTGCAATCAGTTGATTCCAGCAGCTTTTTCATTGCGTCAATGTCTGCCATGCGAACCCCTTCCTTTTCTACTCCATTCTCAGCATTGGACGTGTCATCATTGAGGACGGTCGGCTTGGAAACATTCGCCCTATCGGGTGCAGCTTTCTGTCCAGCGTGACCGTCTTGCTCGGCCACTATGCCGGCTTCCTCCAAATGACCAGCCATCCGTCAAACGAACCCACCACAGCTCCGCACTCCAAGATTGCTAGTAACAATATACTTCACATTGCCGGCTATTAGCTGGCAAAATCAAACTTAGACTGCTTTCGACGTTTACCCTAGAAACAGGGTGCCTTCACCGCCATCGCTTGCCTGCGGAGCCTGTCCCGACGTCGTCAAACCCTTTCACGTTGAAACCTGCATTTGAAATTTCAACACACAATATGCCGCCTGGTAGTAGGACAGCACCTGCATTCTTGCGCAGTTCGGCAACCTAACTGTCCGACTGTCCAACTTGAGCAGCAGCTGCTGCCGCAAGAACGCCTGGTAGTAGGACAGCACCTGCATCCTTGCGCAGTTCGGCAACCTGACTGTCCGACTGTCCAACTTGAGCAGCAGCTGCTGCCGCAAGAACGCCTGGTAGTAGGACAGCACCTGCATCCTTGCGCAGTTCGGCAACCTAACTGTCCGACTGTCCAACTTGAGCAGCAGCTGCTGCCGCAAGAACGCCTGGTAGTAGGACAGCACCTGCATCCTTGCGCAGTTCGGCAACCTGACTGTCCGACTGTCCAACTTGAGCAGCAGCTGCTGCCGCAAGAACGCCTGGTAGTAGGACAGCACCTGCATCCTTGCGCAGTTCGGCAACGTGACTGTCCGACTGTCCAACTTGAGCAGCAGCTGCTGCCGCAAGAACGCCTGGTAGTAGGACAGCACCTGCATCCTTGCGCAGTTCGGCAACGTGACTGCATGTCCGACTGTCCAACTTGAGCAGCAGCTGCTGCCGCAAGAACGCCGGGTAGTAGGACAGCACCTGCATCCTTGCGCAGTTGTTCGGCAATTGAAACCCCGACAACAATCGAGAATGCCCGAATGTCCAACTACGCAGCAGCTGTTCTACTTGCTGCATGACCTCCTACAGCTGTTTATGTGAAGTAGGCTGGACAGGTGCGCACGTTCGCAGTTGGCGTGGTAGGGAAATGACAGCCTGGCACCTGAGTCACGATGCAACACACACGAGCCGCACAATGTGAATAAAGTCGACGTTCACTCACAATCGTACCATGGTCGCTGGTTACTCGCGGGGAGTAACCAGCGACCAGACCTGTAGCTACGATAATTAAATATTCCGGTGAAATGGGTGTTAGATTATTTCCATATAACGATAATTAAATTAAGGGGATGATGGCGTCTTCCACACTCGGACATGATGTAGTCCACGGGGAGGTGCCAGCTGCAGGGGATGACGACCCTCCTAGTAAGACTAGAACTTATTCGGGGAAATGTAGTAATGACAGCGTTAAAGTGCGAAAGTTAAACCGTGCTAGTATCGCTGAGGACATGAAGACGTTGCAAAATGCTCCAAGGGGTTGTTGCGTTGAGAAGTGCATGGAAAAGATGAACACGCCCCAGCGTGATGTGGAAGTCTGGGAGCTGGCTCGACAGAGTTACCTCGGGCTACCCACGCAAAAGGAGCGGAGCCACCGTCTTGTGACGATGATGCAGGAGCATGGCCTTGACAATCTTGTGGTGGAGGAGCCGAATGACCAGCATCGCTTCTACACAAAGTATGACATCAAAGGCTTAATGTCGTTGAAGGTGAAAATGCCGTCCGGTGGCATGCAGGTCATCCAGGCATGCCATAAAGTTGTAAAGCACGTCCTGGCGGTTGCCGATCCGACTTGGTACGCCGCGGTGAAGGCCGCAAAGATGGCTGCACAGATGGACGATGTTCTTCTCCATTACGATGACATCGAACTCGACAAGCTGGGGGTGTCGGAAGATTCTCCCCTGAGTACCTCTGACGCAATGCCACGGAATGGGCGACTGGGCATTTTGAAGGAGGAGGCGGCTCAGTGGATTCTTCAGCATGCGAGAGATATGGCGGATTACGACCCTTCCGGCGCTGGGGGAGACGTGCTTCAGATTGATTTGGATTGCTTGAAGGATATTTGGCAACATGAGTATTGTGAAGAAATGATGGCTAGGCAACAGGGTCAGCTTGGGGGAAAGTGGCTGTCATATGGCGCGTTTCGTAAGGTGTGGAGTCAGGTGGAGGATGGGACGTGGTGTCCGGGCTGGCCCAAGGTAGTCATGCGCAAGTTTAAGCGCAATGCAGGCCTCTGCTCGGATTGCGTTGCGATTCGACAGTGGCGAACGGGCTGCGGTAACAACATGCAGAGGCACGACGAGTGTAAACGTGCGCACAAGCTACACAAAGCTGCGCATACGTTGGAACGCCATATCTTTTACGACCGCCGAGATGAGGCCTGCAACCGCCGATGGAAGTTAATCCAGATTGTTATGGATGCCATGGACAGCAAGAAGAGCATTGTCACCCATGTGGCTCATGCTTCCGAGGAATGGGATGCCATCGAGGGGGGGCTGTTCCAGTTCAAGTTCTACGCGTGCGTCATACATGGGTGGAAAGCCATTTTCTACTCGGAGCTCCCTATGCTACAAACCAAGCACCAAATGGGCTCCCGTGTGGTGTGCCTTCTCATGGATGCTCTCGTACGGCTTTGCGAGGCGGAGCCATGGGCCAAGGACGGGTGTCCCATGCCGGATGACCTGCACATTTGGCTTGATGGGGGCTCCGAGAACAGAAATTACACGGTGCTTTGTTTTGGGGCGTGGCTGGTGAAGGAGGGAATTTTTAAGAAGGTCTATTTCCACCGGCTGCTAAGGGGACACTCCCATAGCGATCCGGACCAACTCTTCGGGGTGGGCCAAGGCTACCTGCAAGTCGGCCGGTCAGGCATGAAGAGCATTACCTACGTTACCCTAGAAGATTGGCAGGGGGCATGGGCGGATGCCTTCAAGAAGTCGGCTTTCGACACGGGCAAGCTGATGCACATTCCAGAGGGGGTAATGATGTGCACCGTCGCGTCGCACCGCGACGTCCACTCTACGCTTGAAGTGTACCTTGATCCAGATCTGCTGAGCAACTGGGCAGGCAGCGCAGATTGGTTCAGCGGGCCACTGGTGCCGCGCGTGCCCCCCAGCGGCGGCCAGCCCCCCACACTAGGAGTTAATTTGAAGCCCCCGTAACCTGTCCGGTAACTTCGACGCCCCCGTAACCTGCCCGGTAACTTCGACGGGCCAGGTTACGGGTCCGTATTCGTTGGCGGTTTGGGTTACCGGACCGGTTACGGTACCATTCGGAATATTGGCCCCGAGATTCGGTACGGCCCAGTAACTGGGCCGGTCATGTTTACGGGGGCGTGAACGGCTTCGGTTCAGGTTACGTTGGGGTATACGGGACGGGTCAGGTAGTGGTTACGGCGCCATAGCTGCCCCAATATTAGGCACTGGGGTGGTTACGGAGCCGTTATCGTTAACTGGATCGTAAACCGCGACATAGCTGGCAGCTCAGCTTGTTCGTTATAATATTCCCGAAAACGTTAGTGTTTTCGTTTTTTGAGTTTCGCTTTTAATTGTCCGGCATTGACGTGAATAAATATGGGGGTGCGAAATCCGTCTGTTTCTTGCTTCATGCAATGCATATCTTTGTCGTCAGATAATCAGCTCTTTAGGCTATGCCCGACCTTCCTATACTGCCAGCCTGCGGCAATGAGCCAGCAGAAGATATGGCGTGCCCAAGATTCCGCGCGAAGGCCGCTAATGGTCTTCCGGATGTGCAGTAAGTGCGGTAAAAGCTGCGAAAATTGCTTATAATGCCTGTAGGAAGCTCTTTGCGACAGTGTTTCCAAGCGAGTTCATTGTTCTTTTGACGCCAGATACAAAAGGCAAAGGGGGGCATCGTTTTTATTAGTCGGCAGTGCGGCTTCGAGAAGTGATGAGTCGGGCAGACGACCTCGCCACGACACCCTGGGCCCAAGCTTCGCATATCCCGGCAGCCATAAAGAAGCGCAGATTAAGCCAGGTGAGCGAGCCAGAGGGCCCAGAATCGTTGCTAACGCAAGGCAGCTTCTAAAAGGGTAGAAAGCTGGGTTGTTAAGACTTTCTCAAGAGCATGGTGCAGTGGTTATTGCCACCTTGTCCAGAGATTTGCCCTTGTCTTTCTGATTTAAAGACTGTTTTAAAGAGGGATGGGAGAACGTTTCCAACGTTGTAGCTTATTCATAACTGTGAAGAAAGAGCCTTTTCAGTTGCTGACAATGAGATGGAAGCTGTCTCATGCAAATTAACCAGGCAATGCAAGTGATGCAAGGTGAGGCCATGCATGGCTGATATTGCCTTCATGCGTGAGTTGAGCAGGAGACTGGCTGGGTGTGTGGCTGGCTAGGTGAGCGGGGCGTGTATGGGGTGTTGCAATGGTGAGGGCATGCGAGGCGGGCACATGCCTGGCTGGTTTGGGTGTTGGGTAGTTAGGTGGTTCGGTGATTGTGTTGTTGAGTGGTTAGGTGGTTAGGTGGTTGTATAGCTGGGTGATTGGTTGTTTGGTTGTTTGATTGCCCAGAGAGCCTTGGGTGGGAGGCTTGGGCTATAGATGCTTCAAGGGATGCCTAGGCGTGGGTGGGTTCAATGGCAGGTGGGTGGCTGATAGGTGGATGCTTTGGTAAATGGCTGGCTGCGTAGGTGGGAGCACAGTGTCAGGATATGCCCCAATATGCCTGACAGTCTTTTAATTGAGTGTGCTAGTTTCGGGTATACCGGAACTTATATGACTACTTTCTTCTACATTTTACTAAATATATTAGTTAGCTAAATATCTTAGTTAGCTGACATCCGTACCCTAGTGGTACTGTAACCAGTGGTACTGTAACCAGTGGTACTGTAGCCGTCTGACAAAATTTGCCTGGCTCCGCGCTACGCGCTGACCCTATGTTCACTATAAGTGCTGCCCTGGAGGCGCAATGTCCTTGTACTTGCATACTAGTGATCTGACGCATCATTTTAGTGTTGATGTAAGCCACCCACTTGTGTGTGGCGGCTGGATGCACTTTAACTTATACCGTAGATTATTTCCAGATCGACGGATACTGCGACAGTGTGTTTTTCCACTTAATGTTGCCCCTGCAATTGTCATGGCTACCCGTTTGTACGCCGACTCAAAGTCAATATATAAAATCAGTAAAGCATTATTCGATCTTTAAGCCTGCCACCTGTCTTACATTGTGACATGGTATCGAGCGGGGTGGCCTACTAAATTGCTGAAACTGGTCCGATTTATCGGGCAAATTGACTCCCTGAATCCGACGTCGGCACTTTATGCCAGTCGTGCATATCCTAGACGGGCTTCCCTGTATCGAAATTCAAGAACTCCAGTATTTAGACGATCGTCTCTACCTCGTATTTGCTGTTCTCAACCATCGTCGCATATTAGTCTTAATCTTTACCATTACGGATTGAGCGTCTCCGGCTTTCTCGGCTGTCTCCAGATTTTCACCTTGCCGAGACTCGGTTGTGACCAGATTTTAACCTTGCCGAGACAATCATGTCCGCAGCCGCGACAGCAGCAGCTACGAAAGCGACGAAAGATCTCAACATTCTACAGGCCTGCAAAAATATTACACAGTTCGACGGCCTCGACCCAGTAAAGTGGGATAACACGAAGATTCCTTTTCTGGCCGTAGTGACAGCATTCGGGATGCTGTCTGTCCTGCTTGGCACCGAGGTCAATGAGGAACGCGACCTGATTCTTTTTGCGGCCCTTTGTCAGTGCCTCGTTGGACCGGCACTCAAAGTGGCAAACAGTGTTACTCAGAAAACTGGCAGCGTGGCATATCATCGCATCTGTGAAGAATATGAGCATCTCAAACTGCAGATGAGCAACCGGCGAGCACTACGCCGCAAGCTAAATCGAATGAAGCTGGAACCCGGCGTCACAATGCGGCAATATATAACCGACGGGGAATTAACTTATAACGACCTGATTGCCACCGGCGCCAAAATGGCACCGGAGGATCTAGCCGAGAATCTGCTCGCCGGCGTGACCGAGGAGTTGCTTCCGTCCCTTGCCCAATTGAACCTTGGGGACGGTATCACCCTACAGGAAACTAAGGCGGCACTTCTTAAGGCCTGGGACCTTGTGCACGGTAACAAAGATTCCGCGGAGGCCACCGGGGTGTATCATACCTCCCACTCTGGACGCGGTGGCCGTGGCACCGGGCGTGGCAGGGGGCGTGGCGGTCACAATGGCGGGACCCAGCGGCCCAGCTGCACCCACTGCGGTCGCACCTCTCATCAGGAGCCCACCTGCTGGTGGAAGTATCCTCACCTACGGAACACTCGCGGCAACACCGGCGGGCCCGCCGCCCACCACACCACCGACACCCCGGCGCCCTCCCACGAGGCCCCGACCTCCCCCCGGTTTCTGCTTCTAAACGCCTTATCCAGCTCCCCCGGGACAGGGAACAAGGGGTAGCAGCCAGCTGGGCCCAGCTAGCACCAGACGTGGGCCCTGGAGCTTTTCAACCTGCACTGCAGCAGGCGACAGCAGCCAGCCCCCCCAACCCGTCCTCTGGCCCTCCTGCATTGCTAGCGGCTAGTCGCCCACCCTGCCAGACGTGACAGGTGCAGGTCTTCATGCCAGCAGCCAGCAGTGACCAGTACTGCAGTACCAGCATCAACCAGTCAACCTGTGTTCTTTTCTCCTGTGGCGCACTCCCAGGGACACCTGGGGGCCACCGGATGTCTTTCCAGGGTCCCAGCATTTTTCCCAGCAACAGCAGCCACAACCAAGGTTTTCTAGGGTCACCGGCATTCTCCAAGCGACCGCCACTGTGGCGCACTCCCAGGGACACCTGGGGGCTACAGTCATCAAGTCTCCTCTCAGCTCCAACCAGATAGCCGTGTAAGGGGGGTGCCATGGGAGTGTACCCGGCTATACCCTCACTAGCTATAGGTTTCTCTGAGCAAGGGGGGAACAGGCACATTGTATGCAAGGGGGGTGTCAGGATATGCCCCAATATGCCTGACAGTCTTTTAATTGAGTGTGCTAGTTTCGGGTATACCGGAACTTATATGACTACTTTCTTCTACATTTTACTAAATATATTAGTTAGCTAAATATCTTAGTTAGCTGACATCCGTACCCTAGTGGTACTGTAACCAGTGGTACTGTAACCAGTGGTACTGTAGCCGTCTGACAAAATTTGCCTGGCTCCGCGCTACGCGCCGACCCTATGTTCACTAAGTGCTGCCCTGGAGGCGCAATGTCCTTGTACTTGCATACTAGTGATCTGACGCATCATTTTAGTGTTGATGTAAGCCACCCACTTGTGTGTGGCGGCTGGATGCACTTTAACTTATACCGTAGATTATTTCCAGATCGACGGATACTGCGACAGTGTGTTTTTCCACTTAATGTTGCCCCTGCAATTGTCATGGCTACCCGTTTGTACGCCGACTCAAAGTCAATATATAAAATCAGTAAAGCATTATTCGATCTTTAAGCCTGCCACCTGTCTTACATTGTGACACACAGGCAGTTGGAGAGGGTGGGTGGGTGGCTGGCTGGTCATGGTGGGTGGATGAGTGCAAGGGCGGTCGGTTATTGGCAGATGCCCAGGTGGCTGGGTGATGATAGGCTTTGGGGACTTTGAAGTGGGTGGGTTGTTGGATGCATGAGTGAAACAACTGCACGTTTTTGAGGGTGGTGTGTTGGTGGTTGGTTGGTTAGGGATGTATGTGTGTGTGTGGGTTGGTGGGTGGGCCATTGGTGGCTGGTGGCTGGTGGATGTGTAGATGACTAGATGTGGGTGGGTGGGCGAAGGGACGGGTAGATGGACGGGTGGGCGCACAGATATGGATGCGTGGATGGGTTTATGGTTGGGACCGACTCACCTATCACGGGTGAAGGGCTGTGCAGGTTTGGGGTGAGGTAGGTGCCGGGGTGCTGGCTGAGAAAATGCATGTGTGGGTGGGTCAGTGGGTGGGTCAGTGGGTATAAGGGTGTGGGGGCAGTGAATGGTTGAGTGGGTAGGTGCGTGGGTGGGTCAACTGTGGGTGGCCGGACGGGTGCATATGGGGCCAGCTGGCTGGGTGTTTAGGTGGTTGGGTGGTTGGGTGGTTGGCTCATTGGATGGGGGAATGCCTGCTTATTACCTAGTTGGTGTGTGGGTTGCGCAGGTGCCTTGGTGGGTGGGTGGATGTCCAAGTGGGTTGGTAGGTGGTTGGGTGCCTAGGTGCACGCATGGTTGTATAAGTTGGGTAAGCACGTGCGCGGCTGGCTTGGTGGGTGGGTCACTGGGTGGGAGGACAGGTGGCTGTCTGGGTGCACGGGCGCGCGAGTGTGTGAGCAGTTGTGTGGGTGGGTGGCCAGGTGGCTGCATGGGTGGGCGACTGCATGGGTGGCTTGGTGCGCACAAAGTGCAAGAGATGGAGACATGGGATATGCCAATGCCATATCATGTGAGCATACGTGGATGCCAGGTGACATGTGCCAGCGTTGGGGTCACTGCACCTTGATATGCTCGCTCGGCATATTCTCGACATGTATTACTGTACACGCAGTGTATATCATGCATGGTGCGTGTTGGTAGCATTCAAATGGCTGTGTTAGTGATGTGGCATGTATTATTCACCTTTCCTTCCCATTTTGCAATGTGCCAAGTAGTTTAGAGGCACGGTGTCATGGGGTATACATATGGACATGCACTGCACATCACAGCTTTGTGGCATACTGGCAATGCCTACCTTACATGATGGATTCTGCTAGCAATGGTCACCACTCAGGCATTCACATGCACCAAGGTTTTGCACACTGTTTGTACTAGTCATTCTTGAGTTGCCTGCAAAGATTTAAATGATGCGCCCCAGCTTGGAGAATGTTTTGGTGGGTAATGTTGTTAAAATTGTGGGTAAAAAAGCAAAAAATGGTGACAATTGCTGGCAAATGTCACCATTTTGGGCTCTGCATGATCTGAATTTCTGCTCATGACTTGTTGAGACCTTGCTTCAGGTGCTGGCATGATGGCAATAAGTTTTGGTGGCATTCTGACATTATTTGGGTTAAATATTGATTTTAAATGGCCATTAATGACAAATGCTAGCAAAATTTTGCTAGCATTTGTCACCAACTAGGGCTCCAAATGGCGTAGAACTTTGTACAAGGTCAGAACAACTATTATTCATCACCACTGCAAAGTTACAGCATAATCTGAGATCAACTATTGTTTCTATGCAAGTGCAAGTGGTTTAGGTGGCCAGTTTTGGCCTTGGATCTGGAGTTAACTTAAGCAGGGAGTACCATGTAAACTTAACATTTTGACTCAACTACTCCACCACTAGCCAGACACATCCCGGGGAGTGGTGGGATCCAATCCTAGGTCAATCGGACAATAAACTTGCCATGGGCCATAATTTATGTAAAAAAAAGGCCATTTCAAGGTGTTGTGTCCATTGGCCATGTTTGTTGCCCATGTCAGTTAGCGCAGTTTAGGATGTGTTGTTTTGTTGTTTAGCTGGGTTGGCATAGGCCTTACACTCTAACCCAGGGGAAACAGAGAAAATGCTTGTTAGGCATGTGAATGCTACCATCAGTGTTCACATAGTTGCCATGCACCAAGTGCATTGTCGTGTCTGCCTCATCATCTGCCGGTTCACCATGCGTTGATTTCTGACTTTCCCTTGTTCTAATGATGTGACAATACTTCAATGTGCTGAGCCAACCATGCTTGATGTAATTTACTGCATGCAAGCTGCCATAATACCATGATCCTGTTGGATGATCCTACTTGGTTCCTTGTCCTCCATTGGCCATGTTTGTTGCCCATGTCAGTTAGGGCAGTTTAGGATGTGTTGTTTTGTTGTTTACCTTGGTTGGCATAGGCCTTACACTCTAACCCAGGGGAAACAAAGAAAATGCTTGTTAGGCATGTGAGTGCTACCATCAGTGTTCACATGGTTGCCATGCACCCAGTGCATTGTCGTGTCTGCCTCAGCATCTGCCGGTTCACCATGCGTTGCTTTATGCCTTGTTCCCCCGCTCCGCATTCGTTGGCATTCCGTTTTGGCGTTGCCGTTGAATACAGGTGAGGGAATGCAAAGAACCGCTTGACTTCTCTGCAGCATCAGCAAAGTATGATGTACATGGCAACCCATGGAAGCGTGCGGCGGGGGCAAAATATATGCTACAGGAATTGAGAAAATGGCATCAACAAAATCGCACGCTGTGGAAGAGCGTTAAAGTGGTAAAACAACGCCACAATGGAGGTGTGACCAGTCGGCTTCAGGGAAGAGTAGCGGTGAGTCACTCTCTTATTTTAGTTGGCGGCAATTCATTGCTGTGATGCAGGCTGCCATGCCAGCAGTCTTCCCTAATGTGTATGGTAGGAGTACAAGACTAAGGCAGTTATGTTGCTGGCCTCTGCACTGACCCTCCCGCTACATTGTTGGTAATGTTGCTGCTTGGTTGGCTTTCCTTTGACGTGCATATCGTCCAATTCTGTGATGCAGATTGAACGCCTAAGCAGCCACATCTATATCTGGAGCAAGGCATGAACGGCAGCAGAAAAGAGAGAGGAAGAGAGGGAAAGAGAGGCTGCGGAGAAGCGCGAGGAACAGCTAAGATGCAAGAGGCAACGGGTGGAGGAACATGGCAACGAAGCCAGCGGTAGTGGGAGCTGCGAGCGAGCACGTCAACTGCGGTGGATGCACACGTGGGGGAGGCACATGCGGGGCAAGCATGTGTAGGCCTGCAAATCGTGCCAGGGCCCACCGTGATTGCAATTGCCGAGTTCCTGCTGAAGCGAGCACTGGCCTCCTTTCCGCAGTTGGCAGCCAAGGACGCGACAATCACGCTTGTGGAGAGTTTGTGTAAGGAAGAACCTGGACTCGGCATCGGGCAGTCCAGCGGTGGACCTGCTGAACAACACAGCCTGTGCCCTTGCGAATGCCGCGCTGCAGTTGGTCTCCAACTCCGTCCATCCATGTTGATGGCAAGGTTAGTTGTGCCACATTTTCTTCCTGTTTTGGGTATGACGCATCAATAATTGCCCCTTGTATGTACGGGTGCGGTCGATTGACCTCCCTCCAGCAACATTGCAACATCCGTTACTGACGTCCACTGCGGCGGATGCGTTCCTCCAGCATGTTAGTTGCCTTGTGAGCTGTAATTGTGCAGGGTGTCGTCAGTACATCCGATGAGAAGGATAACAAGGAGCTCAAGTGTCACTGGTGTTGCCTGGTTGATGGCGCGCGTAATATCCATGGGCATCAGCATATGGTCCCAAACACACTCAAACGGCTGGCCGAGTCGCTGGGAGAGGCAGTCCACATGCAGTTGGAGAGGGTGGGTGGGTGGGGTGGCGGGAGGGAGGGAGGGAGGGAGGGAGGGAGGGAGGGAGGGAGGGAGGGAGGGAGGGAGGGAGGGAGAGGGAGGGAGGGAGGGGGAGGGAGGGAGAGGGAGAGGGGGGAGGGAGGGAGGGAGGGAGGGAGGGAGGGGGAGGGAGGGAGGGAGGGAGGAGGGAGGGAGGGAGGGAGGGAGGGAGGGAGGGAGGGAGGGAGGGAGGGAGGGAGGGAGGGAGGAGGGGGAGGAGGGAGGAGGGGAGGGAGGGCGGGGAGGGAGGGAGGGGGGGGAGGTGGGAGGGAGGCGGAGGGAGGGAGGGAGGGAGGGAGGAGGGAGGGGTAGGGAGCGGGCGGAGGGAGGGAGGGAGGGAGGGGACGGCGAGGAGGGAGGGAGGGAGGGAGGGACGGAAGGGGAGGGAGGGAGGAGGGTGGCTGGTGGTTATGGTGGGTGGATGGGTGCAAGGGTGGTTGCTTATAGTGGAATCGCCGGGTGGCTGGGGATCGAGGGGTTTGGAACTCCTAGGTGGGTGCATTGTTGGATGCCTGAGTGAAATGTTGCATGGCTGGAGGATTTGCACCGTTGGTGTTTGTGGCGGGTGGATGTGTAGCTGTGATTAGAAGTGGGTGGGGTGAGCGATGGGGAAGGTAGATGGGTGGGTGGTGCACGGATATGGTGGTGGGTGATTTTAGTTGGGATCGACTCACCTAGCGCGGGTGGAGGGCTGTGCATGTTAGGGGTGAGATGGGTGGTGATGGCTGAGAGGATGTGGATTGTGAGGTGAGTGGGTGCAGGTCGTGGGTATAGGGTATGGGGGGAAAGAGTGGTCGAGTGGGAAGGGCGTGGGTTGGGTCAGGGTGGGCGGCCTGGTGGGCACACATGGGGCCAGCTGGCTGGGTGGTTAGGTGGCTGCGTGGTTTTAGTAAATGGGTGCCTGGATAAAAAGGATGGGTGAATGCCTCCTTATTGCCTAGGTGGGTAGATTGCATATGTGGCTAGCTGGGGGGTGGATGTCCCAGGTGGGTGGGTATGTTGCTGGGTGCCTGGGTGCACGAGTGGTTAGATAGGTTGGTTAAGTAGGTGCGTGGCTGGCTGGCTGGGTCACCGGTGGGTGACAGTGGGGTGTCTGGGTACTCAGTCGCAAGTGTATGAGTACTTGTGTGGTGGGCCAGGTGGATGCATGGTGGGTGACTGCATGGGTGACTCGGTACGCACAAAGGGCAACGGATAAGACATGGGGATATGCCCATGCCTTGGGGTGAGCATACGTGGAATGCCAGGTGACATGTGCCAGCCTGTCGTAGTATACTATACCTTGGCGTTTTTGCTTGGCGTGTCCGTTGCCAATAATTTCACACAGGATGTAATATGGTACGTGTTGGTAGCAATCACATGGCTGTGTTAGTGAGTGATGTTGCATGTATTGTTCAGCTTTCTTTCCCATTTTGCAATGTGCAAAGGTTCTAAGTAGTTTAGAAGTATGGTGTCATGGGGTATACATCAAGAGACAACCAGCGCAGGCCAGAAATCGGGAGAATCCGACCATGGTACTCACATGCATGTGCACTGCACTCACACAATTCTGTGGCATACTCGCCAATGTCTACCTTACATCTTGCATTCTGTTAGGAACAGTCGCCACTCAGGCATTCACATGCACCAGGGTTTCGCTCACTGTTGTGTGCTGTAGTCATCGTTAAAATCAAAATCTTACAAAGCCGGCAATTGTCATAATGTTTGGGCTCCTTATGACATGAGATTTTGCACACGAAGTTTTGCGACCATGCTTCAGATGCTTGCATGATGACGACCAGTTTTGTTGTAATATGACATGGTGGTGCAGGTGCCCTGGTGCACCTAGAGCAAGGGTAGCTACATTCCCACCCTTGCATGAAGTAGCATAAATGTATTAAAAGCCATATGCCCCTTCTCAGGGAATGTGCTACATTTACTCCCAACGGAGTGATGTTGATAACTAATTAATTAATTAATGACATCATATTAATTTTTAAAATTCATTATCTGATAGCAACACACCTGTTAGCATTTGTTACCATTCAGGGCTCCAAATTGCCCTGAGGCGTTGTAACAAGGTCTGAACAACCGTATTCCATT